>JAKSZT010054079.1:6410337-6583978 GCA_026826555.1 Tolypeutes matacus
TCTCTCTCTCTCTCTCTACCTCTACATCTATCTGTATATGAGATTGCTGATATTTCTTCCTTAAATGTTTATAAAAATTCACCAATGAAAACTTTTGGGCCTGGAGAATTTCCTATGGAATAATTTTATTCACAAATTCAATTTCTTTAATAGATTTATAGTCTATTCGGATTTTGTAATTCTGTCAGGTTGGTAAGTTATGTTGTTCTAGGAATTTTATTTGATTTTCTAATATATTGGCAAAAATTTTCATAAAAACCTATTATTATCTTTTTAAGTTTTACAGGGTTTATATCTCCTTTTTATTTCCAACTTTGGTAATATTTTTCTTCTCCCTTTATTTTTCTTGATTAGCCTTGCTAGGATTTTATAAATATTAATAAGTTTTTCAAAGAACAAGCATTCATTTTTGCTGATTCTGTGGTTTATTTTCTATTTTATTAATTCTGTTCTTTAAAAAATTATTTCATTTTGTTTTCTTTTGGTTCTAATTTTTTTTTCTTACTTCTTGTGATAGAAAGTTAGATGACCATTTTCATTCTTTTTTATTTTATGCAAATGCTTAAGACTCTTTCAGCATGGTTTTAGTTGCATCCCCTAACATCTGATACATAATGTCATTATCATGTAGTTAAAATTATTTTATAAATTTCATTGAGGTTTCTTTGTTGATCTATGGGTTATTTGGAAGGGCACTGCTTAATATCCTAATATTAGAGACTTTTAAAATTATCTTTTAAAAATATTTGTTTCTAGCATAATTCCATTGTGGTCACCTAATCTTTCAAATTATTTCATTTCTTTGAAATTTATTGGGACTTGCTTTATGGTTCAACTAATGGTCAATTTCAGCAAAAGTTTCATGAGCACTTGAAAAGATTATGCATTCTGTAGGTGATGGGTGGTGTACAATCAATGGTACTTGGTATAATCACATAGTTGTGCATTCATCACCTTCAATCATTATGAGCACATTTTCATTATTCCAATAATAATAATAATAAAAATAAAAAAACAACAAAAAAAAAACCCTCATCACCTCTAAATCTCTCTATGCTGCCCCTGCTTTACATACCTGCTATTCTGTTTCCATCTCTAGTTTATTTGTATTTTGTAAAAACAATCCTATATATGCAATATGACTCATATTCATATTTCACATGGGGTTTTACTATTGTATACAATCCCATGTTACATTTTTTAGTTTTCCTTCTAGTAATATGCATGTCCTTACACTTTCCCTTACAACCACTGTCATACCCATATAATAGCTCTGCTAGTTACAAATACAATGATGTGCTTTCACCATTTCTATTCATTTCCAAATATTGACAGCCTTTTTTCTGATTGTACACTTTGGATGGATTTATTCTTTATTATTGTGTGTCATTAAAATTGAATTGTTAAAAAAGTTCTCAGTTTTTCGCTTCTCTGCCACATGGCAAGCAAGGCACAGGGCGGTGTCTGCTGGTCTCTCCCTTTGCTTCTGGGTTTCAGTGCTTTCATCTTCTTGCTTCATGGCTCTCTCTCTCGCTCGCTGTCGCGCTCTCTCTCTGTATTCATTCTGTTTATAAAGGTCTCAAGTAATAGAATTATGACTTATCCTGAATGAGGTGGGTCACACCTTAATGTAACCTTGTCAAAAGGTCCTACTTACACTGGGTTTACACCCACAGGAATGGACGAGATTTAAGAACATCTTTTTCTGTATTATATATAGCTACAAACCACCACAAGTGCTACATTCTATGTAGGTCAAATAGGTCAAGTTCGTTAATCTTACTGTTCAGATCTTATATATCCTAAAAGATGTTTGTTGCTTATTTATCCAGTTAAAATCTTCAAGTCTGTGGATTTATTTATTTATTTTATTTTGGTTCTATCAATCAGTACTTTATGCATTTTGAATCTATGCTATTAGAGGTATGCCAATTATGAATTGTTATGTCTTCTTGGTGAATTGACACTTTGATCATTATGAAATATTCTGCTAAACCTCTGGAAATACTTTTTGCTTTTAAGACTTTTTTTTTTCCTCTCTAATATTCATAAGCTACATCAGCTTTCTTTAGGTTAATCTTTACAAGGTTTTCCTTCTCGCCCCATCCTACTGCTTTTGAGCTTTCTCTTTTGACTGCTGCTTCTCTTAATAAGCATCATTTAACCTCACACTCTTTTTCTTTTCTTTGTATTGGAATATTTAGACTACTTTCATTTGATGCAATTGCAAATATTGTAGGTTTGTATCTACTATTATCTTACTATTTGCTTTCTATTTGTCCTACTCATTTTATATTTCTTCTTCTCTATTTTCTTTTTTTCTTTTGGCTTTATCAAGTAGTTTTTAATATTCCATTTCCCCTCTATTAGTTTATTAGTTATACATTATTTTACTGTTCTTTTGGTAGCTAGCCCATATTATATAACAGTAATCAATCACTGATTATAATCAATGTATTACTGAGTCTTTTTTACCATTTACCAGAAATTGCAAGGATCTTACAGCAGTTTAACTCCATTTTGCCAAATCTTTTATATCACTGCTGTGCATTTTAGATCTACAAGACCCCATTGTTCTTCATTCCTTACTGTTTTTCAATGTTCCTATCTGGGATAATTTTCCTTCTATATGAAAATCTCCCTTTAATACTTCTTTTTTTTTTTTAATTTATTTATTTTTTATTGTGGGTAAAAATAAAAATTTTCACAATACATACCAATATTTGTTTTAATACTTCTTTTATTGCAAGTCTGTTGGCAATGAAATATTAGTTTTTGTTTGCCTGGAAATGTCTTTATATAGTTGTCACTTTATTTGCTATTAACATTTCTGTAACACATATATAGTAACTACACAAATAGAAAGTGCACAAATATGTATTTGTATACATTATATATATTGTATACAAATATATACATAAATAACATTTTTGTAAGCAAATGCACATATATGCATATACATTTATATATCATTTTGCAAATGTTGGTATGTATTGTGAAAATTTTGATTTTTACCCACAATTAAAAAAAAAAAAAAAAAAAGGGAACTGATAGACTGATGGATAAAACATACTAATTTTTTTGAGTGATAAAACTTTGAGAATTTGAGATAAAACTTTCTCACTAGAAAAACACATGGACGCACAAATGTACAAAGAAAATGTTAAACTTTCAAAAATATACTGAAGTCCGTTGTGGGTTCTAGAGTTCACGGATCCCTGTTGAATTCTTGCTCTAAGTAGAGCTGTACAACAGAACTTTTTGCAATGATGGCAATGTTCTACATCTACTTTTTCCAATAAAGTAGGCACTAGTAGCCAAATGTGACCATTAAGCATGTGAAATTTGGCTGATATGACTAAGGAACTGAATTTTTAATTGAATTTAAATTTAATTAAATAAAATTTAAATTTCAATAGCCAATATATATATATATACAACCATGTTACCACTACACTAATCAAGATATTCGGTGTTACTTGCACCTCATACAGCTTTCTTTCACTCTCTCACTCAGTACTCACCTCAAAGGCAACCACAGTCCAGGCATCTATAACCATAGTTCTGATAGTTTTCAACTTCTTTTAAGTGGATTCACAAAGCACATATTTGGTGACTGGCTTCATTTGCTCAACATTATGCCTGTCACACACATCCATATGGTTGTGTGTAGCAGTAGTTTCTTCATTTTCATTACTTAAGTATTCCATTGAGTGAATGTGCCACATTTCATTTATCCATTCTAATCTCCATGATGGTAAGTTTTTTCCCCATATTGTGGCTACTATGAATATTCTGGTGCCTGATTTTGGTACACAGCCAAGCTCTTTCCTGTTGAATATATATCTAGAAGTAGAAATGCTGGGTGATGGAGTATGCGTATTTTCCAGGTTTATAGATAAGGTCAAATACTTTTCCAAGTTGATACATCAGTACATTTTCCTACCAGTAGGGTATGAGTTTTGAGTTTTCTGTATCCTTGCTAACATTTGGTATTGTCATTTGAAAAATGACATTGTGGTTTTAATTTGCATTTTCATAATGACAAATGATTTTGAATGTCTTTCATATGTTTATCAGTGACTGAGACATATTTCTGAAGCGCTTGTTTAAGTTTTTACCATTTTAATTGAATTTTCAGTTTTTTGCCTTAATAAACTGTAGAATTTAAAAAATACATATCTTGATACATGGTACTGAAAGTTCTTCAATTGTTCCTTATTTCTTTACTTTTGAAAGACATTTTTTTCCTAGATGGGCAGTTATTTTCTTTTAACATTTTAAAGATGTTATTCAATTGTCTTCTGGCTCTCATTGTTTCTGCTGAGAAATCAGTTTTTAATCTCATTGTTACTCTTTTGAAATTAATGTGATTTTTCCCCCCTTACTGCTTTTAAGATTTTCTCTTTGAATTTGTTTTTCAGAAGTTTTACTTTGATTTGTATAGATGTAGTTTTTATAAAATTGCTTAAGTTTTGTTGCTGTTCTTGAATGTGTGGCTTAATGCCTTGAGTCAGTTGGAACCATTCATTGCCATTTTCTTTTCAAATATTGCTTCGGCTCATTTCTTTCTCTCTTCCTTTTCTGGGAATTAACTTACCGTATTATTGTATATCTTAGAATGTTTTCTCTATTTTTTATTCTTTTTGCTGTCTGAATTCATCCTGATTACTTTTTCAAATCCTATTTTCTAGTTTCCTAATCCTTTTTCACTCTTTTATTCAGCTTTTAAACTGAGTTCTTAATTTTCATTATTACTTTTTTTTTTTTTTTTTTTTGAGTTCCAGAATTAGTTTTATTCTCGTTGGATTCAAGATTTCCGGTGAAATTCTCCATCTTTTAATCTATTTTCTTGAACCATTTATTATAGTTCCATGTCTGGTAAATGCATTTGTGGGTCTGTCTCTCTCCTCTTTCTTTCTTGGTCCTGTTCCTAGTATATTTGGTAATTTTTTAAAAATGAATTCTTGTTATTTTGTATGAAAAAATGTAAAAGTTCTGAATAATTTTATAATGAGCCAGAGAAGATTCACCTTGAGGCATCTTGCCTTAATCCCAGCAGGGATCAAGTTTACTTGAGGCTGGATTACAGTTTTCCTAAGGCCTTGTCTACATCTAGTTTCTCCCCATTCCTAGGATATAGCTCTGGGAATTGCAATGGAGACCCTAAGGTGTATACTAGGATCTCTCCTTCTTGGAGGGTCTTAAATTCAAATTTTTTGTTTCTTTAGTATTGTTAAACTGTTGTTTTGCTTTTTAGAAATTTTATGTTAGCTTCTTAAATTCTGCATTATCTAGCCTAAGGAATTAGCAGATGCCTTGATGTAAAAATAAATGCCAAGTTTAGTGCTCATATCTATGCACGGTCTTTCTCTACAGGATCCTTGCTTATCAACCCTGGCTGACATGGCAGCCGCAAACTACAATTTCTGTTTCTTCCATCTCATGAAATAGCCAAAAGTTCTTTTGGCTTCTCTGCTTCTTAGCTAATACACTTTGCTTGGTTTTGCTGCCTTTTTTCCTGGTCTCTCTTATACTAAGAATTAACAAATGCCCTGAGAAGAAGAGCAGCTCAAAGAAAAAAAAAAGCTTACTTTTTTTTTTTTTTCTAGTTTTCTTCTTTCTAAGATCTTGGTCTTTCAAGTTCTGCTTATTTAATGATGCCTCACTTACTGACTTACTGATGCCTTCGAAGTGACTCTTTTTTTTTTTTTTTTAGTTAATTTTTTATTTTTAAAGAAGTTTTAGTTTACATAAATGTTATATACAAAATATAGAGGATTCCCATATACCCCACACCCTCCCCCTCCCACACTTTTGTACATTAACAGCATCTTTCATTAGTGTGGTACATGTGTTACAATTGACGAACAATTGACGAACACATATTGAAATGTTGCTACTAACCATGGACATTATAGTTTACACTTTGCACCACACAATTTTTATAGGTTTTGAAAAAATGTATAATGGCCTGTATCCATCATTGCAATGCCATGCAGGACAATTCCAATGTCCCCAAAGTACCCCATGTTACACATATTCTTCCCTATCTCTCCCCTCAGCACTTCTAGTGGCCACTGCCTTTATACCAATGATATAAGTTCTTCCATTGCTAGACTAATTATAAGTCTACTTTAGTCCACAGTTGTATTTCCTCCTTATGTTTGTTCATTCTTCAATCTTGAGGATTTGGGGATGCTGATGCCCACTCTGATTAAGAGGAGGCTTAGGTCCCATGGGACAGATGGATGGAACTGTCTTGCTTGCAGTTTTAGATACTCTCTGCTTTTTGGGATGGGCTTTGCCCATCATCATCCTTATGTTGGAGTCCTGGGTGAGCCCAGTGAACTGGAGAGTAGATGTTGCAACTCTTGCTGAGATTCAGGGATTAACCAACATATGAACAGCTAGAAGATTTAAGTCTCTGGGACATACATTTAATGAGTATAGTGCTAATTATATGTTCAAATAAAAGGGGCAGAAGAGTCATGTGTAGGGAAATTGTAAATGAGTCTAACTCTGCTACATTGGGGAGCATATATTCCAAAGTAAGGCCCACTGACAGGGTGCCAAATTCCTGAGATTGTCTGCCCTGCCTATAGTGACTAGACATCTCTAAAGCCTTCAGGAGCACCCCTGCTTGAGGTACTGTTTACTGTGGCAGTCAATGAGATCCTCCTGAGATTTGCATAAGCACAACCTCTGGAATGACTTTTTGACTCACTTTGAAATCTCTTATCTATAAAAACTCATTTGTATTTAATATTTCCCTCTTTTAGTCAAGGTCTTTTTCCAAATGCATCACTAGTCGGTGCTTGGTAATAATCCGCTGGTGCCAAGGAAGCTCATCCCCAGGAGTCCTGTCCCATGCCAAGGGGAAGGTAGTGCATTTATATGCTGAGTTTGGCTTAGACAGAGGCCACAGTTGAGCAACAATGAAGCTTTTAGGAGGTAACTCTTAGGCAATATATAATACTAGGCTAAGTTTCAAGTTTTCAAGAAAAGGTTCATAAGTACAACCATCAATATCAAGGGTCTAGTGTAATGTTCTGTCCTCCTTCACTAGTCACTCCCCATGTACTCAGGGGATTCTTGCCACTCTATTAGAGAACGTAGCAGGACTTCCCAGGATGGGAAGTCAGTATTCTTTGGTTATTGTGTGGGTCTCTAACCACCAAGAAAATGCCCCATGACCACTTGAACATATGCGTATGCCATAGAGGCCTGCCCCAGGTACACGGGGACCCACACATACCTCCATCACCAATACCCCACGCCAGTGATTCTCCCTGCCCACAGTTGTGACCCTTCTGCAATCCAAAACCTCCCCCAAAACAAAGCTAGAAAAATAATAAAAATAATAACAAATAAAATACAAAAATACAAAAATAAAATAATTTTTTAAAAAGGTAAAAATAAAAAAAATAAAGTACAGTAAGATTTTTCCCCAATGTTTCTTTCATCACTGTAAGATCTGTTGTATTTTATGTACAGTAAAAATTTCTTCAGTGTCTTATTTTTTTTTTGCTTTATCTTCAAAGAAGCTTTAGGTACAAAGTCACATAGAAAATATAGGAGATTTCCATATACACAATACCCTCACCCTCTCCCTTATTAATAACTTAAAAATATTCAAACTGTTTTCTAATTTTCTTAGTGGAAGAGTTGGTCTGCTACGAATTATTTTATCAGACTCAAAAACAGAAGTCCTACACTCTAGAATTTAATTTTGCAGTGTTTCATTTGGGGTTTTAAAATATATTTACTGGGAAGATTCATGTATTGCTTTTTAAATTTTTATTATTTTATATATTTGATATCATGGTTATGTTCGTTTTATAGAATAAGCTGGGAAATCTCTCATGTTTATTTGAGCTCTACAATAATTTATAAATGTGCAAATCATATTCTTTAAATTTTTTAAAAACTACAAATAAAACTATTTAGGTCTAACATCTATTTCTTTTTCCTCCAAGATTGTTTCATGGTTCTGGTTTAATCAATTTCGAGGTTTTTTTTTCCTAATATATATTTTCCCTAAAGGGATCTATTTTGTGAATAATTTCAAATTTATTAGTAAGGGTTATTTGACAAATTTCTTGCATAGTTTTCTTTCATACTTTTGGTTGTGGTCTCTTTCAATTCCTAATTTTATATTTTCTTCTTATGTATTCTGTATTTTGTTGTTTTTAAAGAAATAATTCGTGGATGTATTTTCAATGCAATTTTTGGTCTTTAAGTAATTTTGATTTTAATAATATTAACTTCTTCATACTTTCTCAGGATCTTTGTTGTTCCATCTCTATTTTCTTGAACTAGTTTATTTCCATTCTTTCTTGTTTAGTGATAAAAGCATTAAAAGGTATAACTTCTTCTTTGTACATCTTTGGCTAGAACCCCTGAGCTTCTAGATATAATGCTTTTATTTTGATGATTAAAAAATAAACTTCACATAAAGTTTTATAAAATTTTTCCTTTTTGTATAAAAATTATTAAATTTTTACTTTTCCAGGTGATTGGGCTTTTAATGATATTTCTTTGTTATTGATTCCCAGTTGCATTGCACTCTTAAGATAGAACATGACCTGTAAAATCTGTACAATTTAGTAAGGTCTTCTTATGTATTACAATTAATGTTTATAAAAATGTTTAAATTCATGAAAAGAGTTACATTTCCTGTTTGTAGACTTAGATTTCAATATATGGCTGTAAGGAGAATTTTACTATCATCAATTAAATATTATATATTCTGTTATTTTGGTATTTATGTTCATTTATTCTTAAATTTCTAACTATATTTGCTTTACTTATTTCAATGCTATATTGTCAAATTCATAAAAGTTCATAGCTTTTGTGTTTTTATTTTGGATTATGCACTTTATCAATATAAAATACAAGATTTCTCCCTCTTTTTAAATAATTTGTCTTTGATTTCGACTACTTTTTTTTAAAAAAACACTCTATCCCTAGTGCTTCTTTCATTTGCATTTGCCTAATATAGAACTGCCCATTCTTTAAAATTTAAGCTCTTCAAAATATTATCCTTTATTCACATCCAATGCTTATAGTTATAGATAGTGTTCTTGCCCAAGTCAGAGTTTTACCTCTGGGTAGCAGAATTATCTTATTTATACTTAAAATTATAATTGTTTTATTTGTTTGTACTTGTGTAATTCTGATATATATTTTCTATTTCAAATAATTTAACTTCCATGTTACTCATATATGTGTAACACCTTTTATTTGATATTTTTTCTCTAATAATTTAGAAGTGTTAGAGTGCGACCTTTATCTCACAAGTTCATGTACTCCTAGGAATATGCAGCAATATGTTTGGGACATGCCATACCACAGGACACATGTGACACATACTCTTAAAGTAGCAATTTCTTTCCATGGGAAGGAAATAAAAATATTTCAATGTTAAAGCACATGCTGATATACAAAATACAAACATTCACATGGCCCTTCTGGAATTTCAGGCTGGGTTATTTCCATTTGGGGTTATGTTCATTGGTATCTGGAGTGTGTGTTCATTTTCTCTGATGTTAGGGATACTTGAATGGAAATAGTTGAGGACATATGTGTGGGGTTTTTTTCCCTTCCTCTTTGATGCCTGAACTATATTCTGTCATTTTCAAAGTCAAGAATAAAAATATCATTAACTGATTTTCCACTATATCAAATAAGAAAATCAACATATTTTGATTCATTTTTCCAAGTTAGCTGGTAAAATCTGAAATTTTGGACCCAGATTATTAATATTTCATTTGTGCTCTGATTTTTAACAATCATTCAAAGTTCTTAATTGTTATATAACAATTTATATTTATGGCAAAATTTATACAAAACAGATAAGCATCCAGAACCTTGTACTATTTAAAAAATAATGAAAGGGTAATAATTTTGTCATTTTTGTGTGAGATAGAAGCTTAACTTTAATGTGAAAGCCTAACTTTTATGATAATTTAGTGAATTATAATTATAATTTAGTGATAATTAATAAGACAAGTTAATTTGGGCTCATAATCTATACCATATATTATTCTCACATGAGCTTAATATACTTATACACCTAAATATACTTATATTGGACTATATTACAACAAAGTGAACTAAATAATACTACACTTTAGTAGACTTTTCATAGGTCTATTTCTGGATTTCCTGTTCAGTTCCCTTGATTTGTTTCTCCATTAATATTTCATTATCACAGTATTTGAAGCCTGTGTGTGTGTGTATTAAAGCCCTCTTATTGCATTACAATAATTCTTGGCTAATTTTACATTTACATTATTTTTCAGTTTCAGCTTTTAAGGCTTTTTGAAACTTAAAAAAATTATCTTTATGAATGTGTTGATGAATGCTATAGTAGTCAACATTTTAAATTCCAAGCAGATTCTCCCTAATTTTTTGCTCTGTTTGCTTTTGTAAATCCTTTCCAAAAATAAGCTCTTCTCCTGTATCTTGAGTGATATGTTTGCCTCATTCTTTTATTTTGCAGCATCTTTTCACTATTTCCATTTTGGTTCTATCTCTGTTCAGTCAGGTTGAAAGAGGGCATCTTTTACCCCAGACTGATGTTTCTTCAAGAACCAGTTGGGTGGATTCCTCTTAGGTCCCTCATCTACTTGCCCCTCCATCAGCCTCATCTCAGACCCTCAGAGGGAGGGCTGGTGAAGTTGCCAGATCTCTGGGGTGGTGCCCGGAAGAGGGAAGGTGGAGATGTCAGCATGGGCCGTCCCACAGGGAACTTCTTTCTCTGTGTTTGATGCTGGTGATGGACCCAAAACTCAGTATCTGCCAACAGCTTTCTCTCTCTCTCTTAGCCAATATATCCTTCTCGTCCTTCCTTGCATAAAGCAAAGTCGTCTAAAGGTCAACAAATGCTTCTCAAGATGTTTGGACAAACTCTCATAGATCTGAGAAAGAGACTGACCTGCCCAAACTTTTCACTGAGAGTGTGATATAAAATACACAAGGCCAATGGTCCGGAGCAGGAGGAGGGACAAGTAGTGACTGAGACATGGCCTGGATAGAGAGAGAGAGGAACTGATCACCACAGTGGCAGATGTACCCGTGTAGGGTTTTGAGATGCTCACTTCTCTTCTGCTATGGATAAGCCCAGAGCTGTTGTGGTCTACTTGGATTGCTGTCGTTATCCTTGAGACCTGGTGAATTGATTTCCTGTGCTTCCTTCTTCTCCATACATCACTTCAATAAATGCTAATAACCACTTGAGTGTGGTGTGGATTTCTTGCAACATGAAATAATTATTAACATATGATAATAAGTGGTTTGTTTACCCTGTAAAAGAAAATGGGTTGTCTAGGCAGATATTAATATTTGTCTAAAAATAGCCATCTTACCTTTTTCTTTTGCTTTAATAGTCCATCTCCCATTCTAGAATCTGAAATTTCCAGGTACTCATTTTCATACTCAACTGCAGCAAGGGAAGGGGCAGATGACTCAGAACTGGTCAATGAATTATAAGGGAAAGTTTTCTGGAAGACTTCAGGGAAAGATTTTCCCCCATGATAAAAAAAAAAAAAGAGAGACATCAAGGGACTCCCTACCACCACCTCTTCGATTCTTCCATGCTCTTGTGAGTGAATATGTGATTTTAGGAGACATGACAGCTATCTTGTGTCCAAAGATAGAAAATCAAAAGAATGTCAGAGAAACCAACCCAGGGCCCTGACACCACTAAACTTCTAACCAACTTTCAAACCAGTTAACTTTGGATCTATTATTTGTGAGAAAATAATCATTTTTAATATTTGAGCCACTTTTACTCTGAAAGTAGCTTTCCTGATATGAACCAATGAAGGGTTTCAATCAAGGGATGAATATGACCAGGAGACCAGAAAATAAACTTTTGTAGTAATTAATGCAAAGTAATAATGACCCAAATGTATACAATGGAAATCTACTATGTACTGAGCCAGAGATCTGAAAACATCAATCCTTCTCATCTGTACCTTTTTTGCTTAACACTTTTTTCTTTAAATTGCTTCCTATTTTAAGCAAAAGAAATTGTATATCATAATTTTTATGTCCTAGTTATAAAATAAACATTAATTATGTAAGGAGCTTATCCCCACATTTTATTATGGTAAACCAGCACTTATTGCCCAATTCTCCTTTTGAGAATAACTAGTAACCTGAATAAAGATATTTTAAAAATCATCTGTTTGTAGGCTTTGGAGAGCCACTAAGCTCCTAAAGGAAAGGTGAGCATAGAAACATCCTATGACAATTTTCCCCTAAAAGTACTTGCCAAGTCACATGTGGCAGCTGTGAAACTGAGAAGCTGATCAGAGTTACCGGCAGTCTCACAGGTTTGATGAGACAGAATGTTAGAGTCTGGGGCTTAGTAAATACAGTGGATTTTTATTTAGGACCACTGAAGGTTGTAAGTGTACAAGTAAAGCAGAAATAAACCAGCCCTTTCAAAGACTGAAACCCTGCCTCAAGTCAGCATAATCTCTGATTGCAGTAAAGTACATTCCCAGTAGCCTAACTGCTTGCAAAAAGCAAAAGCAAATTTTCTCTGGAAGATGAAAACAAAATCCAGAGGCTCAAATTATCTCTGCAATGATCCGTATGGAATATTTGGCATTAAATCAAGAGTTATCTGGCACTGCTTAGAAATAAAAAAGAATGAATTACTAAATTTGGCAACATGGATGGATCTCAAAAATATTACACTAAGTGAAAGAAGACAGACACAAATGAGTTAATACTGTATGCTTATATTTGTGTGAAATTCTAGAAAAGTAAAATCTAATATAAAGTTACAGATAGCAGATCAGTGATTGGGCATGGAAGGTGAGGTTTAATTGAGAAGGTGTAGGATGGCATTTCTAGGTTTGTGAAAATTTTCTATACTCTGACTGAGGTGGTGGTTAAATGGGTGAATGTATTTTTCAAAACTTTTCACATTGTACAATTAAAATGTTTTTTTAAAATTATATATAAAGTATGCCTCAACGTAGTTGATTTTTTAAAAGCATTATCTGGCATGCTAGGAGGTATGATTCAGATATTGCTCTTATTAGAAATTAACTATAAAATAACTGTGATTAACATGTTTAAAAAAATAGAGGAAAAGATGGAGAATTTCAGTAGAGAATTGAAATATATGTTGGACCTTTTCACTCTGACCCATATACTTCTTATAATTCTTTTTCTGAAATACCCATCCTTTTCCTTCTCTCAGAACCATTCTAGCTATTTTCTACTGGGCTTTCTTCCAGATCATTAATTTTATCTTCAATTGTGTCAAGGTCAATCTCTGGGTTTACAAATGCTGAAGACTGAGTGGGGGAAATATTAGAATAGAGTTCTGTAAGGAACAAATCTAAAATCAATACAGGTAATCCATTTTAAGAAGTTGAGATCTCAAACAGAAAACGTGGGGCAATAAAAGGGACTTCTTTGGGCTTAGGGCTGCTTATAAACTATTAAGGTCTAAGTCTTTCAACTAAAATATAGGTGTTTTAAAGACATTGGCCAGCTTTTAAGAGCTGTAGAATATGCTATCTCCTTTGGATTCTATTGGATACTGTCTTCAATGAATTCCCAGAATGTGTTTTCACATTATTTTTTTGGAATAGTGGAGATTAGTCTGGAATTCTTATGCTTAAGAAACATGCCTGCTTAAATAAAACTTCAATGTCAATTAACCATGTGTCATGAATCTTTTTATCTCAAAGTACAAGTGGACAACCCCATGAGGCTATATTGAAAAATGCAAAACCCATCTCTCCTCCAAACCTATTCTACCTCCTATGGTCTCTATCTCAGCAAATGACTGTATAGTGGGCAGAAACCTGTAGCATTCATGAGGCTTCCCCACCCTTCCCTTACTTTTCAATCTAATCAATGACCTATATCAAATAATTTGACGAGTTCATATCTTTCAAGTCATCTCTCCATCCTTTATTATTTTCCATTATTTTGGACCCTGATCATCCTGCAGTGGCTTTCTAAGAGGTTTCCTGCTTCTAGTGTCCTATCCATTCTCTGGTCAGCTGTCATGGTAATCACTTTTAAAAATGTCTCATCATTTCCAGTCCAAATTGAATCTCTTCAATGGCTCCCTATGCCCAAAAGCTAAGCCCAAGGAACATACAAAGCCTTCAAGACTAAGGACTTGCTTATATCTCTAATTTGCATGAGTCAGATGGTCATGACTTCTGGTTTCTGGATGGGCCACACGCACATGTGTTTCTGTCTTCAGAAATACTTCTCCCCTCTATTCAGAAAGCCCTCTCTCTCTCCTCACGATCATCATTCCTTAAAAAAAAAAACAACCCTCAGATTTTTATTAACTACAATTCTTAAGAATCAGTGATGGACAATTAAAGAGATGGGATTTTCATTTTCTCCACTTATCAAAAGAGAAGGTAGAAGCAAGGAAAGGAAAGCTAATTTGGGGAGTAGCAGGGAAAGTACTTTGAATTCATAGTCAATTCTCAAAACTCCAGCACCATTAGGCACCAGTGTATGGATAAATTGTAAAGCTGCCTACCTTCCCCTCAGGTGTATCTCTCAGCACCTTCGTACCTCCTCTTGTTTCCCTTTGGTTACTGAAGTGTAGATCCTTGCTAACCAGCTTCCAGGGGAGCAATATCAGTATCTCCTGCTGATGGAACTTGTTGGAAATGCAAATTCACAGGGTCCACCCCAGGAATCTGCATTCTAACAAGCTCTCCAGGTGTTTATTATCATTATCAGACTGAAGTATGGGAATCTCTGGTCTCCCCCTGTTAACTTTCTCATGAACAATTACCCACTATGGCTATGTCTTATACTAAATACCAAATAGCAAGCTGCTATTATTTTTTAAACTTTTTATTGTAGTAACATATCTAGAACTCAGAATTTCCCATTTTAACTACTTTTAAGTGTACAATTAAGCAGTATTCATTCCATTTGCAATATTGTGCTACCATCACCAACAACCATTTCCCAAACTTTTTCATCACCTCAAACAGAAACTCTGCACTCATTAAGCAAAAAACCCCCTCATTCCCCCATCCCCTGCCCCTGGTAACCTGTAATCTACTGTCTTTGCTATGAATTTGCATATTCCATGTATTTCATATAAGCAAGATCATACAATATTTGTCTTTTTGTGCCTGGCTTATTTCAGTCAACATGATATCTTCAAGGTTCATCCATATTGTTGCATGTATCATAACTTCATCCCTTTTTATGGCTGAATAATATTCCATTGTATGGGTAGGCCACAGTTTCTCTAGCCATTTATCTGTTGATGGGCACTTGGGCTGCTTCCACCTTTGGCTATTGTGAATAAAGCTATAATGAACATTCATTTAATATCTGTTTGAGTCCATGCTCTCAATTCTTTGGAGTATATAGCAAGAAATGGATTGCTGGGCCTTATGGTAATTCTATGTTCAACTTTCTAAAGAACTGCCAAATGATTTCCACAGTGGCAACACCATTTTACAATCCCAACAACAATGTATAAGGGTTCCAACTTCTCCACATCCCTGCTAACATTGTTTTCCTTTTTTCTTTTTTCTAAAATAATAGCTATCCTAGTGGGTTTGAAGTGGCATCTCGTGCTTCTGATTTGCATTGTCTGATGATCAATGAAGTTGAGCATCTTTTCACGTGCTTATTGGCTATTTGTATATCTTCCTTAGAGAAATGCCTATTCACATCCCTTTGCCCATTTTTATAATTGGCTTGTCTTTTTTTGTTGAATTGTAGCAGTCTTGTATATGTTCTATTTATTAAACCTTTATCAGATATATGGTTAGCAATTATTTTCTCCCATTCTGTAGGCTGTCTTTTCTCTTTTTGATAGTGTCATTTTATATACAAAAGTTTTTAATTTTCAAGTCTGTTCTATCTATTTTTCTTTTGTTGCTCATGCACTTTTTTTTTTTTTTTTTTTTTTCGTTCTCACTCTTTATGATTTGGAGAGGTAGCTGGTTTTGTAAGGTTAAGCTGAAATTGAAAACAGAAAATACAAAAGCCACTTCAGTCCTTCTACAAGACTCAAAAGAATATATGGCAGGTAATTGCTGTGAATTTTGAACAACACACTGTAGTATATGTGGAAGGATAGTGACTAATAGGTTTCATTCTACTCCCCAAAGCTACTGAAGTCTACTAAAAAGAGTTATTTTTACCAAAAGACTCCATCCTCTTCACTTTGTAAGATCTTACACCTGTTTTGTACCAGGATAAACTGATGACCATTTTGCATCAAATTTCCCGATAATATTGTAATTCCATAAACATGGTTAGAAATACCACTTTTTCACGTTAGGAAGAAACTATTGTAAATGAAATACAGCCCCCAAATCAGATATTAGATATAAGCTAACAAACAGCTATTTCTAGTATTACTAGGCTAGACAAGGTTAAGGATTCATTGAAAGAAAAAGTCTGGCTCCTAGGCTATCTAATTTGCTTTTGCTCTCACAGCGTGACTCTGTCTTCATTACAGGTCCTCTGTGCTTCTGTTTTCCTAACTATATGTGTATACATACACACACATGCACACACACAGAAAGATGAACCTAGAAATAATTATAGATATGTGTGTATACATGGATTATTAGAGACACATATTTCCTAACTCTGTCTGCTGGGGAGGGCCTAGAAGCAATGACATCCTAGTAGCAACGAGCACATCCAGCATCCAGACCTTGGTTTCTAAATACCATTCTCCAATAAAGAAACCAGGGCTCCTTAGAGAAGGGGCTGAATTCTAGGGCTGGGGCAGAGAATATATAAGATGAGCATGGAGCATCTTGTAGTGCTAGAAAGTAAGGAAGTGCTCAAAACTCAAAAGGATGGGGCAGAGCTCCAGGGAAGGTGTTGCCACATCTGGCGTTTGGTGGCCTGTGGCTGTTTTGTTTTCTTGGCTGAAATTAGCTGAATGTGTGGCGGCCCAGCGTGGCGTGGCAGAACACCAGGCTCTGGACTGACTGCATGGGCAGGGGCAGGCATTGAAAAGAAGAAGAAGGAGAAGGAGAAGGAGAAGGAGGGAGGGGGGAGGGGGAGAAGACAACCACAGCAAAGAAGAAGAAAACCACAGAAGCAAGAAGCTGAATCAGTGAAACCTGGAAGAGAAGGGAGAGACCAGCAGATGCTGCCATGTGCCTTGCCATGTAACAGAGAAGAAAAGAATCACTGGCAGCCAGTCTTCTGGAAGAAAGCATCTCCTTAATGATACCTTGATTTAGACATTTTTCTGGTCTCAAAACTGTAAGCCTGTAAGCTAACAAATTTCCATTGTTAAAAGCCAAAAAAAAAAAAAAAAAAAAAATTACATATACCATGATCAAGTGGGATTTATCTCAGGTATGCAAAGGTAGTTGGATATAAGAACATCAATTAATGTAATACACCATAGTAACAAAAGAAAAAGAAAAAACCACATGATCATCTCAATTAACACAGAAAAGGCATTTGGAAAAATCCAGTATCCTTTTTTGAAAAAAAGAAATGCTTAGAAAAATAGGAATAGAAGGAAACTTATTAAACATGATAAAAGGCATATATGGAAAACCCACTGCTAGCATCATATGCAGTGGTGAAAACAAAAGAAAATGAGGGAAAAAAAAAACAAAAATCAAAAGTCTGGGGCATGTCAAAGGGAAACAGGAGACAAAGTGACAGAATTTCCAATGTCCAAAACTGGAACAATTTGAACAACAACAGAAAACTAATGTAGAACAGGATTGTAAAACAGAACATAAAAAAAAAAATACATGAGGCCATACTGATAAATGAATAAATAAATGGAGGGAAGAGAGACAAATCTTCCTTATAGAAGAACAGAAGAACTCCAAATACTAAATATAAAGAAACCCTCCTGCCACGAGATGGAGTTTAATCTCACTTTCCCCACCTCCACCCTCCAAACTGCATAGATTGAACAGGCTTTCAAAGAATAAGAGGTATGGAAAGGGAAAAACAGCAGTTTTACAGTAGATAAAGCTGGCAGACACCTCCTTCACCAAATGCCCAAGATTAACAGAACCAGTAATAAATCAAGTTGAGATCATATAACCCCTAGTATGAATGTGATGAGAAGGACCCTTTATCTTTGTTGTAGTCTTCCCCAAAATCCAGAACGCCAGTCTGATCAAGAGGAAAACTTCAAGCAGACCCAAATTTTGGACATTCTACAAAATACCTGACCAGTACTCCTCAAAACTGTCAAAGCCATGATAAACATGGGAAAACTAAGGAACTGTCATAGACCAGAGGATCTAATTAGACACGATGAGTAAATGCAGCATAATATCCTAGATTGGGGAGTGTGGAAAAGGAAAATGACATTAGTGGAAGAACTAGTGATATCCGAATAAAATAGAGTTAATAGTATTAGGTAGCCAAAATTGGTTTCTCAGTTTCTGAGAGAGTTCACGGTTATGTAAACATTAGTGAGGGATATACGAGGACCCTGTGTATTATCTTTGCAACTTTTCTGTAAATATAAAATTGTTCCAAGATTTTAAAATTTCATTAAAAAATCTGAACATATAAAAACTGCTTCTACTAATTTTTGTATATTATCTATTACAACAAATCAAACATTTTACAAAGATATTCTATGTTTTCTTGAGAAATCCAACAACAGGGCTGCTAAGAAAATCTATGAAGTTTAAGTTACCTGGTCATATATGTACTATTAATATTGATAAGATTAAATATTGATAACAACTTGCAAAACTGACTGTGATGGTTTGAAGCTGTATGTAACCCAGAAGAACATGTTCTTAAATCTAATCCACTTCTGGGTGTGGACCCATTTTAAGAAGGATCTTTTGATGAGGATATTTCAATTAAGGGGTGACCCACCTCATTGGGGATGGGACTTAATCCTATTATTGGAGTCCTTTATAAGCAGATTGAATACAGAGAAAGAGAGAGAGAAAGCCACAGAGGCAAGAAACTGAAACCAGAGAAAAGGGAGAGACCAAAAGATGCTGCCATGTGCCTTGCCATGTGGCAGAGGAGCCAAGGGTCACTGGCAAGCCAGTCTTTGGGAAGAAAGCATTGCCTTGATGATGCCCTGATTGGGACATTTTCTTGGCTTCAAAACTATAAACTAATAAATTCCCATCTCTCAAATCAAACCATTTCATGGTATTTGCTGGAGCAGCCTAGGAAACTAAATCACTGACCTTTCACAAAAGTTTGAAATAAAGTATCAGCTAAGGGTATCTAACACTCAGATTGTAGCAGAGTTTACTCCCTTAGCTAGGAGGAACACACTTGCCATGTCTAATGGGGGACACATCTCTTGGCAGGATAGCTGCTATCAGTTTGGTAATATATTAGGTTCCTTGTAATGACATATATTCAAAGTTGGGAACCTGGCCCTGTATTCCAGAACATATTTTTCCTTCTGCCCCTTTCTGCTTGTAAGGGCTTACAAAGAGCCACCTTTCCTTGTGCTGTCCTTCTCCAACTTTCCAAGTAGTTATTCTTAAGTATTTAAATCATCAGTTACCCAAAAGCTATATATGGCTTGGGATCCTGGGCTAGGGAAAATCAAACAGCCAGTGGTAAGCAAAGCAGTACAGGAATATAGATGACAGCTCCAAGGGGCAGAAATTTCTGACCATTCATACACACTTTCAGTGGTAGCCAAAGTCTTCTGGGATTTGCTCTTAAACATCTTTTAATAATTGTCAAATAAATAAGAGATTTACTACAAAAGGTGGTTCTTTGTATCTTGAGCTTTTGTATCCTTCCCTTTTGACTCCACAGTTAAAAATTACAACAACATCAAGAACAATTTTTGTTAAAAGCACTAAGGGACACTTAAAAAATGTACCAGAATCTGGAACAGGTGTTAGGGAATAAACACCAAACCTAACAGCACAGAGGGCTCTGAAGTGAGTATGTTAAATAACTTTTCATTTGCTCATTAAATCTATCTTTTACCCAATTGAGGCAAAGATTATAGCAAGATATGACACGTGTCATACGAGAGTTTCCTAAAATGCGAGTGGCTGCCTTTCTGAATCTTGCTCACATCACCTTCTGTGCGTGGCATCTAATAAATAGATGTCCTGGTTTTGCTCCCTAAGAGGTCACCAGCTGATGGTTCCAAGTTCACAAAGAAGCACACATGGAAACCTTGTCCTTGTAACTAGCCCTGTCACTAATAGAAACATGACATATTCAAACGCTAAACAGGTTGTAAAGAAACAGCATATTATGTGCTGTTAAAATAGAGATAAAAATTAAGCCAAATTCTGTATAAGTATTTTACGATTTCATAATAAACAAAAATCTAAGAGAGTATTTTCCTGTATTTCCAAATAAGATAGGGTTGAACATATCTTATAATGAACTTGCACATTTGACCTCATTTTTATAAATACAGTTGCAAAAACTGAGTTGCAGACCCTTTCTTTTAAAAAAGTCGCTCTTCTTAACACACACCTCTTTCTGGGATGGGTCAAGATCATTTGGCACAGTAAGTCAGCGTCACCCAGGAAGACCCCTGAGAGGGGAGCCATGACCTCCCCACCACCTCCCCCACTTTATCTTTATTTTCTTTTAGCTTGAGCTTTTAATGTCAGAAAGTCCTGTAAGGTCTTTACATAATCCTTTCCCAAAATAAGGCAGCTTTAAGCTGTAAAAGCATTAGTTTTTTGGTCAGAGGGTACGTTTTTCTGTCCTCATCTGCTGTCACCAGCCGTGGGTTCCTCTTTAGAGGTCCGTTTCTTCTTCCTAAGGACACCTGCATGGGCTCCTGGGCCGTCCAGGTAGGGTTTGCAGCTCACGTGTGTAGCGCTGCCAGACAAGAGCCCTGCTGTTGTCTCCAGGTCTGAACGTGCTGAGCTAGGCCTGTGTTTTCTGCACAGCTCGGCAGATCTTGGAGAGGCAGCCCTGGAACTCCGCGTCGCAGTCATTCTCGCCTCTGCCACAGGCCTCACAGCACCTGTCCTGTTGGTCGCAGCACTTTGTCAGGGAAGGGACGCCAGTGTAAAGGTGAACAACGAGCTGCGGAGAGGCACGTCCATTCGGTGGGAGGGTTTATAACCACGACGTGGGAAAGGCTTAGGTCCGCCAAGACCTCCATGTCCCCGACACCCCCGGCAGCACGGGCTTGGCTGGCCTGCGTCCCGTTCACCGTCACTGCGCTTGCACCCGCAGAGCCCGTACTCGCCTCCAAGGAGGGCCAAGGCTGCGCTCAGGTACGTGTCTATCCTGTGCACGCCTTTCCCAACCGTCTCAAGGTGGTCAGGGCCTCCCCCTGGCAGCTGAGGGCCGCCGCCAGGAGCAGGAGCAGGAGCAGGAGCAGGAGCAGGGGCAGGAGCAGGAGCAGGAGCAGGGGCAGGAGCAGGAGGGCGAGCGCGGGCCTCGCCGGGCCCCACCTGGCCCCGACCCGCGGCGGCACGGAGTCCCCGGGGACCCTGGGCAGCCGCGCCGGCTCCACGTCCACGCCTCCTGCCGGGCTGCGTGGGCCACCCACCACTCCTTTTAATGAGCCAGTTCCTACTTGTCTTCAAACTTCAACTCAGGTATCACATCCTTTAAGATACAGTCGTTTTCCCTCTCCTGCTGAATTCAGTGACTCCTTTCAGTGCTCTCTGGACACTCTCACTGTATTATAGTTGTTAGCTTTTTGCTTCCTCCACTAGATGGTGAGTTCAATGAAGGCAGGAACTGTATATATAATAAATACATTTATTTATTATTTAATTCATTGGCACATAATAGATGCTAAATAAGTGCTTGTTAAGTCAATGAATAAATGCATAAATAAATGATGTAGTGGTTACCTTTTTATTCCTTGTTTTCTCCTGTACTGTCTATTACAAAATCCTGAAGAGATACATGTTCTCTTATTCAAGAAATCACAAAGGGTTCCTGGAAAAATGAGAAGTTGATCTAAATGGAGGGTCAATACACGTTTGACTTCCACTGGAATCCTGTCACATGCCAGTACATCCAGCACAGGCTTTCTCCAATCCCCACTGTTAGCGCCATTTGCGTTTGAATTTGACTTTCTGATGTGGCCCCTGAAAACATGTGGCTTTCTTTCTAATGACCATTGGTTTCCAGAGAGTTAAGAAGCAATAACCTCATGAGCTAGAAGGCTCTGCTTTCTTCAGTAAAATGACAGCAAAGATAGCTGCTCTTTAGTAAGCATTTACTACACGCCACATTCTCACTACTGCACGGGGAAAAGGAGAACATTATAATCCCATTTATCTATTAAGAAAACTGAATCTCAGGGTTAAATAACTTGCCTAAGGTCACAAAACTAGCACATGAGTGAAATCAGATTTGACCCATTTTGGGCTCTGGAGCCCGCCTTGCTTTGACCTTACCAGGGATCTTCTGTGTTGCCAATGTCTGTCCTATCTGCCGGCCGCTCAGGAGCACTGCTTAATGGAGGATGCCAGGAGTGCCCCAGGTCTCACCCAACATTGCCGGTGCCAATTGTCAGGTCAAAGCACTCCCTCTTCTATGCAGGAGGGGGCAAACGTAAGTCCCAGTGACTGGGTCACAATTCCAAGGGGCCATCTCGGCGCACTCTTTTTCTGAGTTTCTTGGTGCCTGTGGCTTTACCTCATCCTGCTTCATCAGTTGTGTTTTCCTTACTATGTGTCTATGGTACCAGCCATCCTTTACATCCAACCTCTCCTTGCTTTCTAGCAGACAGCTATGTTTCCTGAGTTCGTTCTTTTCATTTTAATTTATTTCAGTAACATTAAATGTATCTAGTTTTTTCATCCAGACTGAGCTCTAGGCTAGGGGTTGAGAATTATTTTCCCCTCAGATGTGCTCTTCAATCAATTGATAGTGGCTGCCTGGAGAAGGCACATTCACACTCAGAGGTAGAGCCTGCCACATTTGATTAGTGATGTCTGATATGAGTGTAGTTTGTGAGGGAGTAGGAACATCTGAACTTCTCTAAGAAACATCTGAAATGAGTTTAAAGGGACTCCAACTTGACTGGAGGGGCAACTTGCTGCCAGAAGGAGATTTCAAAACCAAATCACAGCTTATCCTTCTAGAAGCAATGTCAAGGTAGTGGGTGGAAAGGAACAGTGTCCAGAGCATGGAGTGATAGAGACCAGTGTGTGCTATGCAAGCTGCCATTCCCTTTTCCTCACAGTTTATGCTCCCTCTGCTAGGCAATGTCAGAACAGAGACATACACGGACTCTTGGGCCCAAATTCCCTACTCTTTCCACTACTCTCTGATGTTTCTGAAGGTCTTTCTACAGTTGATTATAGTTATGAACCCAAAATTCAAATACTTGATCTGACAAAAAAAATTTTTTTTCTGAACTGTGACTATTTTTATATAAGAAGCTTAGCAAGGTTATAAAAATGGAATCACATTTAGTTATACATTTAATGAATCACCTTCTTTATTGAAAAGAATCAGGTTACATGAAATCAGGATGGTCCCTGGACACCAAGAACATAGCTTTTGCATTTTAAAAAAAAGTGTGAAAGAGGGGAACTGACTTATAGTGAGTGCAAATTGCAAGTTGGAGCAGGTTTTCCTTCTTTTTTGCCTTCAAGGTGTTTCATACAGCTCCCACACTATTTCAAGTCCTTCTAACAAGTTTCCCTCAAGTTTTCAGTTTTACTTTTTCTGCAACTTCAATTATTTTTTTCTTTCTCAGTGAAGACTTCAAGTCAAATTTACAACTTTTCTCCCTGGAATGTCCAGGAAAGTGGTTTAATGTTTATAAACTGAATTCTTCTAGCTTTCAACTAAAAAAAAATGAAACTTTTCATTTACCTACACTACATGGTATTAAATATGTTAATCCAGAGGGAAAATGAAGAGATTTTTGAATATGGCATGCTGAAAATGACAAAGGCTTGGAAAGCTGGAACTGAAAGGAAGCATCGAGGTTAGAGAGTCCAACAAATATACTTTAAATGAGACCACAAGGAGAGCCAGATAGGTAAGCAAGTATTGTGAGTATACATGTGTTGTTAGATTTAAGTACATCATTTTTTTAGCGACTGTAAGTTATATTGTATTTTTAATTTTTCTGTGCACATTTTCATTGTTATTATATAAAAATACAATTAGTTTTATCTTATATTCTGTGTCCTGCTGTACTCACTTACTAGTTGTTAGATTTCTGTGTAGATTCTTTGGGATTTTCTATGTAGTTAATCATGCCATCTGCAAAAAGGGACAATATTATTTTTTCCTTTCTGATCTGTATGAATTTGATTGCCTTTTCTTATCTTATTGTGCTGGATAGAATTCCCAGCACTTTGTCAAATAGGAGTGGTGAGAGTGGACTCCTTGCCTTGTTCTTGATCTTAAAGAGAAAGCATTCGCTCTTTCACCATCAAGCATTATGTTAGCTGTAGGTTTTTTAGTATGTTCTCTATAAAGTTGAGAATGTTCACCCTCTATCCTTAAGTTGTTGAGAGTTTTTTTCATGAAGGGGTGCTAAATTTTGTCATATGTTTTCATTGCCACAATTGATATGATCATGTGATTTCTCCTCATTGGTCTGTTAATATGGTGGATTATATTGAGTATTTTTTAGTACTGAGCCAGCCTTGCATTCCTGGAATACACCCCACTTGGTCATGGTGTACAATATTATATATATTGCTGAACTCTATTTATTAATACTTAGTTAAGGATTTTTGCATCTATATTAATGAAAGCTATTAGTCTGTAGTTTTCTTTTTCCTTTTTTGTACCAGCTTTACCTGGTTTACCTGGTTTTGGTATCAAGGTACCCCTTGCTTTGTAAAACAAATTTATTCCCTCCTCTTCTGTTTTCAGAAGAAATTGTTTAGAGTTGGTGTTAATTCTTTGAATGTTTAGCAGAATTCTCCAGGGAAACCATCTAAGCTTAAAGATTTCTTCTGGGAAGTTTTAAAATCCTGAAGTCAAGTTCCAAGATAGTAATATGTCTATTCAAACTATGTATCCCATATTGAGTGAATATGTCATGGTTTGTGTATTTTGGGGAATTGGTTCATTTTGTCTAAATTATTCAAATGTATGGAGGTAGAATTGTTTGTGGGATTCCCTTATTATATCTTTTGATGTGGTCTGTAGTGATATATCATGTTTCATTTCTTAAATTAGTAATTTGTGCCTTCTCTCTTTTTTTTTCCTGTGTCAGTCTTACCAGAAGCTTCTCAATTTTATTAATATTTTCAAAGAACCAGCTCTTCATTATTTTCTCTATTTTTCTGTTTTCATTTTCATTGATTTCTGCTCTTATCTTTATTATTTCCTTCATTCATCTTGCTCTGGGTTTTACTTTGCTCTTGTCTTCATAGGTTCTTGAAGTAGGAGGTTTGATTATTTGATTTTATTGATTTCCTTTTTTCTAATGCAAGCATTTAATGCTATAAGTTTCTTTCTCAGCATGACTTTACCTGTATTCTGTGAATTTTCATATGTTTTTTATTCATTTTCATGCAGATCAATGTATTTCTTTTATTTCCCATGAGACTTCCTCTTTTGTGTGTGGATTATTTAGAAGTTTGTTTTTTAATTTCCAAGTTCTTGTAGATTTTCTTATCTTTCTATTGCCGATTCATTGTTTGAGTCCAATGTTATCAGAAAACACTTTTTGTATAATTTGAGTCTTCGAATTTGTTGATGTTTGTTTTATGGCCCAGGATATAGTCTGGCTTGATGAACGTTGCATGGGCATGTGAAGAAAATGTGAATTTTACTGTTGTCGGGTGAAATGTTCCACTTAGGTCAATTAGATCTTATTGGTTGATTATGTTGTTTGGTGCCCTATTCTTGCTGATTTCCTATTAATTCTATAAATTGTTGAGAGTGGGGAGTTGAAGTCCCCAAATTTAATTGTAGCTTTGTCCTTGCTTTTAGCTCTATAAGTGTCTGCTTCATATATTTTTTTATTCTGTTGTGTGGTCCATACACATTTAGAATTGTTTACTTCCTTTTGTCAGTATTCAATGTCCCTCTTTGTCTCTAGTAATTTTTGTTGTTCTCAAGTGTATTTTATTTGATTTTAATCCAGCAAATTCTGTTTTTGTAACTAATATTTTCTTAGTATGCTTTTTTCTAATTTTTTACTTTCAGACTACTTATATGTTATTTAAAATATTTCTTAAAAGAAATTCCAACACCATATAGTTGGAACGTGTTTTATAACCCACTCTGCCAATCTTTGCCTTTTTAATTTGTGCATTTAGACCAACAATATTTAAGAAAATTATTGATATGTAAGAGCTTAAGTCTCTATTTTATTATAGTTTTCCATTTGTTTCCTCCCTTTTTTTTGTTCTCATGTGTCTCTTTTCTTGTTCCTGTGGGTTACTTACTTGACCTTTTTTAAAAAATTCCATCTTAATTTATTAATACGTTTTTTTAAAAACAATTTATTGAAGTATATCATTCATACATGAACATACATAACATAAACAATAAGTGTTCAGTAAACATTGTGAACTTACAAAACAAACGTGCAAAACCTCGTACAGGGCTCCCACACATCACCCCACCACAAATACTTTGCATTGTGAAACAATTGTTAAGAAATTATGAAAGAGCATTGTCAAAGTTTTAGTATTAACTATAGTCCATATCTTATTCCCCTGTACTTTTTTTAAAGGATTTATTTATTTGTTTATTTACTTTTATCCATTTTTACCTCCCCCCATTTTTGCTCTTTCTGTGTCCATTTGCTGCCCTCTCTTCTCATCCTTCTCCTCCTGTCTTCCCTGGGATTTGATCCTTGGAACCTCCGATGTGGGAGAGAGGCGCCCTACCACCTGCGCCACCTTAGTTCCTGGTTTTTCAGTGCGTCTCGTCTTGGCCTTCCCTTGTGTCACTCTCCTGTTATGTCATCATCTTGCTGCATGGCTCGGGGGACCTGATGGCACACCTGTTCGCGGGGCCTCGGTGGCTCACCCACTCACGGGCCTGGTGGCACACCTGCGCATGGGGCCTGACAGCACACCTGCTCGTGTGGCCTGGCGGCGCACCTGTGCATGGGGCCTGGGGCTCACCTGCTTGTGGGACCTGATGGCACACCCTTGCACAGGGCTTGGTGGCCCGTGCACCTTCTATATTTTTCTTTTTTTAATTTTCACTGGGAGGTCCCAGGGATTGAACCCAGGTCCCTCCATATGGGAGACGGATGCCCAACCATTTGAGCCACATCCGTCCCTCTGCTATATTTCTTAAGGTTGACCAAAGATACCCAAAGTTACAGTCATTTCCCATACAGGATGGTCATATAATAAATCAGGCTTAGTTTATCACCAGCATTCCAAAAACCAGACCTAGGGAGAAAAACTAGGTCTGGGGACACATGTGTGGTTTCTAATACAGTGAATGTTTAGCCTACCCTGATTATCACAAAATCAGGACAGAGTGAATATAATATAATTTTCCGTATATCACTTTGTATATCTTTCTTAGTGGTTGCTCTAGGTATTATAATTTAAATACATAAGTTATCACATATGGCTTGTATCATCTTACCACTTGGAGTAAAGCATAGAAAACTTACTTCTGCTTTTAAGTATTTCTTATACTTTAAGGATATTAATTATTTGCTAAATAGATGGAATTTATTTTTTGAGTTTGTGAGTTTGAACTTGAGTTCAAAGACCAAACAGAAGGATTTTTGTTTTATTTTATTATTATTTTTTTTTGGTATCGCTTCTCTCCTTTACGGTTTCTATGGTTGTTTAATGATTAAAAAGTCCTTTTATAAACTTTCTTAAGTTAAATATTTCCCTAATTTTAGAATTATTGTGTCAAGCTTGATACAAAAAAAAAAAAAAAAAGGACACCAAAAAACTACACATATACATACATATCTTTGGGAATTTGAGAAGGATGGCATTAATCCTATAACTTAACATGGAAGAATAAAAGTCTTCACAATATTCAGAAACATGTATATATGTATGTATTTATGTGTGTGTCTTAGAAAGGTGATGCTGAGCAAAAGAGCAAGTTGTTAAGAGATACCTGTACCTATAATTTATAACTTTTTAAAGGCATAAAATGATATTTCTATTTATTGCTTTATTCCTCTGCAGTGAAATAAATAAACAAAAAAATAGACAGGCATGGGCAGGTCAAACACTAAGTGCAGGAGTTTGTTTTTGGGGTAGGAATAACAGAAAAGGGTCTGAAGAGGGTTACAAGTCCTGTTTGTGCTACTTTATTTCTTTAAAAAAATCTTTGGGGTGAGTGAATGTAGCCCAAGTGGTTGAGCACCTACTTCCCATGTACGAGGTCCTGGGTTTGATCTCCAGTACCTCCTAAAAAAAAAAACTTTGGCAAATATGGCAAAATGTTGAGTGAGTCTCAGTCCCGTGGAGGTGTAATGTGAAATGAAAACCTGTGTATTTGGGCAGGAGCTAGTCTGGCAGAGTTTTTCTGATTGATACTTGTTGCTGGTTTTTTTGGTAGAATAATTCATTTATTTACTCTTTCATCCATTACAGTCACCAGTGAGCTCTTTTCCAGTCTAGAGGACAATCGAGCACATCACAACTGAAGCCCATCTTTGTAAGCCCTCTTCCAGGTGGTGTGGAAGCCCTTCCTTCTACCTTAAGAGAAACGTCACCACTGGTTTCCAGCGTGGTTTATTAGGGAAATATCTTACGTTTTTGATAGGCTTTTAAAAACTCTCGTCTCTTTAATGGCTTTTTCTAATCTCCACTTTTTCAACTTCTTGAATGACCTGTCAGTGCAAAGCCCAAGTAATTTGGGGAGGTCTATTTCTGTTCCTTCCTCTTTCTTCAACTTTCCTCTTGGTTAATTCTTGAAGACTGTTTGAGAAACCATGCCAGTTAATTTTAGATTTTTAATGTTGTGCTCGTGTATGCCTCACATATATAGATAGACACAGAGACATGCATGGATCTTTTCTCTTGGTGAGAAGACTGCTAGAAGGTTCACAGCCTGGCCAGAAGTCCTTAGCTGAGGAGCCATTTGTGGTGTGCACAGTGCATTGCAGCCTGTGATTGGGATGCTCCTTCAAGGTCTGCACAGATCCTCATCTCTCCAGAAATCTGGTATTTCTGGCTGTATGGCTGCACAATTGAACTATTAACGCCTACATCAAGTCTGCATCAAGGCCTGAGAATCACAGAAGGAAAGGGCCTTCTCATAAGACTGCCACACACCTACTCCATTTCAGTCACCAACCAAGGCAGAGATCCTCTCCAAAGTCAACACTTACGGAATGCTTGGTGTTTCTCTAAACCTAACCCAGTTTCATTGCACAAAGGAGAGTTATGAATCTCAAATGAAGGGAAGTGGCACTTTTCAGGTTACCCGTTAGGACAAATGTAATACATAGGAACAGCCCTGGACTCCCAACTCCAACTTGGGAACTCTTCCTCTGAAATGTGATGCATACAAAACAAAGCTGAACTGCCCCAGAATGTGGTTTGGCAGCTCTAAGGCCAATCCTATCTAAGGCCAGCCAGCACACAAGTCAACTAGTGGGCCTTCCTCCCTACTGCAGGTCATGTCTCAGCCATTCTGGCCAAGAATTGGGAAGTAGCACAGCGTTTAGGCATCAGGCAATGGAGAGGTCCTAGGCAAGTGGCATCCACTCAGTCACAAGCACTACAGGGCTATGGGAGTGATTAACTACCCTGCGGCCTAATTGCAACAAGAGTTGGAATCTTCCCAGGACTGAGGTTCAATAGACCTGGGTCTTCATCCCAGTGCTGTGAAGTCTCAGGGGATACACTTCCCCTTTCTGGTCCAGTGTCCCCATCTGTGGTAAGCAGAATAATGCCCCCCAAAGATGTCCACATTCCAGTTACCACAATCTGTGAATATTCTACCTTACATGACAGAAGAGACTTTGCAGATGTGATTAAGAGGTGGGAAAATTATCTGGGGTGGTAGGGTGAGGGGGTATGGTCCCAGTCTAATCACATGGGTCCTTAAAAGCAGAGAACCCTTTCTGGCTGTGTTCAGAGGAAGATGAGATTAGAAAGAATGACCAGCGAGTACAATACTGCCGGCTCTGAGGAAGGAAGGAGGGGTCCATGAGCCAAGGAATGTGGTTGCCTTCCAGAAGCAACAAGGAAACAGTTCTTCCCTAGAGCAGACCAGCCGACACCTTAATCTTAGCCCACTGAGACCTATTTGGGATGTCTGACCTTCAGAACTATAAGATAATAAATTTTTGTTGATTTAATGCACTAAGTTTGTGGTTATTAGTTACAACAGAGATAGAAAGCTAGCACTATCTTCAAGTCAGGAAGTAATAACCAACAAGCTACTTTAAAAGTCAATTATTTTAGGCACCACCTCTCCTACCCCCGGCACTGTCTCAGTTCAGGAGCCACCAGCTCTTATCTCTACTACCACTAGCACTCTCTTCCACTGGCCTCCCTGCATCCATCCTCATGTACATCCCACACACTGGTGCTACACAGATCAGTCTTCAGTGTGCACCTGATCTCACCACCTCCTTCTGAAAGTCCTTCAGTAATTTGCTTTTTCCTAGACTCATGGTGTTGATGGTGTGTGTTCAGAGAGGGAGTGTCAGGGATGCACTGGAGAAAAAGTATATATCAAGAACCCTCTCCTACTAACATTTACATACACATAGACACAGAAAATCCTATGTGTAATTTCCAGAGGTACGTAGACCCCTTGAAGCTCATCCATGGATTCATATAGAAGATACTTTGATCACAAAGACAAAACATAAGTTCCTGTCCTTGAAATGATAAGGATTCTCTTCACCATACCGTGCTTAGCTCCTGTCATAGTCTCTGATACCGCCTCCCTTCAGGCCAGGCTGACTTAGCCCTAGTGCTGTCCCCTCTGCTAGATCGCTCATCGCCTAGTAGGCAAACAGCTACTCACCCTTCCAGACTCAGCTGGAGTCTGATTTTTTCCTGACCAACTTCTCACCGTCCCCCCACCCACCTCACAGGTATGACAGACCATGCCTTCTTTTGTTCCCCCAGGACATTCTGACCACACTCTGTGATTTGGTCTAGCCCAGCTCCCATAACCCTCCATGGTGCTGTTCAAACATCTCATCTCTTAGCTAGATGGTGTGGGCTGGATTGGGGGTACAGGAACCACACTGCACCCTCACCGCAGTTTCCAGCCCCAAGCGTGGCTCGCAGCAAGAGCTTGAAGCACAGCTGTGGAGTGGATGACTGATTCTGAATTGACAGCTGCATCAGGGTGTTTCCTTAATTCACTCAGCCTCTTCCTTTGCAATGCATCTTTCTCCAGACCACCTAGCTTTGTTAAATTGCCCAAGTATTTGTCTTGCAGAACTAAGCCATTTAATTTCCATGTGGTGATGTGGGGGATGGGAATCCATTTGCTGCTCCCTGAGTTTGATTCATTCAGGGTAACTAATACCTACCTTGCCCAATACTGGATAGTCGTGTTCTCAATTCACAGCTCCCTCTCACTGAGGATTATCTCCCCACTGACAAGAATGTCTATTTTCTGCCAGGAACAGATCTATTATCTGGAACACAACACTGTGCTCTAGATTATAAAATCATCTTGTGTTAACTGTGTCAGTTTCATTTGAGGATCTCAAAATGTGGCAGAGAGAACACTGACCTGGTGGCCAAGAGATCTGGGTTCTATCCTGGCTGGCCACTGTGTTCCCGGAGGTATGCAACATGAATTTTCTTAACCTCAATTTCCTTATCCCAGACGGTGGAAGGTCTGACAATGTCACTGCAGGAATCCTGTGGGTTGAAATTAGATGTTGTATAAAGTCATATATCTTTCTAATCCTCCCTCCTTTTTTTTGGTAGTCTAATGTATTTTTCTTATCAGCAATTAGAAAACCTAGAGTTATGAAGGTGATGGGCCTTGTCCAAAATTGTTCAGAACACCATAGTATAATTTAATTTATTTTGTATCCCATCATCATTCATATCGTCAGTCAATACACATTACATGACTGACAGCACACTGGGGACAGATAATCAAATGATGCGTAGGAAGAGACCCTTGCCTTCAAGGGGCTGGCAGTCCACTGAGCGAATAAATCACATAAAAAAAAAAAATACCTTGTAGTGACGTGAACATTTTGTCAAAGGGAAGCTCCAGGTGTTTCGAGCAGAGGAGAAAGCCACTAACTATTGGGGTGAGTGGCAGATGGAGCCTTCTGTTTACAAAACCCTTTCACACACATCATCTCCCTCGAAATTTACAACCATCCCATGAAGTAAAGTACAGGCTTTGTTATCATTTCTTAGATCAGGAGACTGACAGTTGAAAAGTAAAGTGACTTCCGGGAGTCCATACAGTTGGTAAGGAGCAGATTCAAGGAATGGAAAAGAGCTCTTTGGATGCTCATTGTTTATGTTGTTCATATAAACAATATGCCTGGTGCAGTGGTGTCTCCACCACACTAAACTGCTGCCTCTTTTTGGACAGCAGCCTCAACCCTCAGTTGAGGTTAGGACCAAATCCTATTATTTATCTTCGTATTGAGGAGTTGTAGTAGGACCCAAGTTGTGTCCACCAGGAGAATTTGGGTGGATCTGGGCATATATCTGGTGGGCTGGTGACAAATTGCATGACACTTTGCAGGAAGGATAGAAAAGTACATGTGCTGGTGAGCAGGACAAGAATGCACACTGTGTCCCAGAAGTTGGTCCTCCATCACATTCTCCAGAACAATTCCCAGAGCCCTCCACAAGCAGAAGCTGAAGGAGCTATTTTCAGTTAGAACATCATGAGACACCTTTTGAGTCCTAGGTTACAGATGGTGGAGTGAGACCTTCCCATCACTTTTATGTGGAAACCAAATGGCTTTAGCACACTGAAGGCTAGAGGGAACACTGGCCCCTTAGGAAACTCAAGTACATTGCACACCAGCAGAGATGGTGCTGCTTCAGGGTGGTTATACCCAAATCTTGTAGGTCACTGAACAATGGGTGCTGGAGGCAGAAGTAAGATACATCTTATAAGGTAGCAAGTAGAGAATGCCTTGTCAAGAAATATCATTGAGGTGGGCCTAAATAAAGTACATTCATGAGCCCCTGGACTACCCAGGAAGAATTACAGTAGAATTTGTTGATAACTACAGGTCATTGAAAAACATGAGTTACATGTGTATCCTCTCCACCTACCATAGACCTGGCACATAACAGGAGCTCAAGGAAAGTCTTTTTGACTGAATGGAGCTACCGTCTCATCATCACCTCACCTCCAACCTCAAGAAAAATTTTCTTAGTTTGCCAGGGCTGCTATAACAAAATACCACAGACTGGTTGGCTTAAACAACAGGAATGTATTGTTTTTCAATTTTGAAGTCTAGAAGTCCAACATCAAGGTATTGGCATGGCTTGCTTTCTCCAATGTGTAACATTCCAGCAATTCTCTACCACATGCTGAGCTCTCTCTCTTTCCTCCTGTCTGCTCCTCTGGTTTCCACTCAATTCTGACTTCTGACTTCTATTTCCTCCAATTTACTTTGCTTATAAGGAACTTCAACCATATTGCATTAAGGGCTGCCCACATTCAATCTGGCCACAGTTTAAATAATAACATTTTCAAAGACCCTACTTTCAAATGGGATCACACTCACAGGGGCTCAGATTAAGACTTGAACATGTCTTTTGTTGGCTCATGATTCAATCTCCAATAGAAAGTATTTCATTTTTTTGAATTTACTGCAAGAGTGTTTTTTTGTTTTTGTTTTTTTTTTTTTTCTCTCTCTCCCAATCCTATCTGAGGTTTTAAGGATTAAACAAAGAACTGCTGCTGAGAAAAAGTTAGTTCTTTGTCTTGACTTTCATAGTTGGCTCTGATTTAATAAATCTAACAGTTCATATAAACAATAATTGATTGAATTTGTCCTGAAAGATGACTATGAGAAGAGGCCTGAGCTATGGGGCATCAAAATCGGGAGCTAGACAAACTGGATTTGAATTCTGGTTTTGCCACTTAAGAGCTGGGTGACACTGAAAAAGTGACTTAATTTTTTTCATCCCTCATTTTCCTCAACTGTAAACTGAGGGAGATAATAAAAGTATCTACCTTGTAAGGATATTTTGAGGATTAAATGACTGAATATATGGAAAATGATTAGCACAGTTTCTGAATAATAGCAAGTCGTATATGACACTATATAGTAAGCCCTATACTAGCCTTGCTAGTGGTAATGGTTACAGTAGTACTAGCAATAGAAGGAGAAGTTGTAGTAAATGTAAAACACATAATAGAAAATACACGCTACAGAATAGAAAAAAAATACGTCAAATCTGGTACAGACTAAATTTTAATCTCCCTAAGAGAATTCCTTGCTGAGGGACAATTTCTCCACCAATGGAATCTTCAAAATTACCCACTCCCTTCACTATGTCCCCATGCCCTCCAAGCAATCTTCTGAAGATTAATTCAATTTTCCAGCTACCTTAATCCTGGGAGAGTGGGTGCACTGGATAGAGAATGGGATGATTCTGGCCAGAGAAAAGTGGTAAATTGGCATTCTAATATCAATCACCTGAAATTAGTAGCAGCATGTCACTGAGAACCTATCATCTCTAGGTGTACTGACCAAGGTCATTTTCTAGACCATGGTGAACTCATGAAAACAATGCTGGCCTGGGTGTCTATTGTTGGCCTGGCCTCAGGACCATTGCCTCTGCTTCATCATGTGCTATGCCCGTTCTCCTTGCATTCAGATTTCTAATAGCCACACTTTGGTCCTAGTGGAATTTCCAACCTCCCCAACCGGCAATGAAGTGGTACTTTCCCATGGTAAACATGCCCCATAAGTTTAGACTCGAAGCTCCAGAGTTTAGAAGCTGGCACATAACAGACACTCACTATCTGTCATGTAATTTCATGTACCCCCAACAATCTTAACAAAGTCTCCCAGGAAGAACTGGCTTATCATCCTCTTAAAAATAATACAAGCAAAATGTAATTAAACAATCTACACACATTCTAACGTGCTGCACACGATTCCTTACTCTGAAAACCCATTTAACCTCCCAGTCTGCTAAAAGAAAGACATTTCATTGCAAATACTCCATTTTCAACACTTTCAAATCATTTTAATCTACCACTAGTGGTGGAGAAGGTCATGAAATATCTCATTCCACAAAGGCAATTTAAAAAGAAAGACAAACTGGCTAGTACATTCAGAATGAAGGATATTCTGATGTCTGTTTTGAGGAGAAGGTCAACTCAAGGTCAAAAGACAATCTAAGGAATTGCCAAAAACGAGAGACTGCACTTCTTGTACTTTAGGGATTATGGCGAAAGTCTGACTTGCTTGAAATGCCCTTAGAAGGCTGGGACCTCTGCTTCAGCTGATCAAGTGCAATAATTAGTTTAAAAATGCCATTTTTCCTTCAACACCAAACCACACAGCAGCTACACAGATCCATCAGTGTCCCAGACTCCCCCTGGGAGAACCAGCAACCAGTGGCATTGGACAGGTTTTCTATTTCATTAATTCCAGTATAAATGTTTATTCATTCTTTACTTATAATTTCTTTGGATTTGTTTTCCTTCCTTTCTTTGTGTGTACTTCTTCAGATAAACTAAAAACTGTTTCCATTTTGATTCCTCTTTTACCTGAAAATTATATAGAAATATCTGTGGGTGTGTGCTGATGTGTTTATAATTGGATACCTGTTTTCACTTTTTGTTTGGACATTTGCCTTTTAATTAATTTCCAATTTTATTGCATACTGATTAGTGAATTTTATCTGGACAACTTTTTCTTTGGAATTTGTTGTTATTTTATTTGTGGCCTTGCTTATGGTCAAATTTTGTGACTTTGCACAAAAGAATGTATAGCTTCTGTTTGGTTCAGTTTTCAAGAGAGTACGTCAAGCCTATTGATATATACTAAAATTCTTCATTTCTTAATTTGTGCTTGGTCTGCTGGTTTTGTTTGCTGAGAGGTTTCTTCGAGTTTTTCCATGACAATTTTGTGTCTTTTAATTTCTTATCATTCTCTCAACTTTTGCTTCAACTATTGTGTAGCTATATGTTAGGTATGTAACAGTTATTACTTCTTGTCTGCATTCATCAACCAAAGTGTACATCGTTGTTTCTTTTAATGTTTTCTCCTTAAATTTTATTTTATATGCTATACTTACAGTTATAACTGCTTTTGTTTGTTAGCCATTTCTTACCATGTATTTTTCCACTGCTTTATTGTCAGCAGGGAAATTTTATTTGTCTGTCTTTTGGAAAAGGACTAGATTTTCAAGTACAATCTGAGAGATTGTTTCATATAGGTGAGTTTAATGTACTCATCTCAATGGTGCTGACTAAATTTGAATTTCTTCTTGCCTCGTGGCTTGTGTTTTCAATTTACCATGCTTTCTTATTACTTCTCCCTCTCTCTCATTCTTGCCTTCTCTTGTCCTTATCAGGTTTTCTTGATTTCTTTTTAAAAAGATGTTCTATTTGTTTGAAAGTTGTTCAATCTGTATGTTTTCTGGTAGTTATTGTTACATTTTTACAGCTTTATTGATATATATAATCTAAATACCATGAATTTCACCTGTTTTAAAGTATACAATTTATTGATTTTTAGTATATTTACAGAGGTGTGCAACCATTACTGCATTTTCATAGCCCCACAAAGAAACCTGTACCTAATAGCAGTCAGTCTCCATGCCATCCTCTTGTCTTCCTCCTTCTAACCCTGCACCCCTAGTCTTAGGCAACTACTAATTTATGTCCTGTCTCTATGGATTTGCTTATTGGGACATTTCATATAAATGGTCTTTTGTGACTGTTTTTTTTTCACTTGCATGTTTTTTTTTTTTTTGCCATTTGTTTATCTTTTTTGAGAAATATCTATTTAAATCATCTGCCCTTTTAAACAATTGGGTTATTTGTCTTTTATTATCGAGTTGAAAGAGTTCTTTGTATATTTTGATATAAGTCCCTGTAAGATACATGATTTGCAAATATTTTCTTCTGGTCTGTGATTTGTCTTTTCACTCTTACAGTATCCTTTGCTGCACAACAATTTTTAATATTGATGACGTTCACCTTTTGTATCTCTTTAATTGCTTGTGCTTTTGTAATGTATCTAAGAAATTATTGTCTAATCCAAGGTCACCAAGATTCATTTCTCTCTTTTCTTCTAAGGGTTTTATACTTAAATTTAAATTACCTCTTAAATTTAGGTATAGGATCCACTTTGAGTTAATTTTTGTGTGTAGTATGATGTAGGGGTTCCAAATTCATACTTTGGCATATGGATATCTAATTGTCCAAGCCCCTTTATTGAAAAGGTTATTCTTTTGTCATTGAATTTTCTTGGCCATGTTGTTGAAAACCAATTTAGCCATAAATGATAGGGTTTATTTTTGCACTCACAATTTTATTCCATTGATCTGTATGTCTATCCAAGTGCCAGTATCACACTATCTTGATTATGTAGCATTTACTAAGTTTGGAAATCAGGAAGTATGAGTCCTCAAACTTTGTTCTATTCTTTGAAGATTTTTTGGCTATTCTAGGTATCTTATACTTCAATTTGAATTTTAGGATCAGCTTCTCAATTTCTGCAAAATTGCCAATTGAAATTTTGATGGAGCTAGCTCCGAATCTTTTCTTTCAGGAAGTATTGCCATCTGCGCAATATTTATGTTTCCAATTCATAAAAATAGGATGTTTTTCCATTTATTTAGATATTCTTTCATATCTTTCAACAATGTTTTGCAGTTTTAAGTGTACACTTCTTTTGTTCAATTTATTCTAAAGTACTTTATTTCTTTTGATGTTATTTTAAATGGAATTATTTTCTTAATTGGATTTTCAGTTTGCTTAATGCCAGTGTATAGAAATACCACTTGGTTTTTTTACATTGAGCTTGTGTCCTGAAAGATTGCTTAAGTCATTTTTAAAAATTTATTTATTTATTTATTTATCTATTTATTTATCCCCTGCCCCCACCACTTGTGCTTCCTGTCTGCTTTCTGTGTCCATTTGCTGCACATTTCTGTGTCTGCTTGTCTCCTTTGTTGCATCATCTTGCTGCGACAGCTCTCCGGGGGTGTGGGCCGTCAGTTCTCTGCAGGCACAGGCCAGCTTGCCTTCACCAGGAAGCCCCGGGAACCAAACTCAGGGCCTCCCATAAGGTAGATGGGAGCCCAATCACTTGAGCCACATCTGCTTCCCTGCTCAACTGATTTTTTAGTTCTAATAGATTTTTCAGATTTTCTATATACAAGATCATGTCATCTGTGCATAGAGATAATTTTACTTCTTTTTCAAACTGAGTGTCATTGTGGCAGTTTGAGATTATTTTTGTGAATCCTAAAAAGAGAAGATTATGTTTGTAAACTAATCTATTCCTCTGGGTGTGATACCCATTGATTACATTAAATTCAGTTAAGAAGCCTTTGATTAGATTACTTGATATGATCAGTTTAGGGCTTTTGATTGGACTATGTCAGTGAGTGGTGACTCAGGTTGAGTCTCTGACCCTTTGGTGGGTCTGATAGAAACAGAAAGAAACAGAAAGACACAAGAAAAGGAAGCTGCCATGTTTGATCCTGCCATGTAAGAGAGAGGATCACTTACGCATGAAGCAAGAAGCTGGACCCATGGAGCAGCTCAAGAGCAAAGGGTGAGCCCAGAGGGGAAGGCTGAAACCATGGCAGAGATGGAAGCCATCTTGCATCACCATGTGGCAAGATGCCAAAATAGCTGACTTTGGTGAGAAAGCACCTCTTATGGTGCCCTGATTAGGACTTTTCACAGCCTTAGAACTGTAAGCTTTTACCAAAAATAAATTCCCTTTATAAAAGCCAACACATTTCTCGTACTTTGCATGAGCAGCCCTTTGTCAAAGTAAAACAGTCGTTATTATTATTTTTTTTTTTTCTTGCCTAATTGCCCTGGCTAGAACCTCGAGTACAATGTTAAACAGAAGTGGCAGGACAGGACATCCTTGTCTTGTCCCTAATCTTAGAGAGAAAGGATTAAGTATGATGTTAGCTGTTGGTTTTTCATACTCTTTATCAGACTGAGAATGTTCTCTTCTTTCCTAGCTTTTTCAATATTTTCATATAAAAAGGTATTGAATTTTGTCAAATACTTTTCTGCAGCTATTGAGATTATCATGTGATTTTTGTCCTTTATTCTATGAATATGGTACATTATATTGATTGATTGTTGGATTAAAGCAACCATGAATTTTTGGTATAAATCCCACTTGGTTGAGGAATATAATCCCTTTTATATGTTGCTGGATTCAGTTTGCTAGTATTTTCTTGGGAAATTTTACATCTATGTTCATAAGAGATATTGGTCTATAGTTTTTTCTTGTGATAGCTTTGTCTAGTTTGGGTATTGGGCATTTAAATTATTGTTATTGTTTTTATTTGCATACTTTGTATCTAGCAAACATGCCAAGCATTAAAATTTTAATATATTTTAAAATGTATTTCAACATATTTTTCTGAAAACCACTATTAGAATATCTAAATCCTGCCCTTTTGGGAACAAAACAAGAGCATTAGTGTGATTTCACTCTTGGGTCTCCCTCGCAACCTATCTACAAATCGCATTAAAATAGTCATTACATTTGGTTTAACAATAAGCTTTACTAATTTATTATTTCTTTCCTCATCATTGCTTTGTGCATCTCTTTTCTTCCTTTAGGATTAATTTTCCTCCATTTTAGATATAGTGTCTTTTTTAAAAAAGAAGGTGGGTTACAAATTTTTCTGAGGCCAGGCACCTCTAAAAATATCTTTGTTTTACCTTTACTCTCAAGTGAAATTTTGGCTCATCATGTAATTCTAGGCTTGAAGTCACTTTCACCTAGAACTCATTCTCATTTTTCATTCAGCTAAAGCAATGCCTAATGGCAATGTGATTCTTCTTATTTTGTAGGTTAATTTCATTTTCTTTTTCTAGATGCTTTTCTTTCACCCTTGGTGTTCTGGAATTTCTATATGTGAGGTTGTTTGATTCTTGCTGAGCACTTCCAGTGTGCATATTTCTGACTTTCTTTGGTTCTTGGAATGTCTACTATATCTTTAAATATTCACTTCTTCTGGAACACCTATTAGATGGGTATTAAATTTTGGATCTCCTTTCCATGACTCTTAACATTTCTTTAATTATTTTAATCTCTTTATTCCTTCTTGCTGCATTCTCTGAGAATTCCTTGGCTTAATATTCCAGCTCACGATTTCCTTTTCAGTTATGTCCATTTTGCCATTCAACTGATCTGTTAGGGTTTTCCTTTTTACATAAGGAACTGAATTTTAAATTTTCACAATCTCTAGTCAATGTTTTACGGATATAAACGCATTATCTCTAATTTGTGTTTTTAATTTCCCTTATTCCAAAACCCCTTTCCACTCATTCTCATCCCTCTGTTTTGCTAGATATAAGCTCCCCAGTTTGCTGAATTTGAGTTTGCTGATATTCTCTCATATATTGGGTTTCCTCACATCATCTGGTGAGAGTGGGTTGTGTCCATCTCTGTAGGTAAGTTTCTCTGTTCGACTCTGCTTTGTTTGTCTGTTTGAGAGAAAGAGTGGGACATGACACGTGTGTGGTGCCCTGCTCTTTTCAGTGAGATTTGGGAAGTTGTGGGACCTGCCTCTGCATGGCGTTGTGTGGCTAACTGTCTTCTGGATGTGGACATCCTTCCTCCTGGTCCTTGCCAGCCGCCTGTGGTCCTGCCTTGTTTCTCGTCCAAATTTCCCCAGCACCACTCTGGAGGAAAGTATCCCTGTAGTTGCTGGCTGTCCTAGACAGGAGAATGGAAATGAGATTGGTGCATGGATCACACCAAGTCATTCACCCCTGGGTCTCCTCCTCTTCTCTACATCTACCACTGCTGGGCAAGCAGAACTTTTGCAAAAGAACTTTTTCTGTGCCTTTTAGCTTGCAGTTTCCCTTTTCATACTAATCTCATCTCTTTTCTGCTTTTTAAGAATTATTTATTGCTTCCGGACCCACTGAGGACTTCACTTTTCATTTTGGGGCCTCATTGTGGATTTCCTTTTTCCTTTTATATCTCTTCTGTAAATTTTAGAGATTTGGTATGGGAAGACAAACCAGCATTTTGGAACAAAAGTCAGTGACATTTTATTGGAATACAGAACTCTGTTGCCACCACCATCCTCCTTGTTCAGTTGAATCCTCTGATTGAGAGAAAGAGACAGAGAGACAAAGAGTGAAAGAGATGAACTTGGAGGGCTCTTTGAGACTCATTTGAGGAAGGGCATCTCTTAAGTAGCTCAGGGCTGTTGATCCCATTTATATATCCTGTAATGACAGGTGCCACCTGCAGCAAAGGAACAAAGAGGGTATTTTCCTGAAGTATGGGACAAATCAGAAGCTCAGCTATAGACAAACCCCAGCTGGCTTCTTTTCACCCTGTCAATAAAAGGCCCTGGGCTTGCAGTGACTGTGGTTCCATTATCCTGCAGCATCAAAGCCTGGACAGGCTCCTCCCATCTCAGATGCTGACTGCAGCTCTTCAGTGGAGCTCTGCTTCCTGGTGCAAACGCAGCTGCACATACTCCACATGTTGTTTGAGTATCTTCTTATCCTTTCTTCAGACTCACCCAGGGCAACAAACCGTTTATCATAAATGAGTTGTTTCAAAGCTGAGAGCATGTCTGAATGTCCAGCTTGCCACATTGTGATTCTTTTTTCTTTAATCTCTATCAATTTTTATTTTGCTTTTGTGTGGGTGTGCCAAAATAATCATCAATAAACATTTGCCAAGGAGATGCAACGGCCAAGTTCCCCTAAGACGGATAAAAGGTCAGGAAATCCCTGGTATTTCCAGAGAGCTATCCAACGCTTCCCTGGAGGAAGAGAATCCACGAATGAAGCAGCCATCTGTAGTAATGTCTGTTCAAAACCTTTTCCCATCTTCTGATGACAGCAACCCACCTTCCCGTGAGGAACTGCTCCTCCCTTACTCTGTCTGTGTGATTTTGGAGAGATAAGCAATCCTAGAGCCCTGCCCTACCCAGGCCTCTCAAGCATAGTGTTCCACGGTGGGGAGCAGGGTTGAAGCCTCCAGGTGGGCCCGGCTCAAGAGGCCAATCCGTGTCCTTCTGGAGGATTAGTACACAACGGTGTAGGAAGAAAGCTCTTTCCTCCTGAGCTCCTTCATCTGGGAACATGGAAACCTGAAGTTGCCTCTCCAAATGCACCTTCTTCCTCTACCTGCTTTACATGAAAGGAGCCTCTACACATAAGAAAAAAGTGACAAGAAAGAGCAGACAAGAGAAATGGAAAGAGAAAGAGATAGAGAGAGAGAGTGGGGCAGGGGGAGAGATTTGATGTCATTATCCTTGTTCCTGAATCCACTCAAATATCTCATCCCCACTCACTCTCTACTTAATTATACCTTGTTTTCCAAACATGCCGTATTTCCACATCAGTGCCATCTCTAAGCCCTTGCTCATGATTTATGGCATAGGGAAAGCTCTTCCTCTTCTTCTTTTGCTTCTGGGAAATGCCTAACCATCTTTTTGTTGTTGTTGTTGTTGTTTTATTGTGGGTAAAAATCGAATTTTTCACAATACATACCAATATTTCTAAAATGATATGTAAATACATATGCATACATGTGCATTTGCTTACACAAATGTTATTTTTTTAATGTATATATATATATATATATTTTTTTTTTTAAAAGGTGCTTCGATCCCTAGATATTACACAGAAGCCTAACCATCTTTTAAGACCTTGCCCAAATATCCTCAATGCTTCCTCAGTTCCTCCACATATAGGTGGAGTCTCCTGGCCTCTTCCCCTTACTCAGAGCACTTGGAGCAGATTTCCAGGACAGCAGTTATCTCCTTGTTAAAAGTATCTGTTTCCAATTCTTCTCCACCAGGCTGTGAGTTCCTCGACATAGGGCAGAAGGTCTCAGTCACCATGTGCTGCCTTGAGTTGACTTTCCCATGAGAGGAAAGGGCAGTGTGGGTGTGTGGGTGAAGGAAGAGGGGGTGGTTCTTCCACAAAGAGGGTTCTCTCCTGCCATCAAGCCAACCACCTCTGTCTCCTGATTCTTTTCTGTGCCAGAAGTTCTCAGGCTGCATGGTGAGTAAAAACAAAATCCCCTTTTGTGGGGGAAAACGGCTGCTTTTGGGCCTCAGGAAGGGGTTTAGGGAGGTCTCATGTGCCACCTGAGGTGCTTAGATTTCAGACAATGCAGAAGGGAGTCACTGAAGGATTTTGATCAAGGGCATGGCACGGTCAGGCTGGAGATCTTAACAGTCCCCCGGAAGGCACCATGGCGATTGGCTGAGGAAAACTGAGTCTGAAGACAGCAGGGGAGCGGGTGGGGAAGCTATGGCCCAGAAGATAGGTGGTGAGAGCCTGGACAGAGCAGTGAGAATGGAGAGGAGGGGCAGCAGCTTTCTCATCATTCCTGCTTTCTTGCTCCCCGCCACTGAGCAGCTGGGACCTCCTCTCTGGTGGCCCTCAGCCCTGGCTTCTCTCATTCCTCTCTGCCTTGCCTCTAGCTCAGAAGAGAATGATGCTTTCTCCTTGGCCTATAGAATCCTTGGGAGTTACATCTTTGTCAGCATTTCTGCTTCCAGCTCCCATCGGATCGGTTAATGTTTCTTTTATGAAGCGAGGATGCGTGATTTCTGTCAGTGGAAGGCTGAGGACTGCCTCGTCAGCACTATCTTCCCGGCTGGCCATATCAAATAAACCGTGCAAGAAAGCCACCAGCCCGGTGATCGGATTGCAAGGCGATGATGCCAGGGCTGCACACCGTGGTGCTGTGGTTTGTGAGAACAGGATAGACAGAACCGAGGGGCCTGCCCCATCGTGCTGGGAAGATCGAGTCGCTGTGAATTGAGGCTGCCTGTTCAGCTTGTGTTGGAAAAGCTGAGGAACAGCAGGTGGTCGTTTGACCCTTGTTGTGGATTGTATTGTGTCCCCCCAAAAGATATATTCTAGTCCTGATCCCAGTAACTGAATGTGACCCTGTTTGGAAATAGGGTCTTTGCAGATGCACTTAGTTAAGTTGCGGTCATAGTGGATCAGGGTGAGCCCTAATCCAATAGGACGGGTGTTCTGATAAGAAGAGGGAACTTCAGATACAGACACACAGAGAGAAGACAGCCACGGGAAGACGGAAGCAGAGGGTGGACTGATGCTTTGCCACAAGCCAAGGAACTCCTGGGAAAGATGCTACTAGAACAGGGAAGAAGCAAGGAAGCATTCTCCCCTAGAGACTTCAGAGGAAGCTTGTTCTTGCCAAAACCTTCATTTCAGACGTCTAGCCTTCAGAACTGCGAGAGAATAAATTTCTGTTATTTAAGCCCCCTGGTCTGTGGCGATTTGTCATGGCTGCCGTAGGAATTCCCTCTAGACAAGCTCCTTCCCTCGTGTGGCCTTGGCTGCTCATCTCTAAGGTGTCAGTGAGCCCTGAAGGTCTCTTTCAGGCTCTTCAAGTCCAGAAAGTTATAATCTTGTGGCCACCACAGGAGGTAAGGCACTTCCAACTCTACTTGGCATGTTCATTCACTCTCTCATTCATTATGTAAATTATTCATTCGTTCATTCATTCATTCAATCAACAAATATCCACTGATCCCCTATTATGTGCCAGGCCCTGTGCTCACTGCTGTGGATACTGATAAATAAGAGATGTTCCAGCTTATAAGGAGTTTATAATTTAGAGAGAGATCCAGAAATGCAAATGAACAATCACCATGATGTGACAAGTTAGGATCACAAGAGTAGAGAGGCCAGTCGTTACAAGAGGATCTGAACATCTGATGCTTTTCCTAGAACACAAGTTAGGTCCTCAATAAATGAATGGAGTGACATTTTAGCTGGACCTACAGGATGAGTAAAAATTTCCCAGGTAAAGAAGGCGAGTAGGAAAAGAAAGCTCTGCAATAGAGGAAATGACATAGGTCAAGACCGAAGAGCAGAAAGAACTTGGCCGTCCTGGGAAAGAACAAGCAGTTCTACGTGCCTGTTATGCAGGATACATGAAGGCCCATGTGGAGATGAGGTTGGAGACTCTGCTAAGGTGGATCGTAAAGGGTCTTCCTGCCATGTCAGGGAGTTTGGTCTTTATTCTTGGAAATGAGGAGCCACTGAAGATGCATCATTGCAATTTTGAAGGGCTCTAATGGGCTTGATGAGGGTAGCTTGAGGTAGGGAATATCCCAAGTAGGGAGGCCTGGTCAGGGACTTTCACCAAGTTGATGCTCCTCTAGGCTTAGGGCCAGCTAGAATGAATAGGGCATGGCCAAATACGACCCCTCCTCCATCTTAATTGCTTGGGTCATTGACTCTTGGAGACCCTAACAAGGGACAAGTGGGTCATTTGGGGGGCACCTCCACCTAAGCAACATCCCTACGGATTGAGTTTATCAGGAAGACAGATTGAAATTAGGAAAACAACTGACATCTGGTTAGAGACCCAAGAAAGCAAGAAAACACCGACCTTCAGAAATGCCCTATCTCTTCTAACCCTTGATTCACAGAAATCTTGCTATCTCCTTGGTTGCTACTTTGTTAAACTGGAATATAAACGAAGCATTTTGGATGAAAACAAATCAAAGCAATGGGACAAAGGTCTACTTTGTTTTCTCAGCGTATGTGCCCTAAGCCCTACTACTTTCCTGCTGCCAATCTCATAGAGAAGCATTTATTCAGTCTCCAGATTGGCTGGGAAGGGGGAGCTGAGGCCCAGAGAAGGAAAGGAGCTGGCCAAGGGTGCTCAGCAAGTTGGTGCCCACAGTAGAATCAGATCCTGGATCTTCTGTCAGCCAGGCCACCGGTTGAGAATACTCTAAGACAAGGTATCTTGCTGTGTATATACCAAAAGATGTTTTAAAATGTGTCTTAGTAAACACAGGCAGTCGGTCAGGCCCTCTAAGAAGATGAAGCCAGAATTTCCCCTGAGGCTGAGCCTACCAAGATTTCCACATTATGCTGACTCATTTCCTATAAGTAAGGTCACTTGCTTGTTTAAAAAAAACCTTGCATGCCCTCAGGGGACTTTCAAACTGCTTGCAGGGGCATCCAAGGCCTTTATTTTGGTGTCCTTGCTGATTCTTTGGACTCATCTCTCAGTCTGGCCCAGATACATCCTGGGTTCTCAACCCTGGCTGTACATTAGAATCACCTGGAGCAGTGAATTAAAAAAATAATTAGGTTCAAACTCTCCTCCAGAGTTTTGGGGGGTGGGGGTAGGAGAGTTAGGGGGAGGTGGGCCTCAGGCTTCCATACCTTCTGAATCTCACCTTGCAATTCTAATGAGCAGCCAGGATGGAAAGCCACAGCTAACTACTTTCTTTTACCCAAACCTGCCTTGCCCTTTAGGTAGAAAAAGCTCAAAGGCTTTGGGTGCAGCTTCCTTCCTCTGCCTTCTCCCTATTCCTCCACTGGCCCTCCCCCAACCACCTAAGATAGATTCCTCCTGCTTTAGACCTTCAGCACTTGTCACACACACCCATCTTAGCAGTTTTACTCCATTGCTGATGTGTCTTTCATGAATCCCAAGGAGACTGTGGATTCCACAAGGAATGTATTCTATTCATCTGTTCCTCTAACCTCACAGGGTTTGACACATAGTAGGTGCCTAGTACATAACAGTGATCTGAATAAGAGTTACTGGATCCCAGCGTGACTACTTTTTTTAAAAATTTTATTTATTTTTTTAATTTTTTAATTTTTAATTTTTTAAAAGATACTTAGATAACATAAATGTTACACAAAAACTACAGGGATTCCCATGTTCCTCACCTCCCACACCTCCCACAACCTCCCACATAAACATCCTTCATTAGTGTGGCACATCACTTGCAATGTATATACACATCTTAGGGCTTTGCCACTAAGCATGGGCCATAGTTCACATTGTAGACCACACTCTCTCCCACACAGTTCTGCATGTTATATGCTGATGTAAAATGGCCTATATCTGTCGCTGCAATGTCACTCAGGATAATTCCCAAGTCCCAAAAAAGCCCCTGTATTACAATTGCTTTTCCCTCTCGCTGCCCCCAAAGCATCCAGTGGCCACTGGCTCCACATTAATTTTGTAATTTCTTCCATTGCTTGAATCACAATAGGTCTATAACAGAATACCAGTAAATCCACTCTAGTCCATAGCTCTCCCCCCAATCCCGAGGTGTCTGGGATGGTGATGTCCACTCCACCTCCAAGTGGGAGGGGGCTTATATTCCATGGATAAGATGGATGAGTTTATCCTGCCTGCAGCTGCAGTCTCTCTCCATTCCCTGGGATGGCCGTTGTCCATCATCATCTCCCCGCCAGATGTCCCGGGTGAGTCCATTGAGCTGTAGAGTAGGAGCTGCAGCTGAGATTCCGGGCTCAGCTGGCACATGGGCAGGCCAAAGACTCCAGTCTCTGGAAGTACACCTACAAACTCCAGCATCACATATAGATTTGAATAGAAGGGACTGATTGACCTTGTGCAGGGAGGACATATTTGAGTCCAACTCTGTCACTCTCAGGAGCACAGATTCCAAAGTAGGGCCCACTGATAAGGTGCACAACTCTGGAGCTATCCACCCTGATATAGGACCTGAGTGTTTCCAAAGCCCTCAGGAGCCCCTCTATTTGGGGTGATATACACATTGGAAGCCTATGAGGTCCTATTGAGATGTGCATAAGTGTTACCTCTGGGTTGACCTCCCGACTCACTTTGAAGTCTCTTAGCCATATGAACTCATTTGTCTTTACCTTTTCTCCTTTTTATTCAAAGTCTTTCTCCAGTCGTATTGCCAGTTGTCACTAGGTAGTAATCCCTCATTGCCAGGGAGGCTCATCCCCAGGAGTCATGTCCCACGCATTCATATGCTGAGTTTGGGCTTAGAGAGAGGCCACATTTGAGCAACAAGGAGGCTCTCAGGAGGCAACCCTTAGGCACTCCATAACAATAGGCTAAGTTTCAGTTTCAAGAGCAAAGACTCATAAGGCTAGTCATCAATGACAAGAGCCCATCAGTGGATCATCCTCCTTAGCCAGACTCTGCCCCTGCACCTGGGGAACTGCTGCTGCTCCCTTGGAGAATGTGGCAGAGCTCTCCAGGATAGGAATTCAGTATTCTCTTATTTATTGAGTGATTCTCCACCCACTGTAACAATGCCCCATGAGCATTTGAACAATTTTGTATACCTTTCATGTATGTTCAGATGAACTTCCTCCCATGAACCCCCCACCAAGGATCCTCTCTCTCCCACCCCAGTTGTGACCCTTCTGTGATCCAAAGCTTCTTTAAAGATGAAGCCTATACAATAGCCAAATACAATTAATAGGAAAATGAAATAATAATGATAAGTTTAAATGTAAGAGATAAAATACTTGAAAACTTAAAAAAAAACTAAAAATAAAATAAAATTAAAGGATTGGGATATTAAAAAAAAATGGAAAAAAGAGATAAAAAAAATTTTTTTTTGACATTCTGCCTTTTATCACTGCAATGTTGGGTGTCCAGTCTGTACCGTGGCACCTTCCCTCTTCTTTCTCCCTGGTGTCTCACTATTTTCACTTAATTTTCAAAGGAGTTTTAAGTCACAGCAAAGTCACACACAGAATACAAGAGACTCTCATATACCCAACCTCTTCCCCCTTTCCTCACCCCATATTAAAACCTTTTTGTATGTGGATGGTAGCATTGTTGTAACTGTTATACAGATAGTGAAACATAGCTACTAAACATTGTCAATGGTTTACAGTATGGTTTACATTTTAGACCATATAATTTTCTACATTTTGATGATGTTTACCATGTCCTATCTCCATCACTGTAAGGTAATGAAGAACATTACCACTGACCACTAAATACCCCCTGTTTGATCTATTCTGTTCCTCCCTCCCTATCCCCCTGGGGCCCACAATGACCCCCTGACTTGACTCATTGGATGACGAGATTCATAGTTACATGCAACAAGAGGTCTTGACACACTGGTTTGTCCTTCTCTATTAGGAACCTCCCTTGTCATAAGAGACACCCACCTCTCTGTTTCTGGACAAATCAGTCCTCCCAAAGATGGGAGTCCATCTCCTTCCCACTCATTGTGTGGGTCTCCACCCACTGATACAACACATTATGACAGGATGAACACTCAGACACTCCCTAGAAGCCTGCTCCGGATGAGCCCTGTCCCGAATGCCCCCCCAACCAACACCCTAAACCAGTGACACTTCCTTGTCATATTGCCATAAAAGCATTCCCACCTCTGCACTTTCAACCTCAAACCCACAAATCCCAAGTGTTCACCTGGTCCCTCTCCCATCTTTCCCCCCAGTATCCTGGGTATTCTAACCCACCCCTCCCAGTCTACCCACCTGTCAACACTGCACCACCAAACACAATAACATCACTACCCACCAGTCCTACCCCTTCAATACGCAACTACACTCTATCACTTTACCATAGATTACATCCGTTTGGGTGATGGCTCACAACTTTCTCTTCTCTTCTCTTCTCTTTCTTGTAAACCTATCTTTCAGACAATGGTTCTCAAAGACTGCTCAATTTCCATAATTCATATCAGCGAGGTCATGTACTGCTCATCCTTCAATGCCTGGCTTGCTTCATTCAACATAAGGTCTTCAAGATTCATCCATTTTATTCTGTGTGTTAGCACTTTATTCCTTCCCCAGCATAACTTCTGCTCAGAGAGCTGCCCATATTCCTAGGACATTGAGTCACACCCTGAAGTGCCCAGGGCCCTGTGTTCTCCCTATGTTCTGACTCCAAGCCAGAGAAATGGCCAAAGAATTTCCACTCACCTACAACTAAAAATGGGAGGCTAATCTCACTCTAGGTGTCTAGGCAACCCAATAACTGAAAAAGAGAGGTGAAACTGACCTTGTCTGGAAATCTACTCCCCTTCCTAGCTCTGTGACCTGCATGACAAGTTACTGAAAATGTCTAAGCCTCTTTTCTTCTTTTTGAAAAGGAGATAGCAGCTACTCCAAAAGGAGTGTTATGAAAGCAAAATGAAATAATGTATAAAGAATTCAGCACATTGCCTGCCATATAGTGAATTTTCCATATGCATGAATTCTCATCCTTGCAGAAGAAATGGGTTCAGAATTCTCCAATTTTCTATCCAAATGTCCCCACCTAAGTGCACACAATCTCTGCTATCTCTCTCCCTTTCCCTCCTTCCTTCTTTCTCCTTGACCCCTTTTTCTTTTTCCAGTCTCCACATTTTTTTTTTAGGATTCATCCCAGGAGAAGGAATGTATTCCTTTGTCACCCTCTCTTGTTCCATCTGTGTCATTAAGGACAAAATGAGCATGGCCCACAGGTTTAAAGCAAATTGGGAGGAAAGTCCAATCCCAACATTAGCTACAATCCAGCCGGTTTCTCTCTGCTGGGGCGGGAGGTAGGTAAGGAAAGAAGTGAGGTCTCTGACATAAATACTGAGCAGTGTGTTTTTATTACCGCATAATCCTTGCTCGTGCCACTTGTCCGCATACCTCCAGTTAATGGGAACCTCATGTTCTCCTGATCTGGGTCGGCTTGTGGTTAACTCTTGCAGGGCCAAGTATGCACCCAGGCCAAAGGAAATCCTTTCCAGAAGGAAGCCAGACTATCAGACAGGCAGGCGCTGCCTCACATGTTGAAGGAAGTCACCAGGGGGTGCGGTGAGTGATAAAGGTAGGAATGTGGCACACGTCTGGACCTGTGACTGCAGAACTGCTGGTGAAATGCCACCTGGCCTTCGGGTGCATTCATCGCCCCGAGCCTGGGCCCCCTGGATCCATAGTACTGGCGGCTTCCTGCCTGATGCTCCCTTTTGGAGCATTGATTCCTCTAGGAGAAAGGTCTGTGGTGTTGACACAGCCAAAATGAATGCATCTGACAAAAATGAATGCATGGGACAAGAACACTGTATTACAATGCAGTTTGTGCAGTGAGTTTGTAAAAGGGATTGTGGGATCTCCAAGAAAAAAGCCGCTAAACTCTGCCTGGAGATGCCAGGAATGACGTTCCAGAAAAGTGGAATTTGATCTTGAAGGTCTTGATGCACAGAGAGATGTTTTAAAACCAGGCAAAATAAAGGGGAAAGGCCAATTCTATGCAGAGAAAGCAACATGTGAAAGTTCTAGAGGTATTTTATTATACAGAAAAGGAGGCAGTGGTGGTGAAGTAGTTAAGAGCTTGCAATAGAGCCCAGCTGCCTTCTAATCCCAGCCTTCTTACCAGCTTTGGGACCTACTTTTATAACCTTTTTGCTTTGTTTTCTCTTCCATAAACTGGAGACCATGACAGTGTCCACCTCAGGGATTGCTATGAAGATTAAATGATGAAATGCATGAAGCCTTTAGCCCAGTTTCTGGCATTTTAAAGACCTGGATAAATGTTGTCTGTCATTACCATCAAGGAACAAAGAATGGTTTGGAATAGTTGGAACACATATTTGGGGACAATGAAAAGATCCCAACTTAGTAAAGGGCCAGATGGTGAAGGAACTAGAATGCTGTATCAAGGATTTGGACTTGGCTCCATGGATGGTGGGAAATCACTGGGTTAGTTCATTCAAAAACTGTCATCCAGTTGGTTTTCCTTGTTGTAAGAGCTTTTCCAGAATGTCCTTTGTAGCATTCTCTCAGGGATTCAGACTGTCCTGGATGACCCCACTTCCCACTGAAGAGAAATATCAGCCCCAAACAGCCCAAACCCCACTCACAGCTTTGCCTGCCACAAAAGTGACTGTCTCGTGTTGACACTTTGCTGTAGGGTCTCAGAGCCAAGTGCCTGTGCCTGGGGTTTCTGCCTCCTCACAGCCAATGAATATCCATGATCACAAAACAAGGAGAAGGAAGCAGTTCTGGCTCTCTCCAAAGTTCTAGGGCCCCAAGCAAAGTCTGTAAAACAATGTCTCCTTGTCCTAGTTAGGAGGAGTTCCTTGGCGTGTGAAAAGTCCTGGAAATTTGCCAAATGTAGCGATGAGTCCTGCAAGTAATGCTGAAGGGTTTTGAGCAGCAGCTCACCAATGGAGGTCTGCGTTGTGGGGTTATCAGGGTAATGGGTCCTGGCATTCTGCTCACACCATCTTTACAAACGTCACTTTCACTTTATTGTGCATTAACCCCAATCTCCTCACCAGTTCCAAAATAAAACTTCTTTGAAAACAACCAAGGTCCATCTGCTGTGCTGTTAAAAATACCCCAGCATGAAAATACCACAGTATTAGATAAGTCCATGATCACAGATATTACAGTGGACACACCTGAAAATGCTTGCCTTTGATTGGGAGAAATTAATCTTTCTCTCTTACGTGAGCCGTCAGTAAAACCCCTCATGATAACAGCAGAGCCCAAATTTCCACGACTGATCAGAATTTCAAATATTGCATCCTGTTGTTTATGAGCCTATATATATATTTATTATTATGTACTCCGAATGGAGCTCAGCCTATCAGCTGTTGGTGTCAGTTTGGGAATGAATGAATGAATGAACCAATGAATGATTAGCAGGTAAATGTGCTTTGTCCCCATTTAGTGCACATGAATTTAATTCACTTCTCTTTCCATTCTTTGATCAATTAATTATTCATTGCAGAGAGAGAGAGAGAGCACTTCTACATGCTATTGCCAACAATCTGCAGGTTGGGTCTCATTTCCTCTTCTGAAAGAGCAACCCCCAACCGTAGGTATTTAAATTCATACAACTCTGCTGCCATACCGCACAGCCCATCTATCACAGCAATTTGTGCAAATGTCACTCTAGTATCCAACTCTATGTATCATGTATTTTGAGATTGCACAGTTCCTGAGGCCTTTGTAAAGCAAACCTTTCATGAATAAATCAGGAAATACCCTGATGCATGCTTTATGTAGAGGAAGATATTATATTTAGGTCACGCAGGGAAGTTCTGCCAAGTTTGCTAAAATGAACAAATCCCTTGAGTGCAGTCTACCTTTATACATTCTGAAACACAAGCAAGTAACTCCCAGGTACCCCCACCTCTGCCCCTGGCTGTGCTCTATAGACGCTGAGGTTTCCAGGTCTATATAAAGTATTAATTTGATCACTTCAGGCTCCAAAGACTAATACTTTCAAGTCAAAAGCCAAGTAAGGAGTTTTGTTAGTCCATGGGAAGAAACGTGCAGTTGGAAACTTTGTCTACTGTGGAGCCGGGAGTAATGGCGCTTCCACAAGGGAAAGAGGAAGGAACAAGAAAAGCTACAGCGAGTCTGCTGTCCCAGCCTGATTTTTGAATCCACTTAAGAATGTCCCTGACTTTGTTTGAGTCTAAAGCATTGCAAGAGACTCTTTCAAGCTTCTCCCAGAACACAGGATGTGGCCTAGGTTGCCCTCCCCTTCAGCAATGGAAATTCTCCTGATAAGAATAAGGATTTCCAGATTTCCAGCCAACCTTGTATTAGAGAGGGTTATCTCGGGTAGAAGAATGCAGAACAAAATGCTGAATGATTCCTTTCCTTTTAACTAGGGCACGCAGGCCCAGCACCTCTTGCCAAGCAAAAGCTATGTGAGGTTAGAAGACCCTGTTTGAAGAAATAGATGGAGCTGTGGACTTGGATCCTGGGTGGTCAGAACATGGAGATGTCAAGATGTCATCAAGAAGGTGGACAGGATACTTGGACAGGGTCTATGAAGATAATAAGTCCTTGTGTGGATAAGGGACTATTACTTGCTATATGAGTTTGCAAACTTTTCTTGGGCACTGCACACCAACCAGCCACTTAAGGAACAGCTCCTTCTAACAAGTAAGAAGAAACAAATGCAAAACAAAAATCTTCATGCAGGTAAGGATGTTGGTAGCTATACCTCTTCCTTTGGGAAATCAAAACATAATCCAAAGGTTACCTATGAATATAGAGTCTGAAAAAAAAAGGACTTTGTTCTTATTGAGGTCTCTAACCTGACAGGGTGCCTCTTCTGCAAACTTGTCCCTTGGATTGTGTTGAATTTGTAAAGACCATATCTTCTTTCCTTCCTTCTGTTTCCAGTACTCTCTTCCAAACATCTGTCTTTGGTTGAAGCGTCCTTCCTTAGATTTGTTAATGGGCTCTTGTGAGGGTGCTCTTTAAGGATTTCCTTGGCACTCTTGAATCATTTTAACCTCCATTACCATTTGTTGCCCAGCTGAAGACTTTTACTCGTAGTTGGTCCCAGTAATTTACAACTTCATTTCCTAATATTCCCTTCTCAAGGTGTCACTGACCTTCAGATTCTTAGGAATGCTGCTTTCAGCCTATTATACCATTCACATGACCCAGAAGACCTAAATTTGAATCCCACCTTCATCCCTAATGAGCTGAGTGACCTCGGGCAAATTTTCGCATTCATAAAACGTAGACCAAAATGTAGACCCTGAGGGAATTTATGTTGAAACATGGTATGAACTATAAGTTGCTAAACACATGGGAAGTAATTTTGCTGAAGATTTTTCAAATAATGTTTCTGGGTTTTCCTTTTATTTCTCAACACTTTCTGTAGCATCTGGCCTATAACAGGTAATCAATAAAAGTTTTTGCTTGATGGGAGACTGAATCTGGGAACAAATTCTCTAAGGAGGAGGACAAAGGCGAGGGCTTAGAAATGTAGGAAAAACAGTGCACTCTTTTTCTCATTGTAAAAATAATTCATGCTCAAAAGATAAAATTTAGAAAATGCATCAAGGTAATAAGAAAATTAAAATACTCCATATTTTCGATTCATTAGTATTTTTCTAGGATACACAGAACATCTCTCTGTGACTTACACACACATGTGTCCTCAGAGTACCATACTGTCCCATCCATCTAACTACAGTTCACAACTAAGAAGTCTATTTTCTCAGCAGGCAAAGGGATAGGAGATTCGTTTCCAGCAAATCTGATAGTTCATTAATTAATAGAAACCTGAGAAATATCAGTGGGGACCTGTGCTGCCCTGTCCCCTCATGATTTTACTCTGCAAGGTAATAAGCATAATAACTGCTAATATTTATTTAGTGCTTACTGTATTCCTGGCATTGGTCCAAGCCCTTTATATATATTAACTTACTTTATTTTCATGACTATCCTTCACTGCAGGTACTATGGATCCATGGTCTCTTATCTACAATTCTGCAGTCAAAATGCTCTGGGAATGGGATTTTTTTAGGTAAATTGGTGCAAACCTAAATGACAGCAAAGTCTTCTCTGAGATGACATGAGGCTATCCATGGGCTTTATTTGTTCCACTTATGAACAGTCAAGGCTTACTGCAAAAATGTTAGTGTGTTTGCTTACATGGTGTCCCAGAACCTTCTGAGGTACCACACAGTAAGCACCTTTTATTACCTTTATCAAATTTGAAAAGTTCTGAATTCTAAAGCATATTCCAATATGAAGACTTCAGGTTTGTGGCTGTGACTGTGTAGTATCATTCCCATTTACAGATGAAGAAATCTCATCATAGACACATAAAGGAACTTGCTCCAGGTCATGTAGCTGGGTCTGGTTTCTAACCTAGGCTGGCTGCCTTTAGAGTTTGCATTAAAAGTTTTCATATTTGTAGAGCTCTCAAACTCTTATAAAGCGCTTTCCAGCATCCTAGCTTTCTAAGTTCTCCTTAAGAGTTTTACCCCATTTTATAGTCAAGACAAGGAGATATAGGGAAGTTATGTGACTTGTCCAAGATTCCAAAATTTTAATGCAGCAGATGTAGGACTCAAACACATATTCTCACCCCAGTGTCCTCATTACTGTCCTGAGATGACCTGGATATCCAACAAACTCATGTCAGCCTGGTGCAGCATTTCCACTTAGACCAACAAAGCTACTCAGGCAGGCAGCACCAAAAGGATTCTGCCTTCATTCAAGACATCAGTGATTAAACATGGGCCCATGTGAGAAAGCTTGGAGTGGTCAACAGTAAGTATTTCATCCACACACATTTGTATTGTTTAGCCAAATCTTCAGGCTCAGACAGCAATTCTTATACCAGCCACTCCAGATTACAAGGAATGGATTCAGAAGCTAATAGGCCACCTCACTACAACAAAATAGCATAGTAATGGGAAGGAGACTGGAATGTGAGGCCAGAGATATGAGATCTGGCCCTGGCGTTGTGGCTCTGGAAAATTCATGAGCCTCCCTGGGCATGTGAATATTGTGAGGATACAGAAAAAGTTATATAGGAAGGAGCCTAGAGATACACAGGTATCATTGAGAAATATGACATGAAAATTAGCTGGGGTTCTTGCCTCACCCAGTCTTAGGATAGTCTAATTTTGTGGATGCAACAGAACAGTGTAATTGACAAAAGAGCTTTTTTTTCTGGGTACCAAGTCTAGAACATAAAAGGAAGAGAGGCTCCTGGCCCTCTGTGCTTGTGTCAGACACACCTGGGGTGCTAGTCTCAGTTTTGAGCCTCATACTCTACAGGCAGAGTTAATTTTGATGAAGCCTAGATCCCTGATGGTGAAAATAGCTTGATCCTCTATTGTCTACCTTGTTTCTAAGCCCTAGACCGAGTTCCTGCTCTTCCCTCTGCTTGTATTGTCCCTCTCAGATATGACAGAGACAATGCCCAGCAAAATGAGCTTTGGACATTGCAGCTCAACTCGTGGCAAAAGTCCTTCATTCCTACTTTGCTCCCAGCACAGACTCCATTTCTGCTTGGTCCTGGCTCCTGACCTTGGCTTCCTCTCTATCTGGGAGCTCACTTGTCCCTTACAGTCTATGGCAATGAAGCATCTCTGGTTCTGAACTCTGTGTTCTCTTCTTTAGACATGGTTCTCCCCCACCCCTTGTCCATTCATGTCTGGCTTTTCAGGGTAATCAATGGCAAGTTCCAGCCCCTGGCTTCAGATCTCACCCCAGATCCTTCCCACTGAGCCAAAGTTACTCAAGTCTAGGAAAGAGTGATTCTACAGAGTTTGCCCCTCCCATATGCCTCAATACACAGAATTTATTTCCCTTGCCTTCCCTTCCCCATCCCCACAATGTGGCTGAGGGCCTGGGTCCCTGGGTGCTCCTTTACTCCTTCATGCTGGGACCCTGGAAAGGACTCAGGACAGACCATACAACAAGGAACTCTGCTACACCTGGGATGCCTATTCATCCGAGGCTCTAATGGCTACAAACTCACTGTGGGCAGGATTAGAAGGAGTTGGGGTAAGAGAGGAATGTCAGCAGATGAGGATGGAGAGGAAGCCTTTACCAGCTCCTTCATGGGTTCCCATAACCAATATGTACCTCTCCCAATTCTAACCATGTTGAACCCTAACCCCTTGCTAATATTTCTGCCTCTCTTGTTAGCCTGTGAGCTCCTTGAAGGCCAGCACTGCTGCTCTTTCTTACCTGTGTCTAATTATCCAGAGCTGGTCCAGGATCCTGCTCTTGGTAGGAGCTCAGAGTGCTTAGTGACTGAAAGAATGACCAATGGAGTGGCTGAATGAATGACTTGAACAATCCAAGTGTTATGATGGGGAATGAGCGGTGCGTCAAGACATACCCATTGCAGGTACCCAGAGCTGCTAGAGAGGGTTGGCAGAACTCTCTTACAAGAGCAACTTCTTGAAGTAGGGATGCTGGGGTTCCAGATTGGATATTGCAATGCTATTTACTCTGGGGCAAGAGAAAGCTGGAATACATAAGCTTAGTTAAGGTATACAACCCTACCTGCACTCAGTGTTGCCTGAAGTCAGAAGTTCTTATACATGGTTGCACGTAGCATCACCTGGGACTTTTTAAAACAATGCCTGGGCCCCACTTCAGAGTAGTTCAGTCTAAACCTGGGAGTGGGGTTCAAACATTGGAACTTAAAAAATCTCCTCAGCTGACACTCGTGTGAAGTCATGGTTGAAATCCTCTAATGAAGTTATAGTTAAGCTTATGGTTATGTTTGAAATCGTTTTCTATCACTATTGGCTGTGTACCTCAGTTTTCTCATCTGCTAAGTGGTGTTTATTATATCTATCCCAGGTTTTTATGAAGATAAAATACAATAGATAATGCATGCAAAGAATAAGCCTCTCTACATTAATGCTACTTTTTTGTTAGCATTACTAATTTTATTATTTCATTTAGATATTGTGGAACTTCTAAGCAGCAAAAATATTCTATTTGATTCAAATAATCGAGATTTATTTCATGCCTAAAATGTGATTGAGATGGTACAAAATACAATATATGAAAATGAATTCCACCCAATGTCTGGGCAAAGGAAGCTGTGTGTGCTTAAGTACCTACTCTGTGCTATGGTCTTCACATATATCATCTCATTAAACCCTCCCACTCATCCATGAAGGGATTCTTAACATTCAAGTTTACAAATTAGAAAACAGAGGGTCAGAGAGATTACCACCAAAGTCTCACAGCTCCAATGTGGGAGAGTCTGGACTTGAACCCAGGCCCTTCTGCTTTCAGGTTTGTGCTCATTCTATTGTACCCTCCATTCACCCAGCAAAGCTTCTTTAAGTACCTGGCATATATCAGGCATAGCTTCCCTTCTTTCAAGAAATTTACAGGTAAGAGTGTTGAATGGAGAAAGTCAGAGAAGGCTTCTTGGAGGAAATGAAAATCCAAGCTGGACTTGGAAGATGGAAAGGATTTCAGCAGGTGGGAAACAGGAGCGTAAGGGCATTCTTGGCAGGGAGAACCACCAGGAGAAAATCCAAAAGAGCAATGGTGCATTCTGACAACTCGATGTGGGTGTGTATTGTGCATTTGGCTGCGTCAGCTTTCTTCCTCACTTTTTGTATCAGTCCTTTAAAAAAGATTCCCTTTCTCAGAAGGAGGGCTCCTGGAGTGATTGGAGAGCAGTGTCAGTAACATCCTCCTCTCCAACTGTCTTCTTATCAACAGCAAAAATCTCTTATGCATTCTGAGCTACTATCCCATTGATATCAGTGGGAGTTTTACATATCAATCAAATGCCAAATGTGCAATAGAGAGCTCCAGCATGGACAAGGGTCCTTGTCATCCCCCACATGTCAGACACAGCATGTGAGCCTGTATATGCACAGCAAACACACACATATACAGCAGCGAGGAGGAGACAGAAGGATTCTTGTTGGGTCCAGCTCTAGCTCTTCAAACACTACTGTGGAGGCTTGGTTCAATTTTTTTTTTCTTTTGCTAACCAGACTCCAGGTCCCATCTGCTCCTTGCAAAGCAGCAAGGTCAATGCCAATTTCCTTTTCATCATCCACGACTGTGGCTGAACTGTCTGCGGTGGCAGAAATGAATGTTCTCCATAGCTCTCAGCTCCAGGGTGGCCACTTCCAGTCTGCCTACAAAATGCAATCGCACTACATTACAGCCAAGCAAAATACAAACTGCTGTGGCAATGTCCTTTGCGTGGCAAGGCCACGGGAGGAGAAAGCCTCCTTTGGAGGAAGCTATTCCACCACCCAAGGTCTTCTTGAGCCTGTTGAGAATTGCAGCTCAGAGATAAAAAAAAAAAAAAAAAGCCTAAATGTGTAATATGAACTCTGTGGTTTTCCTCTGGTGCTTGGCATAGCTGAGGCTGTCACATTTCAGCTCTCCAGAAACAAAAAGACCATGTGTGTTACCCATGCTGGCCCAGAGATGATATCAAAATTCTGATTGGAGAATAAGGTTACTCGTGGGTTCATCACACAGTGACCTTTGTAGGCTTGCAACCCAGAGAGGTTGCTATTGTGCAAAGACCAGCTTCAGAAGGAGCCCCCATGGCTTTCTGCAGCTCCAGCTGCCTGAATTCCAAGGGGAGGGGGCTCCAAGCTCCAGGCTCTTGCCTGCAAGAGGATGGGGAATGTTAAAGAAAGTGAGGTTTATAAACCCAGTCTCCATAGAACTTCTCCAGGTCAATCAAATTTAGTAATGCACAGGAGAAAGGAGTTCTTAGCAAGTTGGCTCGTGGGCTTGTTGTAGCAAAGAAGCCTGGTGTGTCCTCTTTGGCAGAAAGGCTCCAGCTCCACTTGGAAAAGCAAAAAGAAACAGGACCTTGTAATGCAGGGTTAAGAGGCCCCGGATGAGGGATGGCAGTGGAAAAATACTTCCGGAAGCTGGCCTGGTGGAGGTGAAAATGAACTCTGCTACTTTGTTTACAGTCATCTGGGGTCAAATGACTTTCACCACAGCCCAAAGTACTTGCTAAATCTTGGCTCTGGTTTAACCCAGTCCTTTCCATGGAGCATTCCCCGGGCCATGTGTGAACCCAGGCTCCTCAGTTTACTAGTCATGTGATCTTGGGCTTGTCATTTCACCTCATGAAACCTCAATTTTCTCATCTGTAAAGTTAGATCTTATTTAATTTTGATTTACTTTAGTAGATTTGATAAAAATAAATAAATTTAGTTTAATAAAATGCTGTTATCAACAGAGTTAATAATAAAAAGGGACCATTCTCTGTGAGAAAATGCATGGAAAGGCTTGGACTATAGTAGGTTCTCATTATGTATACACTATTATTATTTCTCCAATACCTCTCAAACCAAACTCTCCAACCCTTCTTGTCCCATCTACTGCCTCTCTACCCTTATTTTAATCCTGAACTACACAGTACTTCTGAGGGTCTTCTGCCATCTTCTCTGTCACTCTCCTGTCAACACACACATACATACCTGCACACACATACATGCACATGCAGGGAGAGGGCCAACACTGGTCCAAGGCCGCTATTTCCTCTACCTGGCAAGTCCTCTCCTATTCTTGCATGCCTTCAAGACATCATTCATGCTTGTCTGTCCCCTGAACCTTCCTTGAGGCTTGATTCCCTTGTAAACAATACCCTCCCCCAACACAACAAAGTTTACCAATCCGATTTTTCTACTATTTCCTCTGTATTATAATAATATATGCCTATTATTACATGAATCTCATTCTGTTGTGTTTACATGCACATATGTCTGTCTCTACCATGGCCCTTGAAGAGCTTGAGGGGAGGGACTATGTTGACTCTGTACCCCAGGTTCTTAGCATATTGTTTCCAACATAATAAATGCACATAGAATATTTATTATATTGAACTGAATTTAGCTCAGGGGGCAACTGAGAAAAGAGTGCTCTTGATTAAATCATTTAATAGTACTGTAAGGTTAACCAAAAGCATTTGCATCCACTGCCTCACTTAGCTCTCATAACAATCGTCTGAGACTGGGAAGGCTTGAGGTATTATTCTCATTTTTAGAGATGAGGGAACTGAGGTTGAGAGGGTCAAAGCTATGAGCACCATCATACCACTAGTAAATTGTAGAGATCTGATTAGACCAAGGTCTGTCTATTTCTATGGCATTTTCCACCGCTGAGATTTGTTGATCCAAACAACAATCAGGGCATCCTTCTGGGTGCTTCCATAGGATGTTGTCGATACCTCTATCAGACTCATACATCTTTATGTTTCTCCCCCAGTAGGTCACCAGTTGTTAGCTTGTATCACACCATGATGTGCAGGGAAGATAAAATTCATGCTCACAAATAAGGATGAGATAAAAGATATAGACACAGAAGTTCTAGATTAGGCACAATTCTCTTGGCACCAGGGGAAATTCCGCTGATGTTTCTTCATTAAAAAAATTTTAAACCAATGCAAGCAACTGAAAATGATATTATAGAAACAAATTTGGGTCCTTTTCAATTTAAATAAAAATCATTTACAAATGGTATTTTAAATTTTGATTATAACAAGTGATTTGCCATTCACCTCATAAGTATTCACACCACCCTGATGTTTCATCAAACTGCAGTTGAGACTTGCTGAACTTCTATACATATTTACTGAGCTCAGTGTTGTACTGATGGCTATGGATAACTGTTGAAAAAGACAATGTTTTCCATGGAGCTTATAAGCAAAAACCAAGTTAACATATAAATAAGTAATTTCAGACTTGTAACTAATTATAAAAATATGTGAATGTAAAATATAAGTATCATAATAAATATGAAGAAAGCACACAGGGTAGAGATGGTGAATAACAGGGATAATAAGACCTGCTTTAGGAAGCATAGTTATGGAAGGCCTCTCAGAGGAGGTGACATTTAATTGAGAAATTAAGTAGTGATCACCAGAGGGGGGTTCCCATACCCTAAAACCTGTGCCAGAAGATCTACTGAGATGCAGAAAAAAGTTTAACCTCTAATAGTGGGTTGAATGATGATCCCCAAGAAGATATGCCTGGAACGTGTGAACCTGGAACCTTTGAATGTTACCCTTTTTGGAAAAAGGTTCATTGAAGATATAACTAAGTTAGAGCTTGTTTTAGTTGGCCAGAACTGCTATGGAAAATACCACACATTGGGTTGGCTGAAACCACAAGCATTTATTGTCTCATGATTTTGAGGCTTGAAGTCCAAACTCAAGATGTCAGCAAGGCCATGCTCTTTCCAAAGTCTGTCACATTCTGGTGGTAACTGTCCTCAGTCATGTGGAATCTCTCTCTGTCCTTGTATCTACTCTTATGGTTTCTGCTGGCTTTTGACTTCTCTGTTTGTATCTATATTTCCTCTTTCTAAGGCCTCCAGTCTTGCAGATTAAGGCCCACCCTTATTCAGTTTGGCCACATCTAAATAAGATCTTTGAAGATCCTATTCACAAACAAGTCCACACCTTAACTGACAATCCATTTTCAAAGATGTTATTTGATATTAGGGAGCCATTTATCTGACAAGGGTCTAGTATCCAGCATATATAAAGAAATCTTGTATTTCAATAATAAAAAGACAAACAACCTATTTGTCTGTTTGAATATATACTTTTCCAAAGAGGAAATACAAATGGCAAAAAAGCACATGAAAAGATACTCAAGACCACCTGCTATTAGGGAAATGCAAATCAAAACTACAATGAGATACCATCTTGCACCTATTAGATTGGCTGCTGCTAAAAAATATCAGAGAACTACAAGTGTTAGAGAGGATGTGGAGGAATCCACTGCTGGTGGGAATGTGGAATGGTGCAGCCACTGTGGAGGATGGTTTAGTGGTCCCTCAGGAAGCTAAGTATAGAATTACCATATGATCTGGCAATCCCACTAGTAGGAATATACCCAGAAGAATTTAAAGCAGGGACATAAACAGATATATGCACACCAATGTTCATTGCAGCATTATTCATAATTGTCAAAAGTTGGAAGCAACCCAAGTGTCCATCAACAGATGAATGGATAAACAAAATGTGGTATATACATATTGATTATTACTCAGCTATAAGAAGGAATGAAATATTGACACATGCAACAACATGGATGAACCTCAAAGACCTTATGTTGAGTGAAGTAAGCCAGTCACTAAAGGACAAATACTACATGATCTCACTGATATGAACTAAGGATATTGAGCAGACTCATAGAGGTAAAGTCTGGAAGATAGGATACCAGGAGATAGAAAGGGAGTAGAGAGTGGTGAGCTGATGCTTAATCTGGACAGAATCTATGATATGGTGTATAGTGGCAGTTTGGTAGTGGAGTGGTGGGGAAGCAGCAGTGTCAGTGTGGTTGATGGTGCTGGAGTGTGAGTGTGAGTGTGAGAAGGGTTGTGGGGATGGGATGGGCCATCTGTGGAGCTGGGGAAGGCCGCAAGGGAGGAATAGGTGAATACTGGGGAGAACGAGGACTGTGGTTGAGAATACAATTGTGGAAGTGTTCTTTCAGTATCTATGCCAGAGTAGGGTCTCTGGTGCAGAGTGTTGGTGATGAGGGGATGTGTGGGGAAGGGTGCACCTGAGGCATGCCTCTATGGAATATGAATGTGTTCATGTTATCATAGGTTGTTATCTCAATGAGTGGAGACTCACACAATAACCAACAAAATATTAAACTCCCATCCTGGGGAATCCTACTACATTCTCAAATAGAGTGGCAAGAAAACCTAGAATACATAGGCAGTGTCTAATACAAGGATAACAGACCAATACACCAAGCCTTACATATTAATGCGTGTACTTATGAACCTTATTCCTATAAAATTGAAACTTAGCCTAATAATAACTATTGTCTAAGAGATACCTCCTGAAAACCTCTTTTATTACTCAAATGTGGCCTCTCTCTAAGCCAAACTCAGCAAATAATCTCACTATACCTTCCCCTGGTGTGGGACATGACTCCCAAGGATGAGCCTCCTTGGCACCGAGAGATTAATACCAAGCACCAACCAATGATGCACTAGAAGAAAGACCTTGACCAAAGGGAGAAACATCGAATACAAAAGAGTTTTTGTGGCTAAGAGATTTCAAAGTGGGTCGAGAAGGCATTTCAGAGGTTATTATTATGCAGGTTTCAGGCATATCTCACTAAATGCCACAGTAAACAAAACCCAAACAGGGGTGCTCTTGAGGGCTTTAGAGACATCTGGATACTATAGGCAAGGCAGACAACCCCATGAAATCAGCATCCCATTGGTGAGCCTTACCTTGGAATATATGATAATCTATTTCCCTAATATAATAGTGTTAGACTAATTTATAATTTGCCTACACATCATTCTTCTACCCTTTGTATTTAAACTTACAATTAGCAATATACCCGTTACATGTACATGTCCCAGAGACTTAAATCTTCATTCTGTTCATATGCTGGTTGATCCTTGAATCTCAACACCTACCTTCCAGTTCATTGGACTTACCCAAGACAACTAACAAAATGATGGTGATGGACAACCCCCATCCCTAAAAAACAGAGTTTCTACAACTGCAAGCAAAACAGTTTCTTCCGTCTGCCCCATAAGATATAAGTCCCCTCTCAACCTGAAGCAGAACAGTCATCACCATCCCCAAATCCTTAAGTCTGAGGAATGAACACACATAAGGGGGAATGCAACCATGGACCAATGTAGACTATTATTACTGTTGTAATGGAAGAACTTGTAATATTGATATAAAGACAGTGGTTACCAGAGATTCTGAGGGGAGGAGGAGGGAAGAATAGATGGAACATAAGGCATTTTTAAGGCATTGGAATTGTTCTACATGATATTGCAATGATGGATACAGGCCATTATACATTTTGTGAAATCCTATAAAACTGTACAGTGAAAATTGTAAACCGTAATGTAGACTACAGACCTTGGTTAGTAGCAACACTTCAATATTTGTTCATCAATTGAAAACTAATATAAGATGTTATTAATAAGAAAAAATGAGTTTGGGGGAAAGGGGTATATGGGAATCCCCCATACTTATATGCAAGCAAAAACTTCTCTATAAATAAAGTTTATTATATGGTAAAAATGATTCTTTTTAAAAATGGGCTCACACCCACAAGAACACAAGTTAAGACTTGAGTGTGTCTTTTGTGGGTACATGATTCAATCCCCAACAAAGATCTTGAGATGACATGTGTCCTTATAAGACACAACAGAGAAGAAGACACAGGCACACAGAGAAGAAGATGATGTGCAGACAGGGGCATAGTTTGGAGTGATGTGGCCACAAGTCAAACAAACTGACAACCACCAGAAACTGGAAGAGGCAAGAAAGGATCTTTTTTCTTAGGACCTAAAGAGGGAGTACAATCCTACAGATACCTTAATTTCAGACTTCTAACCTTCAGAGCTATAAGAGAATAAATTTCTGTGGTTATTTAAGCCACATAGTTTGTGGTGATTTTTTGCAACTGCCATAGAAAACTAGTGTTCCTCTATTGGTAATTTTTAATCTAAACATAAGTAGGAAGTTAAATTCTACTCATGCCCTCTTAGCATCTATTTATGTTCTCCCTCTCTCAGTCCATTTGTCAGATGACCATGCATCACACGCAGTGAATTGGGTATCTTGAGGGAGAAAATGGAATACCATAACACGGAGGTACAGGCATTCACACCTCACTTTCTCATGGGTAAAAATATATATTACAATTCACGAGTTCCTGGTTAAGTTGATTTCCAGATTATATTATCTAAGTTTTAAATAAATGAACACTAACAAAATTGACAAGTGATTTAACAAAATTTCTCCAATGAAACCACAGATTGGAAATTATGAGATCAAAGCAAGCAAACAATAAGAAAATGGCAGTTGATATATCTACTTTTAGTATAAGAGCTTTATTTGCTTCATTATGTAGTTAAGTATAAGCATAATGTAATCAAATATAACAAAAATTACTGCCTAAAATAGAAATTAAGATGAATTGAAATATTGATTTACATAAATTCTCATTAACAATGAACTATCAATAAAGTGAAATAATTATTTAACATGTTTCATCTTTAGTATTTCCTTTAAACATCTATATTTTGGGTATATTTTATAATGTACACAATATATTATCAAGTTAATATTTATGTATAATTTATAAATGGATAAAAACACCCATTTTGGAAGAATATTTCAATGTTTTCCCCTGAGAATAGAGAATTCAAAACATTTGAAGACCACTGATCTAAGAGATATGAAGCAGTTAGCCATCTGACAAGTAGGGAAACAAACAGTCTAGGCATATGGAATAATGTCTGCAAAGGACTCTTGAAAAACTGAAGGGCGGATAGTGTAGCTGAAGAGATGGGAGATACAGTTAGAGACATAGGCAAAGGCAAAGGGAGGATGGAAGATCCTGGACACCCTGAGTTTATACTTTGTTCTATTTAAATTACCATGGTCCTTAAGTGTTTAAAGTAGTGGAATGATTAAATCTAGTGTAAGTTTTAAGAAAATTCCTTTAGCTGCTATTGTATAATTGAGTCATGCTGGGAAGGCATATAAGTGAAGGTATCAGTTAATAAGCTGTTATAGTAATCCAGGCAAAAGATGATGGTGGTGTGAACTGTTGGTAAAAATATAGATAAAGAGAAGTAGACAGATTTTCAAAGCATGTTGGATATAAACTCAACAGTACTTTCCATTGGATGGGACAGTGGTCAGAGAGGGAAATGGAAACACCAAGAACAATTTCCACATTTCTTGCTTGAGCAAGGGTGAAAGTTGGTACCATTGATTAAGATAAGGAGTAAATTTGAGGATAGAATCAAGATATCTGTTTTAGACATATTAGTTTGAGATTTCTATGAGAAATTGCAAGAGAAGAAGTGGATGGTTGTACATGCTATATAGAGCTGTATAGTGCTCACAAGAGAAATATAATTGGCTACCATTAGCTGTAATTATCTTCAGGATGGGATCCAACATATCTGAAGTCTCAGGACTTAGATCATTACAAGGAAAGCTAAGAAACTGAGGAAATGTCTGTTGTATCCAAAAGTTTGCGAGAAGGGAAGTAAAGAGAATAGAACTTGATGAGGATTTGTAGGGTCATGGTGGCATCCATTGTCCAAGCACACACTAAACAAGACTGTAAAGCAGTCACTTTTCCATGACTGATGGTCCAGCCATTCTCAATGAGAAAGAGCAGTAAGGCAGGTCTAGGTCAATGATAAAAGAATAAAGAGCCTCAACTATTTGTGGGTATGCTCTGAGGAGTCCCAAGGCAAATATGCATCTCCTCCTTGGGCAAGTCACTTGGCTTTCTCTCATTGTTCCAGAAATTCTGGATGATGAAATAAGACATGATACAAAAAAAAAAGAGGGAGGAAAATTATTGTTTATCTTTTCATTCAATGTGAGCATTAACTGAAAAAATTCTATGATCAACTAGAAAGTTTAACGAAATTATTGATTATACAATACATTTTGAAAATTCAATAGCTTTGCTATATACCAAAATTTATCAATTAGTAACATAAATTCAAAAAGTTCTTGGAATTCTGAGAAGATGACATCAGAGTAGGCATGCTGGGCTCAACTATCTCACAAAAACAATGGAGAAAGGCTCAAAAGCTCTCTGAGAGACCTACTTTGGGGTCAGCAGACCAGGACGGTGCTGCACAACCCCCAAGAAGGCAAGGGCCAGAGAGACAAAGAACCTGAAACAACAAATATGAGTTAATAAACTCTCTGCAATAGCCAGAAAGGTCTCCCATCTCCCACTATCAAGACATTAAGCCTGGATGAAACCCCTGGCTCACTGCAGCTGACTGTCAGCTGTTACAAGTAAAGAGGGAAGGTATGTTGGAGGGCTTCTTTTCAGTGAATTTGGCCAGCAGAAACTGCTTTGAATCTTGGCTCTGGCCAGACTAGAAACATGGGAAAGCAGAGGTTGAAAGAAACAATTCCATGGAAAGGTTCTAGGAAGAGTGCCATTATGTGGCCATTCAGGAGACTGCAAGGAGAAAAAATGCTTATAGGTCTCTCTGTCATCTTACTCCTGGGAAAAAATCTGCATCCCATTAGTGAATCTCTGGCCCAATTTTGATCATTTAAGTTGGGCAATTTTAAAGACAGAAAGGTTGAACCAAAAATTAAAGAATAGCTATGAAAAAAAAAAAAAAAAAAAAAACACTAGGCAAGAGAGAGAAATTGAGCATCAGAGTAAATTCACCAAAATATTCAGATACCTAGAGATCAGCAAAAAATTTCTTTCCTAGGAAACAGGAAGAGATGGCCAAGCCAAAGGAACAAACCAAATATCCTGATGAGATACAGGATTTAAGACAACTAATCAATGATAAGCACACAAATCTCCTAAATCAATTCAAAGAATTGAAGGAAAATATGACTAAAGAGATAAAGGATATTAAGACACTGGGTGAGCATGAAAGAACAATTTGAACGCCTGCAAAAAAAAGTAATAGAGCTTATGAGAATGAGAGACACAATGGATGTGATTAAAAATACATTAGAGGCAAAGAACAGCAAATTTGAATTTGTGCTTTCAAGGATAGAATGTGAACTGGAAACAACAGGAGAATAGAAAGAGAAAAGAATGGAAAAAATGGAACAGGTCTCAGGGAATTGAATGACAATGCAAAACACACAAACATACACATTATAAGCGTCCTAGAAGGAGAAGAGAATGGAAAAGGGGCAGAAAGAATATTTGAGTAAATAACAAAAATTTCCTAACCCTTATGAAAGACATAAATATCAATATACAGGAAGGACAATGAACCACAAACAGAATAAATCTGAATAGACCTCCTCCGAGACATATATTATTCAGAATGACAAATACCAGCTATAAAGAGAGGATTCTGAAAGCAGCAAGAGAAAAGCAAAGAATCACATAAAAGGAACACTCAATAAGATAACATGCTGACCACTTGGAAAACATGGAGGCAAGAAGAAAATGGTATTCTGTTATTAAGGTACTGAAAGAGAAAAAACCTGCCAACCAGGAATTTTGTATCTGGCAAAACTGCCCCTCAGAAACCTGGGTGAGTTTGAAGTCCTCACAGACAAACAAAAACTGAAAATATGTTACCAAATGACCAGAATTACAAGAGATACTAAATAGAGTGCTGCAGCCTGAAAGGAAAAAACAAGGCGAGGGACTTGGAGAAGAGTGTAGAAATGAAGACTATTAAGAAGAGTAAATTAAAGTGTAAAAAGACAGACAATAGCAAGATATGAAAATGGAAAGCCTAAGAATAAAACAGATGAAGTGAGTTATGCCTTTACAGTAATAACATTGAATGTTAATGACTTGAACTCCTGAATCAAAAGATGTAGACTGATAGAATGGATTAAAAAAAAAAAAAAGCCATCTATATACTGTCTACAAGAGACTCACTTCAGATGTAAGGACATAATCAGGTTGAAAGTGAAAGGCTGGAAAAAGTTATTCCATGCAAATAGTAACCAAAAAAAAAAGCATTGGAATAGGAATATTAATATCAGACAAAATAGATTTAAATGCAAAACTGCTATAAGGGATGAAGAAGTTCATTATATGTTAATAAAAGGGGCAATTCACCAAGAAGAAATAACTATAATAAATATTTATGGGCCTAATATGGGTGTCCCAAGATACACGAGGCAGATACTGGTGAAAAAGAAGGGAGAAATAGATGTCTCTACAATAATAGTTGGAGACTTTAATACACCAATTTCAGTATTAGTTCGAACATCTAGACAGAGAATAAATAGAGAACTTGAATAATATAATAAATGAGCCAGACCTAACAGACATTTATAAAGCATTACACAACAAAACAGCAGGATATCCATTCCTTTCAAGCTCTTTCCTTTTTCTTAATGTAAGCATTGAGGACTATAAATTTCCCTCTCAGCAGTGCCTTTGCAGTATCCCATAGGTTTTGATATATTGTGTTCTCATTTTCATTTGACTCAAGATATTTACTGAACTCTCTTGCAATTTCTTTTCTGACACACTGATTATTTAAGAATGTGTTATTTAATCTCCATATATTTATGAATTTTCCCTATTCCCATCTATTATTGTTTGCCAGCTTCAAGCTAAATTTGAAGATCTAACTGCAAATTTGGAGGAACTAGAAAAAGAACAGCAAACTAATCCCAAACCAAGCCAAAGGAAAGAAAGAAGAAAGATCAGAGCAGAAATAAATTAAATCATCATCATCATCAACAACAACAACAAAAACACAATAGAATCAACAAAACCAATTTGGTTCTTTGACAAGATCAACAAAATCAATAAACCTTTAGCTAGACTGACAAAGAAAAAAGAGAGAATACACAAATAAAGTCAGAAATGAGAGGGCATTACCACTGACCCTGCAGCAATAAGAAAAATCATAAGAGGATACTATGAACAACTGCACACCAAAAAACTAGACAATGTAGACAAGATGGAAAAATTCCTAAAAATGTATGAATGAACAGCCTCCACTAACCCAGGAAGAAATAGAAGACCTCAACAAACCAATCACAAGTAAAGAGATTGAAACAGTCATCAAAAACTTCCCAAAGATGAAAAGCCCAGGATCAGATGGCATCACAGGTGAATTCTACCAAACATTCAAATACAATCTATACCAATCTTGCTCAAGCTCTTCCAAAAGATTGAACAGGAAAGAATGCTACCATACTCATTCTATGAAGCCAACATCACCTTAATACCAAAACAAGGTAAACATACATGAAAAAAAAAAAAAAAAAAAAAGAAAATTACAGATCAATATCTCTAATGACTATAGATACAGAAATCCTCAATAAAATACTTGCAAACTGAATCCAAAAGTACATTAAAAGAATTATACACCGCAATCAAGTGGTTTTATCCCAGGTATGCAAGGGTGGTTCAACACAAGAAATCAGTTAGTGTAATAAACATCATTAAAAATTGAAGGAAAAAACCACACGATCCTCTCAATTGATGCAGAAAATTCATTTGACAAAATACAGCATTCTTTCTCGCTAAATATACTCCAAAAGATAGGAATAGAAAGAAGCTTTTTCAATATGGTAAAGTGCATATATGAAAAACTTACAGCTAGCCTTGTACTCAATGGTGAAAGACTGAAAGCTTTACTGCTGAGCTCAAGAACAAGACAAGGAGGCCCATTGTCACCACTGTTGTTCAATATTATGATAGAAGCTCTAGCTAGAGTAATTAGGCTAGGTAAAGAAATTAAAGGCACTCAGATAGGAAAGGAAGAAGTAAAACTTTCACTATTTGCTGATGATAAGAACCTGTATCTAGAAAATCCTGAAAATCTTCAACAAAGCTACTAGAACTAGTAGACTAGTTCAGTAAAGTGGCAGGACACAAGATTAATACACAAAAATCAATAACATTTCTATACAATAGTGATGAGCAAACTGAAGAGAAATCAGAAGAAAATTCCATTTATAATACCAACTAAAAGAATAAAATATTTACATATAAACTTAACCAAGGACGTAAAGCACTTCTGTTTAGAAAACTACAAAACATTACTAAAAGAAACCAAAGACTTAAATAAATGGAAGGACATTTCATGTTCATGGACGGGAAGACTAAATATCATCAGAAATCGACCTCACATCTATGGTCAAGTGATTTTAGACAAGGCTGTCAAGGCCTCCCAGCGGGCTAGAGCATTCTCTTCAACAAATGATGCTGGGAGAACTGGATACCCATATCTAAAAGAAAGAAAGGGGTCCCCTATCTCACACCTTATACAAAAATTAACTTAAAATAGATCAAGGACCTAAATATTAAAGAGACAATTATAAAACTCCTAGAAGAAAATGTAGGAAAACATCTTCAAGATCTTGTGGTAGGCAGTAGTTTCTTAAACCTTACACCTAAAGCACAAGCTACAAAAGAAAAAGTAGATAAATGGGACCTCCTCAAAATTAAACATTTTGCACCTCAAAGGACTTTGTCAAAAGGGTGCAAAAGCAGCCAACTCAATGGAAGGATATATTTGGAAATCACATAGCCAATAAGGGTTTAATATTCATGAGATATAAAGAAATACTACAACTCAACAATAAAAAGACAAACTACCTTATTAAAAAGGGGGGAAGAGCCTTGAATAGACATTTGTCCAAAGAAGAAACAACAAATTGTGAAAAAACATATGAAAAAATGTTGAACATTACTAGTGATTAGGGAAATGCAAACCAAAATTACAATGAGATATCATTTCACACCTATTAGAATGGCCACTATTAAAAAGTGGGAAAACTACAAGTGTTGGAGAGGATGTGGAGAGATAGAAATGCATACTCACTGTCAGTGGGAATGTAGAATGGTACAGCCACTTTGGACGACCATTTGGCAGCTCTTGAAGAAGTTTAATATAGACTTGTCATGGGACCTGGCACTATCCAGGTATATACCCAGGAGAATTGAAAGCAGTGACCCAGAGATCTGCACACTGATGTTCATAGCAGTGTTATTCACATTTGCCAAAGGATGGAAACAACCCAGGTGTCCATCAACCAATGAATGGATAAACAAATTGTGGTGTATATACACAATGGAATATTATGCAGCTGTAAGAAGAAATGAAGTCGGGGAGCATATGACAACATGGATGAACATGGAGAACATATTGTTGAGTGAAACAAGCCAGACATGAAAGGACTAATATTATGTCATTGTGGAGTTATTAAAATATAGGTCACAATAAAATAAAATGAGGGTAGAGAATGGAAAACTGATTGTTAACCTGTGCAGAATTGGTAAAAATGTTGTTTGTAAATATTTAGAAATGAATAGAAATGGTGAAAGTACATCATAGTGTTTGTAACTAACGGAGCTATTATATGGATATGACAGTGGTTGCAAGGGAAAGTTTTAGGACACTTATATTACTAGAAGGAAAGCTAAAAGTTGTAACATGGGATTGTATAGTAGTGAAATCACATGTGAAATATGAATATGAGTAATATTGCATACATGACTGTTTTCACAAAATACAAATTCAAATAAACTAAAGCAACAGAAACAGAATAGCAGCTATGTAGAACAGGGGAAGCATAGAGAAATTTAGAGGTGATGAATTTTTTTGGTTTGTTTATCTGTTTTTTGTTTTCATTATTATTATAATTGGAATAATGAAAATGTGTGCTAATAATGATTGAAGTGATGAATGCAAAACTATGTGATTATAACAAATACCACTGATTGTATACTTTGGATGAATTTATTCCTAATTAATATGTGTCAATAAAATTCTTCTCCCCCCAAAATAGCCTAAGAATAATCTGCCTGAGGAGTGTTTGGGGATAAAATAAACTATAAAATTTTATTGAGAACTATGAATTAAGATCTGTATAATGGCAGGGGCAGATCATGTTCCTAGATTAGAAGCCCAAGTATTTTTTGACTGTAAATTCTTCCAAATTAATTTCCAAAATGATTAAGAAAATGCCAATCAAAATGACAATGGAATTTACTTTTGGAAATTGATGAAATGATTTAAAACTTCATCTGGAAAGATATATGTGCAAGAATTACTAGTCAGCCTGGAAGAAGTGATTAGGGGGCAGGAGTAGAATCTGTGACCCAAGGTAAACTCAGAGAGGTTAGAATAAGATTAAGTCCCTTCTGTTTACACATCAGGGCACCTACACTTCCTCTAGGTGCTCAATACTGCACACGCCCCCAAGCACACATCTGAGGCCAAATCTCAAGGCCAATTCCAGAATGAACTTCCATTTAATCGAACCATCACCCTCTCTGTTATAGTGCAGTCTTTCATTCCAGCACTTATCCCATTGTTTGTACAATTATTTTTCTACATAAATGATTCTTTCACTGGTTAATTTTTTTCATCTTTGTAGTCCTATCATCTAACTCAATGTCTAATACTTTGAAATTGTTTGACAGTAGTATTTTTTTTAAAGATTTATTTTATTTATTTAATACTCCCCTGGCAACTTGCTTTTCTGTGCTCACTGTCTGCTCTCTCTGTCCATTCCCTGTGTGCTCTCTGTGCCTACTTGTCTTCCATTCTCGTCTTCTCTTTAGGAGGCACTGAGAACTGATCCTGGGACCTCTGATGTGGGAGAGAGGCACTCAATCGCTTAAGCTACCTCAGCTCCCTGGTTTCTTGTATCTCACATTGCCTCTATTTGTTGTGCTAGCTCTCTGAGCGGGCAGGGCAGCTCTCCACACGGGCCAGCTCGCCATGTGGGCCAGCTCGCCTTCACCAGGAGGCCCGGGGAAATGAACCAGGGACTTCCCATACGGTAGATGGAAGCCCAATCACTTGAGCCACATCTGCTTCCCTGACAGTAGTTTTTAGTGAACAAATAAATAAGATTCTGGAGATTCTAATGTCTTTATGTTCCCACACTGGATCTGGATTATTTCAGCCAGTATTTATTATGTACTAACTAATATTGTGGAGGATTCTACAGAAGCCAAAAACCATTCTAGAGATGGGAATTATCAAGTCTATTGGGGGAGTATTCCTAGCACATCTAAGGCAAGAATCTTCATTTCTCTAAACACCTGAATATCTGTTTCTTAATCAGCTAAGTTTTTAAAAGGCCACTTAAGAAGAGCCATAGATGGTATCAACCTGAACCCTTTGGAGATCAAATTTAACCAATATTAATATCCCCAGCCTTGGCATGACTTAAAAAGGCACTATCTAGCTCAGTATCTTCCAGTTATCCAGATTTAATTTTTTTAAAAGTTGCCTTGTTTTATTTCACAAAAAGTATTTTTGTAAAGATTGTTAAGAGTTTGAAAATCTTAAACAATAAAAAACATTTTAATATTTAGTCACAGATAGAAACCTGGGTAAAGTTTTTACTACCAACCCTAGAATTCTTACTTTGCTACAAGGATGAAAAAGCTGTTGCTGTTTATTTCAGCTGGTTTACCAGGTAGTCAATTTCAAGACCCTAATGGATGGTTATTAATTGATGTTCATTTTCAAAATCATTTGAAAATCCTTACACTGCACTGTCTACATGTGAACTTGAATAAACTTTGATTAACTGCAAACGCCACACTCACAGGTGAATTTGTAATTCAAATCAGACATTTTGGGACTGTTATACATGCTGTGCATGCCCTGGCCAAGATGCTCTTTCTTTTAAAATATAGCAATAGCAATTATTTGTCCCCAATTATGCACCAGAAATTGAATTGGAGATAAAAGATAGAGAAGACTGCAATCGCCCCCCCCCCCCCCCCCGTTTTCACTTTGGTCTTAATGGACTAGTCTCTACACAGCACCAAAGATACTGCTGGACTGCAAAGAATCAAATTACTTCTCTCCTGTGATCCAATTCTTCAATGATTTCCCATCAACCATGGTCAACACAAGGGTCTACATGAATTGACCCCTCCTTACCTCTGCGCTCTCACTCCTGGTATTCGTCTCTCTCATTTCATTCCCATCAAAGTGACTTTATACCCGGCTCATGAGTCCATCAAGCTTTTTTCGTGGTCCAGATGTGTGCACTTACTGTTCCCTCTACCTGGAAATCTCTTCCCCAAAATCACCCCATGACTTGCTTCCTCATTTTATTTATATCTCTGCTCAATTACCTCCTCATGGGGCATTTCTCTGACTACAATACCAAGTTAGTAGCATCACCATACTCACTTTCCAGCCTTAAATCCTGCCTTATTTTTCTTCACAGAACTAATAAGGACTTAAAATTATTTACATACTTATTTGTTTATTGTCTATCTAATTCCATCTAGAATGTAAACTTCATGTGAGAATAAACTTATCTGATTTGTCCATAACTGTATGCCCAATGCATAGGGCCATTGGTGCTCAATAAATATATTTTTTGAACAAATGATTAAATGAATGCCTGAATCTTGTCCTTGAGGAACTTCTGGTATTTATAGATACATAAATAGATAATTATCTTTTCAATCATCACAACAATTCTGTTAGATGGATATTATTATCTCTCCTCAATAAGTGAAAATACAGGCCCAGAAAGGCTAAGTTTTTGCCCAAGGTCATTCAGCTAGTTAAGTTATAAAGCTCAAATTTCAAACCAGAATTATTTCACCCTAGAAAATCCATAAACTTCTTCTGAGTAACAGGTTAATTCATCAAATAATCTCACTCAGAAATTGCTTATCTCACATAACCTTTTCATTTATTTGTCTTACATACTTTTTTCATCAGATGATCATATATGCACATGTTATCTTATCCACTAGAAACAATCTTGTATGCAGAAAACAAAATATATGTCTGGATAAAAAATGTATCCAAAGTCTCCCTATAACTTGAGATAGTGAAAAACTGGAAGTAGGCTGAAGGATCTCAATATCATGGAAGTGGTATAGTCAACTGTGATGCATTCATTACAGTGATGTATCATGTAACCCTTTAGGGTTGCATTAAAAAAAATTCAGTAACATAGAAAAAATTCTCCCAGTATATCATTTTATGGAAAATGTATGCTACACAATTAAATGCAAGACATATACTTCTGTCTATGAAGAAATAACTTGCATCAGACTAACCTTCCACAAAGAACAATTATTTAAAATGGCTTGATGCTATACACAATACAGTTGTTTGACGGAGAACAACTGAGGTGTCCAGGACTTGAGAAACCAAGATCCTAGAAAGAAAAGAATTGAGAAAAATGTAAATTTTCTGCCTCGTTTTCTCCTGGATCATATGCCAATTTTCAAGGAGGATATAGAGTTAAGAAAAGAAAGTTGCAGATTAAATCATATGGTAATATCACTGGCCTGGGGAGACAAAAGTTAAGTTCAGGCTTAAGAGGCAGTGAGCTGTTGAAGAGCCAAAATTCTGGAGAGAAGGAAAAAACAGGAAACTGGACCTAACATTGCAGGCATACGTTCTTCTAGAGGCAAAGGAAAAGTAGAGTATGCATGTTAAAAACAGATTTTAGCATATAAATGCTAAGCAGATATTTCATTAATCTCACGGTGTTGGTGAAATAAAAATAAAGTTCAAGGCTAACCAAGTAGTTGTCTACAGTGTCAAATCAGCTTATTTTCTTCTTGGATCAAGGTAATCTGTCCATTCTGTCCATTCCTATTAAAGAAAAAAAAAAAAAAAAAAGAACAGAATCAACATTTGAAGAGATACTAGGTGAAAAATTTCCAAAACTGACAAATGATAGCAAGTCACAGATTCAAAAATCTTTATGAAACTGAAGCATGATGAACACAAAGAAAACTTACCAAGGCACATCATAATAAAACTTCTGGAAATCAAAGGCAAATAGACAAAAGAAAAAAAAATAGAGATAATACTTTCAAATGAACTATAGTCTGACATGCAGCTGACTTTTCAACAGATGTTAAGGACAACATAAGGTAATGGGATAAAATAGTTAATAAGCAATAACTACAAACATAAAATTCTATGCCCAGAGGAAATATCCCTCAAAAATTAAGGTGAAATAAAGACATTTTCCAAGAAAAATACTGAGAGAATTAATCATGAGCCAAACTGTAATAAAATACATACTAAACAAAGTTGCTTAAGTAGAAGAAATCTTACCCCAGATGGAAGCAGGTAATGCAAGAAAGAATGAAAAAAAAAAAGAACAAAAAACCCTTGAGTAAAATATGTGACAATAGGAAAAGGGGTAAATAGAATTAAAGTTTTGTACAATTCTTTGCATTGTTCTGGAAGTGCTAAAAGTTCGATTTAAGGGAGACTTTTATCAGTCAATGTTGCTTATTGAAATATAGGAAATTTAGTGAAAGAAAGAAAGAAAAACTTAACAAAAATAGGTTTTTGTGCAAAAAAATTGGTGGAATACAGTATTCCTAAAAATTACTACAATAGAAAATAAAAAGGAAAGTAATAAAAAGTAAAAGGAAATTATAAAATAAATAGAAGATGGTATATTTATGCACAAATATATCAGTGGTCATATTAAATATAAATGGGCTAAATTTTACAATTAAAAACCTAAGTTTGTTAAACAATAAAAATTAAAACTAAATACTAAAACATAATAAAAGGAAACAAAAATAAAATAAAATTTAAAAACCCTAAATACTAAGTATTATGCTGCTTGTAAGAGACACTTCATAAATACTAAAGGCACAGAAAGTTGATATACCTATACTAACACAAAATAAGGGAGTCTTTAAGACATGAAGTATTACTAGAGATAAAGTGGGACATGCCATAAAAGTAAAATTTTAAAGATTAATTCCAGAGGAAGATAAAATGGTCCCAAACAACATAAGGTCAAAAGATATATAAATTGATACCTGACAGAAGAAAAAGAAATAGAAATCCTCAATCATGGATATTCTAACACATATGTCTTAGTAACTGATAGGGGAATAAATGGATAGAGAAACAGAGAAAGAAAGAAAATTCTAGGCTCAGATGGTTTTACATATAAATTCTTCTAATCAATTAGGGAAAAAATAACACAAATGTTACAAAATTTTTCAGAAAAAGACAAACTTGTTTATGAAGATAGCATATTCTTGATACTAAAACCTGACAAGGACCATATATATATATAAAATTACAAGCCAATTTCTCTCATGAGCTTAATTGCAAAAATCTTAACCAAAATATTAGTAAATCAAATCCAAAGATATGTAAAAAAGACAATCCATCAAAACCAAATTAGATTTATTTCAGGTATTCAAGATTAGTTTAACATTTAAAAATCAGCCATTGTAATTCACTGCATTAGTTGCAGCAATGAGGAAAAATTAATCCTTTCAAGTGATTCAGATAAAGTATTTGATAAAATACAATACCATTTCTTGATAAGCATATTTGTATCCAGGAAATAGAAAGAAATTCCACAAAACCATAAGAAAAAGAGAGCAACTGATTATTTTAAATGGCTCAATGTCTGGAATGGGTACTCCACAAAAGGAGATATCCAAAGGCCAAGAATCATAGTAAAACATACCCTACATGAAAAAGAATGAAAATAATGTAGACAAAAAGGTGCAGTAATCAGAACTCTTATATGGGTGGTAGTGGTGAGGAATGTAAATTGGTGTATTATTTTTGGAAAACTGTTCTGCAGTATCTGTTAAAACTGAACATATACAATATGAATTAGAAATTCTACTTCCAAGTATGTACCCAACAGACATGTAAGCATATATTCATAAAAAGACATGTACCCCCAAATTATTTTTAATATCCCCAAACTAAAAAAGTATACAAATGTCCATGAAAAATAAAATGGATAAATAATTTTTGTTATACTCACACAGTAGACTATTATAAAACAATGAGGACTGATAAGCTACAACTACATGCAACAGTATAGAAGAATCTCACGAACGTAATGCTCAGCAAAACAAGCCAGATCCCAAATAGTACAAACTATACGATTCCATTTATATCAAGTTCAAAAGCAGGAATCTCTGATAATAGAAGTCAGAATAGTGGTTGTTGTGAGGGAGGGTGGGCCTTCACCCGAGAATGGAGGAAAAGAGGTTTCTAGGGTGCGAATAATACTCTGTTTATGATGGGGGTGATTACATGAGTATATTGATTTAGAAAAAAATCCATGGAACTGTAAACTTAGTTAGGATTTGTGCATTTTTCTGTGTATATGTTCTACGTCATATACTTTTATAGAAATTGAATGCACTTTATAACGTCAACCACATGCAAATAAAACAAGTCTTAAGAAAGGCTAAGTAGCAACTACCTCTGGAATGTGATATGGGTGATTTTTATTTTCTTTCTCAGATGACAGAATTTTTCAAACTTTCTACAATTGTCAAGTTTTAATTTTGGACGAAGGAAGTAAAAAAAACATATTGTATCTGTTTGGAATTATGTGGTAGAAACATAGAAGGGCAATGGTTACTTATATACAGATCATTAATATATTTTATTTCTCATCATAATTGTATAAGCTTTTAGGTTTTCATCTTGCAAGGTTGTGTTCAGGTTGTGTTTCCAAGTGCAACAGGATAATAATGAACAAGTGTTATATTGTGGAGCAGAAAACAACAGCAATCAGCAAACCACACACAGCCCAGGGAGTGCCTCAGTTCCACTGTCTTTGTACATTAAGGTAAACCAAAAAAAAGTGCCTGTTCATTCAGGAAACAAAGTCCATTTTCCTGACATCACTGGTGATTAGGAATTATTGTTAAGATTTTCATAGCTTCCTACACTTGCTGCCACGTTGACAACAACTTCCCAAACACTCAGAAAGGACAGCTTTTATTCCTCAAAGTCTACTCTAGTGAGGTTGGTTATTGAAGAAAGTCTTTGTCAAGAGTCTAGAGGCCCTTAGAAGTGCCCGGTCTCTGCTCATTCTACCTCAGGGCCATTGTCCATGGTGCCCTGACTTTTAAAAAGGTCTTGCTGACCCACACAGCACATGCAAGAACATTAGCCATGCCTCTGGGGGAAAATAACTGTCCCCTCACTGCCCTACAGTGATACAAAGAAAAGGCACAGGCTTTGGAGTGAGTCAGATCTGAGTCTCCCTGAGATGGATCACTAAGCTGCTGTGCAGCCCTGGACTCCCTGCTTCCTCTCCCATTGACCATCCGTCAGTTAGTTCAACTTAATTTAACCCACCATACAATAACTGAGGACCTTGCATGTGTTAGAAATTGCATCATCACTGGAGAAAAAAAGAAATTAAGAAAAGGTAGTCTTTATCCTCAAGGGGCTACTAGTCTGTAAAACGGGGGAAAATACCACCTTGCTCACACTCTTCTCCTGTGAGTTACATGTGATATCGTTTAAAAGGCAATAGTGCAATTTGTGGACACAAGAAGTGTTGAGTGCTATTTCTGTTTTAGTTTCCTGGCTGCTAAAACAAATACCGTACAATGGGTTGACTTAAATAATGGGGGTTTATTGGCTCACAGTTTTGAGGCTAAAAGTCCAAAATTGAGGCATCAGCAAGGCAGTGCTCTCTCCCCAAAGACTGATGCATTCCAGTGCTGGCAAACCTTGGCCCTTGGCTCTTCTGTTACGTGGTCGTGCACATGGCGACATCTTTTCCTTTCTCATTTGGGTTCCATTGACTTCCAGCTGCTGGCTGCTCCTTGTGGCTTCTTTCTTTCTGTGTCCAATTTCCTTTTCTTATTGGGACTTCTGCCATATTGGATTAAGGCCCATGCTCTTTCAGTTTGGGCATACCTTAACAAACATCTTCATAGGTTCTATTTGCAAATAAATGGGTACATACACACAGGACCATGGGTTGGGACCTGAACATGCCCTTTGTGGGGACATTTTTCAATCCCTAAGACTCTCCTTTTCTATATGACCAATATGGTCCTTCTGTGCAATGTGATTTTAAGTCAGTTATTTTATCTCAGTGCATACTTGTTTCCCTTCTCCCAAAGGGGGGAAAATATTAAGAGGTACCATATCCCTCAGGATCTGCAGATTATGGTACAATAACATACAACTCCAAACTTTTAGTGGACTTTTTCCCAATTATCTATTGCTTGTAACAAACTACCCCAAAACTTAGTGGCTTGAAAGAACTACTACATTTATTTTGTGCACAAGTCTATAATTTGAGCAGAGCTTGATAAGATCAGCTTGTCTCTGCTTCATTCAGCATAGCTGGGGTGGCTCAAAGGCTGGGGACTGGGCTCCCGTGATGGCTTACTCACTCAGGTGTCCAGTGGTTCGTGCTGGCAGTTTGCTGGGACCTTAGCTGGGGATGTGTGTGAAACACCCACACATGCCCTTTCCATGTGGCTGCTTGGCTTTCTCACAGCATATAGCCTGGATTCATGGGCAAGTATCTCATGAGAAAAAGGCAAAAGCTGTATTGCATTTTATGACTTAGACTTAGAAGTCACAGGGTGTCACTTCTGCCATAGTCACAGGCTTATCATGATTCCTGGGGAGGAAACAAGAGTATGTGGACCCACCTCTTGATGGAAGAGTATCAGTGTCACCATGTAAGTAGATTTCATGGGATGGAATGTACTGTTTTGTTGCCACTTGGGGGGGTGGGGGTGGGAGGAGAAACTGCCATGGCCTCAAACAACAAAAATTCAATTCTTGTCTTCACTGCATTGTCATTGGAGGTCAGCAAGAGTGGTGGGGGGAGCTAATCAACAGAGTTGCTTGGGCATCCAGTCAGATATGGGTTCCATCTTGGTGTGCACTACCATAACTAATGCAGCAGGAAGACAGAACGTAGTGTATCTTGTAAAGCTTCCACCCAAAATGACATAAGTCACTTCCTCTCGTGTTACTTTGGCCAAAAATGTCGCATGGAAGAGTCTAAACTTCAAAGAGGACAGGGAAGGGCAGTCTTATCACATGCCTATAAGGAGAGGAAAACTGGAATATTTATGACTAACACACCCACTGCAAACGGCTTTTATGAGGGTTCAGTGGGGTAAAGAACATGAAGTACTTTGTCCAGTCCACGTAACTGAACAAGTTCAATAACTCGTAGCTATCGCACTCATTACTAAATATGTAGTTTATAAAATGTTTCTATCCTTACTTTCAAACACTGTGGAAGAGGCCTTGAGGCCCTGGAGTCAGGAGGTTAGGAGATAGAATTGTTAGTTTTCACAAGCTGAGGTACCACTCAAAAAAGCTTTGTCATATCACTGAGACTCGGGAAATGGGTGCATTGTGGGGAATGGTTCTTGGCATGGGTAGGACTTGCACAGCTTTTATGGGGACCCAGAATTTAAACCTTTATCTTCCATTACTGTCACTGACTTAGTTCTATCAAAGGGAGACAGTTGGGTACCAGGCATTAGCTATTTAAGCAAAACAACTTGACAGCGTTAACAGGAAGCAGACTTAGCCTTGGAAGAGAGAGCATGAAACTTCAAAAGATCCCCACATGCAAAGAATGGTGTTGCCATGAATACGTCTTTCCAGAAATGTCAATTTGTCTTTCCTCTCACAAAGTAGTGTTGTCGGCATTAGTGACCTGCTTTCTCAATCTGTCTTTTGTCCCAACTTTGATGTCTTGGTGACCTTCTGTAAAGCTTTGGGGTAGGCAGGACTGTCTTAAAATCTCAGCTCGATTATTTGCTATCTTTGTGATCTTTGAGAAAGTTACCTAAAGTCTCTGAACTTAATTTCTCATCTGTGCAAAGGGGCGTGGGAAGAGAGTGTTAAAGGATCCATATCATAGTGGTTTTCAAGACTTTCAAGACAACCTATATAAATCTTTTGGCTTGATCCCTGTCACAGAGTAGACACTGAAATGTTTCCTCCCTTTTGTATGTTCAGTTTTCCATGCTCTCTAAGAAGAGCTATCACCTTGAGGCACATCTCCTCATTGCTGCCTTCCCCTACCATACTCACACTTCTTGCTCCTCTTCTTAGCTCTTTTTCTCATTATATTCATTGCTAAAGTCTCTCCTGGTTTATGACTCCCAAGGAGAGGATGGATTGGGATCCTGGTTTGTGTTTATCCCACTTTTTCTTGTAAAAGAATAATTTCTCAAGCTGGTTATTATATGATTAGATATTCCAATTTTTAAACCAACCCTACATGGAGAAGTCAAATTTTAATTTTTTAAAATTTTCTTAAATTTATTCTTAGTTCTAAAACAATTTGCATCAAATGAAAATTATCATTCTGTGAAGGAACTAGGGAATTCATTGGTAAACTTTTTTAGTCATGGAGACAGCTTTGTTCTTTAATAAAAATTTCAGTCTCTACTCTGGTTGTTGCTGATTTTATCAAATTTTATTAATATGGAATGCATTCACAGTATTCTCTTTTTATAACCAAAATCTCTATCGTAGTGATTTTTTTTGTAGGATCTTTCACTTTTCTAATACTGATTATTTCACTTTTATCTATTTGCTGGTTAAATTTGTTAGATTTTTCAAAGACTTCTCCATTTTGTTGTTTCTGAAAAAAAATACGGCTTCAAGTTACATATCACTTAAAAAATTAAAGTCGGTGTATTCTGCTTTTCCTGTCACATATTTCCTTTACCTCTCCTTAGTATTGTGTTATTCTTTCATTCTTTCATATTTAAGGAAAAAAAACATTTAGAACTTTGCATTCCTTTTTGAGAACAGCTTTGGCTGCACTTATTGCTATTTGAGCATCATTTTAAACACTTTTAAAATAGTTTATATTTGTGGTTTGTCACATTTGCCTTTGTCCCAATGTAAATTTAGAGCAATGTTATTTATATTTTCAATCTTAAGGAATATTGAAAATTCATACTTATAAAAACAATTCTAGTCATTTGGTATTATGGTCAGAAAATTTGGCTTCTGCAATATTTGACTATTATAATATTCATTTTTCTGTGTTTATGGCTTAGTTAATAATCATATTTTTAAATTCTGTCATTATGGCTACAAGGCCAATATATTTTCTCTTGGTAGGCAAAAACCTTGATACTTTTATGAAATGTCTAACTATATATATATGAATACAGCTATATATTCATATGAAGTATTCATTTATATAGCTATATATAGATGAATATGTACATATGTTTACTCTTAATGATTATATTATTTAAATTATCTGTGTGTTTTTTCCTCCACGATAGATCTATGACTGAGATAGTTGGGTTAAAGTATCCTGAAACAATCAAAGCTGTCCATTTGTCTTCTCCCTTACATATAATTCTTTAAAAAAAGAACTTGAATTCTACATTGTCTGAAATTATTTCCACTTTTGTTTTCTTTACATTTTTTCTGCTATATTTTTGCCAACAATTTATTTTATTTTTGTTTTGATGCATTTTAAACTGTCTCTTGAAAGTGGTCTTGATAGTGTTGAATACTTTAAATTTCTTTTTCCTCTACTCTAGGAGTCTGTGACTTTAATTGGGGTGGCTTAATCTATATATGGGGAATGTCATAACTACAATCTTTGCTATCACTTCAATCATCTGTATTTGTGTTTTCTGCTTTTTAGGCTTCTTTGAAGTTTACTTTCTGTCTTCTTTTGTTAGGACTATGTTTTATTTGTTTTATCTTTTCTATTAATTTATTCAACAAAAGTTCATTGCCTCTTTGGTGGCAGGCACTATGCTCAGCTTTAGGCACAAACACAGAGGGGAAAAATACCAGTCCCAATCCCTGCAGTTGTAAGGCTTACAGATTATTGAGGGGAAGAGATATTAATCAAATAATTACACTCATTAAACCCTGATTAGGGACATGGATGTGCTGAAGTGGTTGGGCATCCGTCTACCATATGGGAGGACCCGGTTTGATCCCCGGGACCTCCTGGTAAAAAGGCAAGCAGGCACGCCTGGCCCATGCAGCCCGAAATTTTAAGGTTAATAGCAATATTAAAAACATTAAAAAAAAGAAAAAAAAAAAAAAACAACCATGATTATACAGTCATAAATGTTCCAAAAGAAAGGAAAGCTGAAGTCCAAGAGCATATGACAAAAATAAGCTGACTGGACTTGGAAGTTCCCGGGTGTAAATTTGACCTGAGATAGGGAAGACAAGTAAGAGTTAACTAATTATAAGGAGGGCGGTGATGCCGGTGGACTCATTCCATCCAGAGAGAATCACAGATGAAAAGGATCCGTGGTAGGAGGAAGCGTTTGAAGATCCTAAAAACAAACGAACACCTCATTGTTATTATTTCTTGCATTGCTAGAATCACCATATGTGAACAAGAGAATACCATCAAGTCCACTCTAGTCCATAGTTCTTCCCCCAATCCAGAGGGGACTGGGATGGTGATGTCCACTCCAACTCCAAGTGAGAGAGGGCTTATATCCCATGGATATGGTGGGTGGGATGATCCTGCCTGCAGATGCAGGCCCTCTCCATTCCCAGTGGATTCCGTGTAATATTTTGGGTAATCTAAGCACCTCTTAAAATATATGTATATATATATATAAATAACATTTTTGTAAGCAAATACACATATATGCATATATATTTGTATATCATTTTGCAAATGTTTGTATGTATTGTGAGAATTTTGATTTTTACCCATAATAAAATAAATAAATAAATAAATAAATAAAAAACAAAAAACAAAAAAACAAACGAACAGCAACATTTAACACACTACACTATGGCAGGAGCCTGGAGAGTGAGAGCTGTCCTGGTGGGAGACGATGCCCCAGGGGTCAGACCCACGTGCCTCAACACGTGCCCCTTTAATTCCCCAAGCTAGAAGTGAATTAGACATTCTGATTCCTCCATAGCCAAGATGTTTTCATGAGGAATCAAGTGAGAGTTTTCTTCTCATTTCACACTTTTCTCAGTCTTAAAATATAATTTTGGATTTGGCACACCAGACTGTGTTTATTAAATTAATCTTTTGTGTTTCATATATCTTTCATGTCAAGAATTCTAATTGGCATTTGCACTCACTTTTGAAACAATGTTGTCATCCATTATTTAGGTTAGCTTCCATGGCTTATGTTTACCTGCTTCTCTACTCACTATTAACCCCTTTTTGCCACATTTTGTAGTTTCCCAGTTGCTAAAACAAATACCATGCAATGGGGTGGCTTAAACAATTGGAACTATTGGTCACAGTTTTGAGGCTAGAAGCCCTAAATCAAAGCTTCAGCATTATATTTTCCCAAAGACTGGCATTACGGGGCTGGCCGCCTACAATCCTTGGTCCTTGGCTTTGCGGTCATATGGCAATGCACATGGTGGCATCTTCTCCTTTCTCTTCTGGGTTCCATTGACTTTCATCTTCTGGTTGCTTCCAGTCGCTTCTTGCTCCCTCTGATTTTCACTCTGCCTATGAAGGACCCCAGTCATCTGGATTAAAGCCCAGTTTGAATCATTTGGGCCACACCTTAACTGAAGTCACATGTTGAAGAGATCGTATTGACAATGGGTCCGCACCCACCAAAACACGGAACAAGACCAAGAACGCGTCCAAACTGGGTTGCACAATTCAATCCGCCACGGCACAAGCTTCCCATGCTTGAACTTTGAACTTTGATTTATCTTCTCATAAGTTAGATTAGGTGTGTGTCTTCAACTAGCACTTGCAAGAAGGGTGTATTTTCTGAACCTGCTTATATCATGAAATGTTTTAGTGCTGTTGACACCACAAAGGAACAACAACTTGTCTGGTTATAAATTCTTGGCCTGATGCCAGCTTTCCTCAAAACTCTGCAAGATTGTTTCACTGTCTTTTAGTTTTAGCATTTCAAAAGAGATGTCTCAGGTTCTCAGGATCTTTGTTTCTCTGCAGATAACTTCTTTTTCTTATTTTGTTTCATTTTCAGCCTGGAGGTTTGTGAGATTGTTCTTTGAGTATGATATTTTAAAAATTGCGGCAACATTTCTGGGTGTGTGTAACTTTTCCTTGACATTACCTCGAGGTGACAACGTGAAGACTTAATATTTGCATTTGCAAATGTGGGGAGGGCAAGCTCTTTCTAGATAATTTGTAGCCTTGGGATAGAAAGGATATGTTTTAGAACTCACTGCCTGGGTTCAAGTCTCAGCTCTGTCCTTCAATAGCTCTGCCATCTTGAACAATATTTAAAAAGAAAGTCCAAAATGAAAAGCTCCTCTCTATTGTTTACCTATTTATAACATGTTGCTAATATAGTACCTACCTCAGTACCTACCTCTGAGGGTTAAAAAAGTTCAGACTGATAAAGTGTCTAGAAGGGAGATTAGTCCGTCATAAATACCCTTGAAGGGAAGCGGATGTGGTTCAAGCAATTGGGAGCTGCCTACCACATGGGAGGTCCCGAGTTCGGTTCCTGGTGTCTCCTAGAGAAGACGAGCAAGAAAGCAAGCTGAAGCGACAGGCTGGTGCAGCGAGCTGATGCAACAAGATGATGCAACAAGGAGACACAAAGAGGAAACACAATGAGAGACACAACAAGTTGGGGGGCAGAGGTGGCTCAAGCGATTGAACAGCAAGCACAGACAAGAAGGGAGGGAGAGAAGTAAACAAATAAAGTAAAACAAAAAAACCCAAAACCCTGCAAGCCCTTTCTAAGCCACTTTCTTTCTCCTGCCTCTTTTTTTTTTTAGTTTTAGAAAATTTTCTTCAATTAAGTGTTTGCTTTTGCTTACACTGCAATTGTTTTGGTTTCATGTAGTTTTAGATTTGATTTCCACTCTCTGCTTCACATCTATCTTTTTTTCCTGCCTATTTTTTTCCCTTGTTCTTTTCCTCTCATTATGGAAATGCTTCTGAAATCTCAGCCCCATCTCACGGATTCACTTTACTGCTGCATCAGTTCTGCTCCTTACTCTCTCCAAAACTGATTGTTGAATTTTGCCATGCATATTTTACTTTCTTTGGAATTCTGCCTGTCTCCCTTTTCTTCTCAGATTATATTTTCCATCTCACATTATGAACTTCATTTGTAAGCTGCTCTCCTTTTCAATTTCTGCTCCTTTCTCACTAAGGCCAGGCTTCTTGCATTCTATTGGGGATGGTAAACAATTTCTAAACTTTTTTCCTGCTTTCTGTAGTTAATATTTTCAAAGTTCTGTTACATGTATCTTCAGAATAACTTTCTTTCCTTCTGCTAAACTCTTGATAGGCCCTCTGTTGTTATTATTGTATTTTCTATTTATTTATTCTAAGACGAAGAGAGAATCAACCAGCATTTACTAAGAGTCTGGGTGTGTGCATTTTCTGTGACCTCATTCACTCTCCATTTCTTTGCAAGTCAAACTTCCTCATAACAACTGCTATAAGAGGTTAAAATAAGATGTCAGATTTGGCAAATAAAAATACAGGATGGCTAGATAAACAATGGTTTTTAAAAATATATAAGTTCCAAATATTGCATGGGATATACTTTTGCTAAAAATTAAAATATTATCTAAATTCATATTAAATTGAGCACTCTACATTTTCATCTGGCAACCCTTGGTTAAGTTGACAAGGATCAAATCCAGCCCCATTCCCTCTGTACAGCAGGCTTGCATCTAGTGCGGATCTACTGAGGGAAGTTCTTTTCATAGTCAAATCACTGGTTCTCTGCACATGTTGTGGCTCTCCCCTCCCACAAACCCCCAGCCCCAACCCCACCCCACCTCACCCACACACATTACTGGGCACTGGACGGGACTCCATGCTATGATTCTGTGGCAATATCAGATTAGTTTCTCTTTCCTTTTCTTTTTGAGGCCATTGCACTTCAGGTTCAGTTTCCTTACATCTGGAAATACTTCACCATTTCATCCCCCCTTGTATTTTTTCTATAGTTCTGTTTCTTACAAATATACTTAACTTTCAATTGTCATTTTTCATTCTCAAGCCTCCCCCTGTCAAGTTACACTGATACCTATGGAATTTTATTTGATAATGATTTTGTGCTTTCTTTCTTCTCTCTCCTGGCCCCTGTCTGGAGTGTGTTGGCATGCATGCGCAGTGGGCTATAGGTGTATTCCTGAACATATATTTGTCTAAAAGTTCCTGTGACACTTCACACCAGGTTGCTTCTTTCTCTAAGAACTTCTGTCCTCTGTGACATCTGCTATTGCAGTTTTATTTGAGATTCCCTTTCCTTCCTCTGAAAATCAACTGCCCAGGCCAGGGCTCTCTTGCCAAATGCATTCTTTCTAACCTTTGTGAAGTTCCTCTCGGCCTGTAGGAATCTCCTTCAACTGATTGGAGTGCTGAGGTTTTCAAAGAAACTTGGAGAACGAGCTGCTGTCTGATTTCATTGGTTCCCCTAGGTTGAGGTCATATGCAAAGATCTCATTTTCTTTGTGACCTGTATCTCTCCCTGGAAACATCTACTACATGCCTTTTAGTTAAGGGGCCGTGGACACACCATTTTGCTTTGGGATGAAAACAGCAAGGGCTGCTTTATAGGGTTGAAAATAATAAGAAAACAAATCAAGGTGAACAAACTTGAGAAATTACATTATAAATGTAGTCTACCTCTATACTCATAAAATTAGCCAAGTTTTTTTTTTTTTTTTTTTTTTTTGGCCCTTTTCTGTTCTGCCCATATATTGACATCATATTTATATAATGAAAACTAAGATTTAATTAAAATTGCATTTTTTCATATTTTACAAAGACTTGATATTTGTAAATAAATACCTCACAAGTTCATTGACTAGATATGTAATAAGTAACTTCAGCATTCCCCTACATATTGAATATTTACAGGAGGCTTCAAATTTTTTGCACTTAATTCCCTTGATGAAAATTGCTGTTTTTTCCTTTCCACTGGTTCCTTAGGAAGCACTTGCAGATATGAAATTATGCGACCATTTATGTTTCTTTAAAAAGTATTCTCTAATTGCCTTCCAGAAATTGTTGCTTAATTTTATCCTGCCATCAACAATGTGATGGCAAATCAAGAGAGTGAGAGTCACCATCTCCATCCTTCTCAGGGCCAGGTAATTGCTATATTAATGTTTTGCAAATTTAATAGGAGAAAATTGTCATTTAATCTGCTCTAAGTTGGTTTCTTTCCTGACTAGAGAACTGGGAAGGACTTTCTAACATCAGCCATGTGCCAAGTGAGGGTATAACAATTCCCACATGCAGACAGGGAGACATCCATACCCAAAGCCAATGAGACTATACCGGATCAGTCATCCTAGAGACAATTTGGCAAGGTGCATCAAGAATTATAAAAATGCTTCTGCCTTTTGACTGGGAATTACTTTTCTAGGAAGCTAGCCTAATCTGAAAAGTAGGGCATTATTTATATTAAAAAGTTGAAGAACCCAAGTGTCCAACACAAAGAGTCAATGAGTCATGGTACAGACATACAATAGACTACCAGACAGTCATGCATCATGCTTAGAAAGAATCTTTTAATGACATGGTAAATGTGGAAGGGAGAGAATAACATAAACTTTCCAGGTGCAATATGAAAAAAATGCAAAGAGAAAGTCTGGAATGAAATGTGCCAAAATAGTAATAATTGGGTGACATGGAGTGGGGAGATTATGATTTATATACTGCCTTCTAACATTTTCTGAATTATTCAAAATGCCAATCCATTATGTCAACAATTAGGAGAAGTAAAAAAAAGAAGTCTTTTGGAATCAAAATACCAATGTGCTTATGTGGAATTTAGAGGCAAGTAACTTCTAGGCTCAGCCTAAATTCAGCACTTCCTCCCCTTTTGCTAACTTTTATTCCTTTGTATTAATCTTCATTTGTGTCTCCAGCCTCCTCACATGACACAAGCTTCTCTAGGAAAAAGGATGTTGTTTCCTCATTTGCAAATTCCATCTTCTATTCTATCCAGCGTCTAATATAGTCCTTCATTCAAAATTAGTGCTTGCTGTGCAGGAGTAGCTCAGTGGCTGAAGGTCTGCTTCACATGCACAAGGTTCCAGGTTCAATCCCCGGGACCTCCTAAAAAAGAAAACAGTGCCTGCTCTTCTTTCATTCATTCATTCAGTCATTCATGAAACATTTATTTACTTCACAGTGTCCCAGGCACTCTGTTATATCCTGGGAAATAAGTATAAACAAAATAGGAGTTTGGTCCTCAAAGAGCTTAAGTAAAGTCTAAAAGTGTTGCTACTAAGTTCATAGCTTCAGGAAGGAGATGGTGATATCTTGGCCCACCCACACCAGTGAAGTTAGTAGAACACCAGCTTCGCCCCTACCCTCCACAGGGACCCCTGCCTTGGCTGCAGCATCCCTGAAGCTGCTTCCCCTTCTCCTGGCACAGCCGTAACCCCCACTTCTAGACTTAATCTCTCTCAACTAGCCAAGACTATGGTGGCCCCACCAGATGCTGTATCGCTCCTTTTCTTTTTCTTTTTTCACTTTCTTTTTTTCCTTTTCTCCTTTTTTGTCTTTTCTTACAAGCCCAGGAAAACCTGAGCCCCTAGAAATAGGTGGAGCTGCTTGCCCTTGCCTCCAGGGTTGGAGCCCCCGGTCCCTACCATTGTTCACTCAATAGAAGTGGACAATTTACTCACTTCCACATTCTCCAGAGGAACAAAGTTCTTCCTCAGCAGCCATGGTGTGATTCCCCTGCATTTTCCCCATCTCTTTCCTTCCCTCCGTCCTTTTCACTATCCTCAAAACAGAAGCTTTTGAGGGGGTACCCTAGTTTAGCTCTCTGGGGCTGCATTTCAGGGAAGCCCAACACTCGTTCATAGGAGAGTGTTTTCCAAGGTAGTTGGGAAGGCTCCTCAAATGAGGAGGCTGAAAGGTGGTGGAGGAGTATGGCAGAATCACCTGAAGAGAAAAGGCTTCATAGTAATTCTTTAAATTAGTATTTCCCCTCTTCCTTATCTCTTTGATTTAACAAATAAATCCCAACAAATATTGCTTTATCATAAATATAGATTTTCAGTTATACCAAACAGAATATTAAAATACATCACTTCATCTGTAGAGTCTTTAGTTGCTTTCCTTTCCCTACCCCTACTTCATAGACCCATAAGATTTCTTGATGGAAAAGAGGTTCAAGGCCATTAGATCATTGAAACTCCTCTGCAACATCTCACCAAGCATTCTTTCAGCATCGATTTGCACATCTCCAGGAATGGAGAGCTCATCACCTTACTAGGCAGCCTATTCCATCTTCACACAGCACTGGTAGTTCAAATATTCTTCCCAGTGAGTGAAAACTGTTTCCCTAATGTTTCCTTCACTTTGCTCTAAATCAAGCTCTTGAACTGAGACCAAACAAGTCTAATTCCTTATCCACATGGAAGACTTTCCAATGCTTTTAACCTTCTGATTCATGCTAGACTACTTTCTATTTTGAGCTCTCCCATTAGAATGTTATGGAAAACTAAAAATGCACATAATCTAATTTGCCTAACAATATCTAGGAGAGAATGGAAATAAATCGTAATGAGGTAATTTGATTCATTCATTCTATTCATGCAAAAAACATTTATAGACTGTTTCCATTATTCCAGGCCCAGTACTAAGATCTAGGAAGACTGAGATGAATGAGGTTCTTTCTTTGCCCTCAAGAAGCTCACAGTCTACAGTGGTGCTTAAAAGTAGGATTCCAGGGTCAGACAGTGTGGTTCAAATTCCTGCTCTCCTCCTTGACACCTGTGTGACCTTGGGCAAGATGCTACGTTTTAATTTCCTCATATGTGAAATACAGATAATATTAGTGCCCACCTAAGAGGATTTCATGAAGATTAAATGAGACCATCCTTGTAAAGCACATCGTAGGTTCAATAAATATTGGCTGTCATTATTAGGAGGAGCCCTGTGAGGAAAAGGCAAAATGTGTGGTTCAATACGGCAGGCAGATTAGAGAAAAACCAAAAGTGCTGCGAGGCAGAGAAGAGGGCAAGAGAGGAGGAGGCATGAGACCCGGTGAGGGCCTGGAAAAGCAGGTCACTTTAGCTGTGTCTGGAGAGATGGAGGAATCAGGTGGGTGAAGAAGTTGGAAAGCTATTCCAGGCAGAGAGATCAGGCTTTGTGAAGGCATGGAGCTTGGGAGCTCAGAGGGAGCATTCCAAGAGTGGCGAATAGTCCAGAGTGGCAGAAACACATGTGGATTGTGGTAGCAGATGAAACCAGGCAATCATCCGGGGTCATAAAGCTGAAAGCCTTGTAAGCCAGGCTAGGAGAGTGAACTGTGTCCTATAGTTTGTGGGTAGCCAATGAAGGATTTTATCTGACACGCTTAGACATGTGTTTTAAGATCACTCTGGAAGACAGTAAACCGGAGAGGGGCAAACCTGGAGGAATAATGGATCCCTTAGTTGGCAGGTTAAGATCCTGCTTAGAGTACCAACCATACAAATGAGCATGTATCAGCAGCATGATTTATCCAGAATGGCAAGCAGTGAAATGTACAAGTCTGTTTTCAGTATGTGCATAAACTTTGGGTTTTACAGTTTGGTGTTATTTTATTTATTTATTTTTATTATTTTTAGATGGCAGTTCCTAGTTCCTCTAAGGCCCCCCAAATGCCTTAATCCAGCTCCCCCTTGAGGGGGAAATTTGCTTAGAATAGGTGAGGAACAATAAGAGCCAGCATTAAGGCAACTGCATTGGAGACAAAAAGATGGGGCAAGATTCAAGGACATAGTAGCCACAGTAGAATTCCTTTTCCAAAAAAGGTGGAGCCAGAGAATTGCTGTACAAGATAAGCAGTGGGTTGGCTTTTGAGGACACAGAAGTAAATAAAAGAGATGCCAATCCTGATCTCAAGAAGTTTACAGTCCAGCAAAGTAGACAAATATTGAATAACAAAAACATAAACAAAAAACCTCACACAATTTGTCATTATAAGCACAGTTTGTGACAGAAAGTAGTTTCTTTCACAGCCAACTCATCACACATGGTGTCTGGAGATGCCCACCTCCCATCCACCTTCAACCCATCCTATCTGGCTTGTTCCTTCAGAATTGCCTTTGATATGATAAGCCAGTAACTTCCATGTTGCAAATCTTTGCACAGTCTTCAAATTGTCAGCAGCATTCAGCTTTCCTTCTTTCTGGAAATCTTCTCTCTCCTTAGATACCTCTCAATTTCCTCTTTTTACTCTTTTGCTTTAGCTTCTCAGCCTCCTTTGAAGAGTCTTCTTCATGTTGGGGTTCTTTGGGTCTCTTCCCATTTCACCCTATCCTTATTCCCTAGGTAACTTCATACACTCCCATGGTTTTGTTGATCTTCTATATGTTTCCCAGATTCCCAGACTTAAATTTCCAACCCTGATCTCTTCTGAACTACAAATTTCATATAACCCCATTGTTTACATAATACCTCTACTCTTTTTTTTTATTGAAGAACTTGTGGGTTTACTGAAAAATCATGCATAAAATACAGGGTTCCCATAATCCACCTTATTATTAACACCTTGCATTAGTGTGAATACCTCTATTCTGATGCCTCATGAGCATCTCAACCACGACATGTCCAAAACTGAATTCATGAACTCCTGACTCTTTCCATGCTCAATATACTCCTCTTTTGGTCTTATCCCTCTCAGTAAATGGCATCTCCATCCACCCAATTGCTCAAGACAGAAATCTAGCTGTCACCTGTGCCATTTCTTTCTCCTCCACCAAGATCTCTTGTTTCTGACTATAAGATACCACATGTCTTCATTTCTCCTGGTTCCATCTTAGTCTAGGACACCATTATCTCTCACCTGAACTTCTGGAATATCTTCCTAACTTATATCTCCATAGTTACTATTATTCCCTTCCCAACCATTTTCTACACAGTGACCAACTACTAAATCACACATACACACATACACACACAAATAATCATGCCACTCCTGGTTTAAACTCATCAATGATTTTTTTTCCACTTAGGATAAAATCCAAATTCAACAGTCTTCAAGTCCCAGCATGATATGATGCTTGATTAATCAGCTCTGGTCTCATTTTGTGCCACTGTTTTCTCCATGTTCTAACCATGGAAATCTTTCAGTACTTCAAACTTAATATGACCTTGTAGTCCTCAGATCCTTTGTCCATGCTTTTTCTATTTTTTGGACCACTCCCTACTGTTTGCAAGTTAATTTCTGTTATATCACTCTCCAAGATAGCATTTATTTCCTTGTTTATTTATTGTCTCTTTCCTTCCAATAAAATGTAGGCTCTACAGCAGCAGGGACATTGACTGTTTTATTCAATGTTATATACTTAGCACTTAGAATTCAGTCAATGAATATTTATTTAATGATTAATTAGCTAATCATCAAACTCTGCTGATTTGATCCATTTTCTTTATTATATCATGACTCTCTTGTACTGCCTGCTTCCTCTAGCATCTATCAGCTGTAATTCTACATTTACTCATGATGACAATGGTGGTCAAGCCTAAGCAGGATTTTAAAGGGTGAATGAGTTGTCAAGTCACGTGACCACTTCTAGCTCTTAATTTTCTTATCTGTTAAAAAGCGAAAACAAGGAGGTGGTATAAATATCCCTTCCAACTCTTTTGAGCTGCAAAGCCAAAGTCTATGTCATATCAGGATTCAAGAGGCAAGAGGTAGTTACTGAGGGGTGTCAAAAGACACAGGAATGAGTCCTACTTTAGGAATAAGGGTCTCAGATGGCAGTCTTCTGTTAGTGATAGCTGTATGATGTTGGCCTTTCTGTGCCTTAGTAGCATGCACTGCAAAAATAAAATACTACACTGCCAAGTTTGGAAAGAGAATCCTGAGATTTATCTAATTTTTAGATACCTTTCCATTTACTCTCCTCTTCCATCCAACATTGTATAATTAACAATCACTGTATGCAGCACTGTGCCAGACATTGTGCCAGGCTCTGGAGATTCAAACATAAACAGAATCAAGTACCTGACCCTGAGAAGTTGACAGTTTTGTGAAGGAGTCATAGAAGTAGATACTCATTTATAATTCAGCATTTTAAGGATGAGATAGAGATATGGGCACCATACTGAGGGTCTGGTCTCAGCCTTATAAAAGAAAGTCTTAAGAAAGCAGAGTCTTAAAAAAGATAAAAAGAAGAGTTAACTGGGAGGCAAGGATGAGAAGAATATTACTGAGGGGTGTGTGTGTGTGTGTGTGTGTGTAGAATGAGGAGGCAATGTGTGCAAGAAGATGTGTACAGGAGCAGCAAACAGTCCCTTGTTGCTGGGGCATAAAACGCAAAGAGGGGAATGGCAAGAGGTGAATCTGGAGAAGTAGGCAGAGGCCAGGTCATGACGAGTCTTGGGTGCCTTGGGCTTTCTTCTCTACATAACTGGGAGACATTGAAGGTTTTAAAGCAGGAAATGGAGGGTAATATGGCCAGATTTATGTTTGAGAAATATGCTGGCAGCTGTGTATTATTTGGAATGGAGATAGACAAGACGGGACCTACCTGTCCATTTTATCGTACTCTCAGGCACTGTTTCATTATGTGTATCTGTCCACGTAGACAGAGCCATATAATCTGAGATTTGAGTAGAGACCATAGAAATCATCTGTCCAATCCTGATTCAAATCTAGAAGCCCCCTGCCAAGTCCTAGCCAAGTAGGTCCTGTATACATGCACACAGACTCACCCATCATTGTACTACATGGCAGACAGCTCTCTGGGCATTGCAGGCACTGGTGATTGCCTGTGGTTTTATTTCCCCAGGTACCTGATGTAACACAGCCACTGCCTGACAGATCTAATCACAGACAGGGTCTCTTTCCTGGTCACCCCAGAGTAACAGCTCAGCGCGTTCCCAAGGAGATGACTGAAGCATACAAATCAATTGCCCTTTTTTTCTCTTTTTTGACCCCTATTTTGAATGCAAGTATGAGGCTTGATGACACTACCAAAAGAGGAGGTAGATTTCATACGTTCAGGGACACATCAAAAGGAAAAAGACTGCACGAAGATAGAAGTGCTCAGCTTTGCACCAGCCTCAAAGATTGCTACCACCACTCTGGAGAAGAGCCAGGGGCCCAATCAGACTCTCAAATGTCGCTGTCAGAATGGGAGAAACATCCAACACTCACTCCTTGCTGTCTTCAGTAGGGGACTCATCATCACTACACTGCTTGCTTTTGCCTGACTATGACCCTGACTATCAGACTCTGGACCTCTCTTTATCCTTTTCCTCACCTGGAATTCCTTCTTCCAGTCCCACACATTCAATTTCAGTGTCTCCTTCCAGGCCCAGCCCAAACGTCACCTTGTCTATGAAGCTTTACCTGGACAATATCTTCTAAAATGTCCATCTCTCTCCAGATATACTTTAACACGACACTCACTCAGCTATGCCTTCCTTGTGTTATGGTTATTTATGTCATGTCTCATCTCTTCGGCTAGGCTGAGGTCTCCTTGAGGGCAGAATCAGCCTTTATATATCCTCTAGCTGGGCATAGAGCTTTGCACATGCAAGGCACTGGATTAAAGTTTGTGAAATTGCTGAAGTGGAACTGGAACTCAGATATGTGACCTAATTTTTGGCCTTTGGGGATAAAATTTAATCATGAAAATAACTTGAGGAAGACCTACTTGTCCCAGAAAGAGACTAGTTAGAAAAGGACTTTATTAGGGGCTTCCTGTTTTCTTCCCAGAGAGAAAATTGTCATTCCAAGTGGAGTGGTTCCAAAGACCAGGACTACCTGATTGGTATCAGCAGTTATCGTGCAGGGCATGAGACAAGCATCTGTTTTGGGGGCAGATAGCTCTGTCTGGGATTCTAGATCCTCTATTGGCAGCCACATGACCACAGGCAATCTACCTCACTCTGTCTCTAAAGCAGGAACAGTGGCCTACCTCGGGTAAGATTTGACTATAGCTATGTGGCAGGCCATGTTCAGAGACTAACACACTGTCGCTTTTCAACAAGTGTTAATTTCTTTCAGTTTCACTATTCTTCTTTCTCTTCTACCATGCTTAGAATATAGTTCCTATTTCATATGCAGACAATTATCTAGGAAAACATGCTATATCACCCATTTTCTGAGAACCTGGATATCTGGAAGTGGGCCTAAGTTGTCATGTTCATATGTGGTGATCCTATCTTCTAGCTTGAGATCAATGAAGTAGGAATTATTTGTCAATCTAGTTCCTCTCAAATAGGAATTTAGAATTGGAGCACTGAAACACTGAGTCAGTTGTTGATGAGTAGCTTAGATGTCCATGAAGCTATGTAAAGCCGGGTAAGACAAAGGTCCACGGCTGAACAAAGTCACCTAGGACGTTCTTTATCATCCTTTTAATATGTTCCCTACTCACACTCAGGGCCTTGGCTCCAGTTCTCATTGTCTCTCACCTGAACAACTGGCTACACTTGTTGAATCCATGTATCCATTTTCATCATCATCTATTCATCATCTTCTCTGCGGTTGTTCTTTGAGTGTTTCTTCTGAAATCAAATGTTTTGAGGCTGATTCCTGCTCTATATTCTTTCACTGACTCTCCTTTGCCTCCTGCATTCTTTTCAAACTTTTTCAGAGAAATACTCACAAGAATAGAAGCAGGTGCCTATGTATAACCAATAGAGTATGGGACCAGAGGAAAAGGGGAAAAGGGACCCATTTCAACTTCAAGCCCCTTGTGTCCTAGGTTGTACTCCTAGTCACTGGTCTACTCATCAGTCTCTTTCACTATCAATGGGAAATCATACTGCATTATTTTTTCCCTTTCCTTTTTCTTTTTGTTCTTTTATGAGAGAGAGTGGGGAGAGATATACGCCATAACTCCATTTGTTGGAGTGCCTTGACAGACCCAATTTATAACACTATCCTGATATATTAATAAATAGGGCTGACTTTCTTTCCTAATTAACAGGATCCAATTTCAATACCAATTGGGCAATAAAGTACATGGCCACTTTAGAGAAAGAGACTGGTAGCATTTTTTATTTAACTATTACTGCTATAATTTCATGACATGTAAATAGCTTCAGAGTCTCAAAAACTCAGAATTTCTATTATTAATCCTCATCAACCAAGTCTCAAACATGATTTATGTTACAATAAAATATTTAATTTGGTCTTTCATTTGGTCATATAAATGTTTGAAATATTTCTAGAGAACAAAAATTTATGGGTTAACTTTAATCATTGAGGAGAACAATGAAATTCTTCATCTATCCAGGTTTCCTCTGTTTATTATGTTTTTTCCCCCATTTTTGAGACAAAGGAGATGTTTAGCCCTTCATTAGACAATCATGTCTCCAATATTTCTCTGGGTAAACCAATATATATTTGCACAGTAGAGTAAGTTTTCGGAAGTCACATCTCATTTTATCTCATCTTTAACCTATAATATTCACATGACTGTTTATTAAATGAGGCTTATCATTTTTTCTGCACTATTGAATATACTGAGAAATTCAAGAGATGCGTTTTTATTAGGGAGTGATGCATTCTCAGAGAGTAATACAAAGGTATTCAAGGATGCATGGTGATCTTGATGTGAGCTAATATTTTCACATCTGAGCACACATTCATATCTGTATATGGGTTGATGTGCATTATTTTCCACTTACATAAGCTTGTTTTAAAATTTCCAGATCTTCTTTTTAAATGTATTATTTCACTACCTTGCAAATAAACTTATCAACCCAGATACTTTCAATTTAAAAATGGTATATCAAAGACAAAGAAAATGATCACATAATTGGCAGCAGTGTTTTTACATAGTTAAACATTAAAGAATCAAATTAACTTCAGTGTTTCAACCAGTTATTCAAGAATATATTTTTAAGCATATTAAAAAGCAGTGTGCACATTAAAAGACTATCATGATCAAGTAGGTTTCATCTCAGGTATGCAAGGGTTCCTTTTTCCCTTACAAACATTTATCTAGGAAAACATGCTATATCATCCATTTTCTGAGTACCTGGATACCTTGAAGTTGGTCTAAGTTGTCAGCTTCATACCTGGTGATCCTATCTTCTGGCCTCAGATCAATGAGAAACAAGGACATCAATCTGTGTAATACACCACATTAATAAATCAAAGAAGAAAAAATCACAAGATCATTTCAATTGATACAGAAAGGCATTTGATAAAATACAACATCCTTTCTTGATAAAAACACTCCAAAAGATAGGGATAGAAGGAAATGTTCTCAGCATGATAAAGGGTATATATGAAAACCCCACAAGGAACATTGTACCCAATGGTAAAAGATGGGAAGCTTTCATGCTGAGATCAGGAGCAAGACAAGCATGCCCAATGTCACCACTATTATTCAATACTGTGCTAGAGGTTCTAGCTAGAGAAATTAGGCAAGAAAAAGAAATAAAAGGCATCCAAATTGGAAAGGAAGAAGTAAAACTTTCACTATTTTCAGATGATAAGATCCTGTACCTAGAAAACCCCCCAAAATCTGCAACAAAGCTATTAAAGCTAATAAAGAGTTCAGGAAAGTGGTGAGTTACAAGACTAATATGCAAAAATCAATAGTGTTTCTATACACTGGTAATGAGTAATCTGAGAAAGAAGTCAGGAAAAAAATTCCATTTACAATAGCAACTAAAAGAATTAAATATTTAAGAATAAACTTAACCAAGGACATAAATGTATTCGGAAAACTACAAAACATTGCTAAAAGAAATCAAAGATGACCTAAATAAATGGAAGGACATTCTATATTCATGGATTGGAAGACTAAATAGCATTAAGATGTCAATTCCACTCAAACTGATTTAACAGATTCAACACAATTCCAATAAAAATTCCAACAGCTTTTTTGCAGAAATGGGAAAGTCAATTATCAAATTTATTTGTAAGGGGCACTGAATAGCCAGAAATATCTTTAAAAAGAAGAACAAAGTTGAAGGACTCTCATTTCCTGACTTTAAATCATAGTACTTAGCTACAGTGGTAAAAACTGCATGCTACTGGCATAAAGATAGACATATTGACCAATGGAATCAAATTGAGAGTTCAGAAATAGATCCTCACATCTATGGCTATATGATTTTTGACAAGGCTGTCAAGTCCACCCAGCTGGTTCGGAACAGTCTATTCAATAAATGGTGCCGGGAGAACAGGATATCCATACCCAAAAGAAAGAAAAAGGACTCTTATACAAAAATTAACACAAAATGGATCGAGGACCTAAATGTTAAAAAGACAACCATAAAATTCCTAGAAGAAAATGTAGGAAAGCAACTTCAAGATCTTGTGGTAGGTGGTAGTTTCTTAAACTTTATACCCAAAGCACAAGCAACAACAACAACAAAGGACAAATGGGACTTCCTCAAAATTAAACGCTTCTGTGCTTCAAAGGACTTGTCAAGAAGTTGAAAAGGCAGCCCACTCAGTGGGAGAAAATATTTGGAAACCACATAACAGATAAGGGTTTGATTTCCATGTTATATGAAGAGATCATACAATTCAATGATGAAAAGACAAAAGAATCCAATTTAAAAATGGGCAAAAGACTTAGACATTTTTCCAAAGAAGAAATACCAATGGCAAAAAAAACACATGAAAAAATGTTCAATATCACTGTCACAGAGATGCAAATCAAAACTACAATGAGATATCATTTCACATCTTATAAAATAGCCAATATTAAAAAACAAAAAACAAAACAAAACAAAAAAAACCAGAAAACTACAAATGCTGGAGAGGATGTGGAGAAATAGGAGGACTCCTTCACTGTTGGTGGGAATGTAGAATGGTACAGCCTCTGTGGAGGACTGTTTGGCAGTACCTTGGGAAGCTAAATATAGAACTGCTGTATGAGCTGGCAATTCCACTACTAGGAATATATTCAGAAGAAATGAAAGCAAGAATGTGAACTGATATTTGCATACTGATGGCAACATTATTCACAATTGCCAAAAGATGGAAACAACTCAAGTGTTTGTCAACCAATGAATGGATAAACAAAATGTGATATATCGATGGAGTACTATTCATCTCTAAAAAGAAATGAAATCAAGATGCATATGATAACATATGAGTGAAGTAAGTCAGACACAAAAGGACAAATATTGTATGGTCTCACTAATATGAACTAAATACAAGTAAACTCATGGAGTTAAAATCTAGAGTATAGGTCACTAGGAGATAGAATGAAGGTTGAGAAGGGTGAGCTGATGCTTAATGTATGTAGAATTTTTAATAAGATTGATTGTAAAAGTTAGGAAATGGATAGACTTAATAGTAGCACATTATAGTGATTTTTAACTAATACTGCTGATTTATAAATGTGAATATGGTTGAAAGGGGTAGTATAGGGATGTAAATATCAATAGGAAGAAAGCTAGAGGATTATCTAGGGATTGTATAACATAGTGAACTTGGTGGTGGGTGAGGATTGTGGATAATAGGACAAATAGAAGAATGTTCTATGAACTAGAACAAATGTACATCCCAATTACAACGTGTTAAGAATATGGCGATGCGTGGGAAAATACAGTCAATATAACCTATGGACTATAGTTAACAGTAATATTGTAATATTTTAGCAATAACAGCAAAGAATGTACTATGTCAATGTCAAGGGTCAACAATAGAGGGTACAGTGGGGAAAGGGACTTTTCTTCCTGGAGTAATGAAAACATTCCTAAATTGACTGAAATAATGACAACACAACTCTGTAATGAATCTGAGAACCACTCAGTGTACACTTTGGATGGGTTGTACAAGGCATGGAACAGCATAATATAACCCTGTGGTGGATGATGGATTGTGGTTAATGGTGCAAGTATGAGAACATTCTTACATGAATTATATCAAGAGTACAATACTAATACATGGTGTTAATAATAGGGTGGTTTATGGGAAAAATACACCTAATGTAAGCTATAGACTATAGTTAGTGGTAATATTTGGATGGTCTTTTACCAATTGTAACAAATGTTCCACAACAATGCAAGGTGTTGGAGGTAAGGTGGTGGTATATGGGAATCCTATATGTTATGCATGATTGTTTTGTAAACTCATAAATTCTTTAATAAAAAATAAACAAACAAACAAAAAACAATAGGATGGCACAACACAGTGAACCATAATGTAAACCTTGGACTATAGTTATTATAACTAGTACAAGAATATTCTTTCATGAATTGTAAGAAATGTACCACACTAATGCAAGGTATTAATAAAAGGGAATAAAATGGGAATTCTGTATTTTCTGCCTGAGTTTTCTGTAAACCTACAACTTCTCTAATAAAATTTTTTTAAATTAATGTAAAAAGAGCAGTGTATAATGGTGTCATTCAATAAGAGCACCCTTTTTTTTTTTTTGGCATGGCTGTATCTTTCTGACCTCAACAAGATTTGGCTGTATATTTTTTCCTTTTATTTGTGTTTCACCTCTCAGGATGACTTTTTTTAAACTAAAACATTTATATCAGCTAAAAACATACTATTTTATATGTCCTCTAATCATTTTGATGTACAGCCACATTTAATGTCCTCTGCTTGAAGTTCCCCTCTTTTTAAAATTGTTTTTTTAATATTAGGGAAGTTTTCAGAAAAAATCATGCAAAAAATATAATTATACCCCCCTCTCACATACCGTCTTCCCTATTGTCAATACATTGCATTAGTATGGTACCTTTGTCACAATTGATGAAAGAATATTATTATAATTGCTCTACTAACTATAGTCCAAAGTTTACTTTAGGGTTCACTGTTTTTTTTTTTTGTTTTTTTTTTGTGGGTCCTATGTTGTTGTTGTTGTTTTAAATTTTTGTTCTAACAACATATACACAAACTAAAATTTCCCCTAACTACACTCAGTTATATAATTCAATGGTGTTAATTACATTCACAAGATTATACTACAGTTAACACGATTCAATACCAAAATTTTCCATCACCCCAAACAGAAATTTTGTACCAATTAAGCATTTACTCCCTATTCCCTACTCTTACTCCATCCCATGGTAACCCATATTCTAGTTTCTGACTCCGTGAATTTGCTTATTCTTGTTACTTCTTATCAGTGAGATCATAGAGTATTTGTTCTTTTGTACCTGACTTATTTCACTCAACATGCCATTTTCAAGGTTCATCCATGTTGTTGCATGTATCAGAACTTCTTTCCTTTTCACAGCTGAATAATATTCCATCATATATATATACCACATTCTGTTTATCCATTCATCGGTAGTGGACACTTGGGTTGTTTCCATCTTTTGGCAATTGTGAATAATGCTTCTATGCACATTGGTGTGCAAATATCTGTTGAGTCCCTGCTTTCAATTATTTGGGGTATATACCTAGAAGCAGGATTGCCAGGTCATGGGCAATTCTATACTCAACATTCTGAGGAACTGCCAAGCTGTTTTCCACAATGGCTGCACCATTTTACATTCCCCTAACCATGAATGAATGTTCTTATTTCTCCATATCCTCTCCAACACTTGTTATTTCCCACTCTTTTGGTAGTAGCCATTCTAGTGGGTGTGAAATGGTATCTCATTGTGGTTTTGATGTGTATTTCCCTGATGGCTAATGAGTTTAAGCATCCTGTCCTGTGCTTTTTGGCCATTGTATATCTTCTTTGGAGAAATAAGTGTCTACTCAAATCTTTTGCCCATTTTTAAATTGGGCTGTTTGTCTTTTTGTTGTTGAATTTAGGATTTCTTTATATATTCTGGATATTAAACTTTGTCATATATGTGTTTTTCAAATGTTTTCTCCTATCTGTGGGTTGTAATTTTACTTTAGTGATATAGCTCTTTGATGCACAAACGTTTTTTAATTTTGATGCCGTCCCATTTGTCTATTTTTTGTGTGTATGTGTGTAACTTATGCTTTTGTTGTAAAGTCTAAGAAACCACTGTCTAACCGAAGGTCCTGAAGATGCTTCCCTAGGTTTTCTTGTAAAACTTTTATAGTTTTGGTTCTTATATTTAGGTATTTGATCTATTTTGAGTTAATGTTTGTATGTGGTGTGAGGTACAGATGCATCCTCATTCTTTTTCATATAGGTATCCACTTTTCCCAGCAACATTTGCTGAAGATACTGTTCTTCACCAACTGAGTAGACTTGGTACCCTATCAAAAATTAACTGGCCAAAAGATATCAGGATAATTTCTGAACTCTCAATTCAATTTCATTGGTCTATATGTTTTTTCTTTTGGTAGTACCATTCTGCTTTGGTGACTGTAGCTTTGTCATAAGTTCTAAAATCAGGAAGTGTGAGTCTTCCAATTTTTTCTTTTTAAATATGTTTTTAGCTATTAGGAGTCTCTTACACCTTCATATAAATTTTAGGATGGGCTTTTCCATTTCTTCAAAGAAGGCTGTTGGAATTTTGATTGGGATTGTGTTGAATATGTAAATCAATTTGGATAGAGTTAATATCTTAAGAATATTTAGCCTTCCAATCCATGAACATGAAATGCTCTTCTATTTATTTAGGTCATCTTGATTTCTTTTAGCAATGTTTTGTTGTTTTGCATGCATATGTACTTTGCCTCCTTGGTTAAACTTATTCTTAGATATTTGATTCTTTTAGTAGCTATTGTAAATGGATTTTTTCTTGATTTCCTCATGAGATTGTTCATACTAGTTTATAGAAAACACTGATGAATGTTTTGTGTTGATCTTGTACCCTGCAACTTTGCTGATTTTGTTTATTAGCTCTAGTAGCTTTGTTGTGTATTTTTCAGGATTTTCTATCTATAGGATCATATCATCTGCAAATTGGGAGATTTACTTCTCCCTTTTCAATTTGGATGATTTTATTACTTTTTCTTACCTTATTGCTCTGGCTAGAACTTCCAGTACAATGTTGAATAATAGTAATGACAGTGGGTCTCTTTATCTTGTTTTAGTCTTTCACCACTGAGTATGATGTTAGCTGTGGGCTTTTCATACATGCCCTTTCATTTTGATGAAGTTTCCTTCCTTTTCTAGTTTAATTAGTGCTTTTTTAAAAAATCAAGACTGGGTGCTGGGTTTTGTCAAATGTCTTTTCTCTGTCAGATGAGACAATCATGCGCTTTTCTGCTTCTTTATATTAATGTGGTGTATTACATTAATTGACTTTCTTCTACTGAACCACTCTTGCATACCTGGGATAAATTCCATTTAATCATGGTGTGTAATTCTTTAACATTCTGTTACATTCTGTTTGCTAGAATTTTGTTGAAGAATTTTGCATCTGTATTCATAAGGCATACTGGTCTGAAATTTTCTTTTCTTGTGATATCTTTATCTGGCTTTGGTTTGAGGGTGATGTTGGCCTCATAGAATGAGTTAGGAAATATTCCTTCCTCTTTGGTTTTTTTTGAAGAGTTTAAGAAGCATTGCTGCTATTTATTCTTGGAATGTTTTGTAAAATTCATCAGTGAAGTCATCTGATCCCAGAATTTACTTTGTTGGGAAGTTGTTGATTACTGATTTGATCGCTTTGTTTGCTATTGGTTTGTTGAGATCTTCTATTTCTTCTTGAGCCAGTGTAGGTAGTGTGTGTCTTTCTAAGAATATGTCCATTTCATCTAGTTTATCTTATTTGTTGGCATGCAGTTGCTCATAGTATCATCTTATAATCCTTCTTTATTTATGTGGAGTCCATAGTAATGTCACCTTTTTCATTTCTTATTTTAATTATTTCTATCCTGTCTCTTTTTCTCCTTATCAGTCTAGTTAATTTTTTTTTTCATTAATTGATTTTTTCGGAGAATCAGATTGGGTTTTGTTGATTCTCTCTATTGTGATTTTATTCTCTATTTCATTTATCTTAGCTCCAATCTTTGTTATTTCCTCCCTTTTGCTGGCTTAGGGTTTAGTTTGGTCTTCTTTTTCTAGATCTGCCAATTATGAGGTTAGGTCTCTGATTTTAGATCTTTCTTCTTTTTTCATGAAGGCATTTAGTTCTATAAATTTCTGTCTTAACACTTTCTTTGCTGCATCCCATAAGTTTAGTATGTTGTGTTTTCATTTTCATTTGCCTCAAGATATTTCCTAATTTCCTTGTGATTTCTTCTTTGACCCATTAGTTGTTTAAGACTGTGTTGTTTAATTTTCCAGTTCTCATTCTGTAATTGATTTTTAGCTTCATTCCATTATGGTTGGAGTAGATACATTGTATGATTTCAATTTTTAAAAAATTTATGAAGACTTATTTTGTGACCTAAGTTATGGTCTATCCTGGAGAATGACCCATATGTACCAGAGAAGAATGTGTATTCTATTGCTGTTGTGTGAAGTGTTCTGTATATGTTTGTTAGGTCTAGCAGGTTTAAAAGTCCCATTCAAGTCTACTATTTCCTTGTTGATCTTATTTCTAGATATTTTTCCATTATTGAAAGTGATATATTGAAGTCTCCTACTGTTAATTCATGTAGAACCATCTATTTCTCCTTTCAAATTTGTGAATATTTGTTTCATTTATTTTGGGGCTCTGCCACTAGGTGCAAATATATTCATAATTAATATGTCTTCCTGTTAAATTAATTGACTCCATAATCAATATATAGTGATCTTCGTTTCTAATAACAATTTTTTATTTTTATTTTTTTTACTTGAAGTATTTTAACTGATGTTAGAATAGTTGCCATAGCTCTCCTTTAAATCTCTGCCTTTTGACTGGGTAGTTTAATCCATTTACATGTAGTAACTACTGATAATGGAGGGCTTTCTTCAGCCATTTTGCTATTTGGCCTTTGTAAGTCTTATACCTATTTGTCCCTCAATTCTTCTGTTAATGCCTACTTTTGTATTTATTTGATTTTTTTTTTATTGCACCACTTTTGAGTCCCTTCTCATCTCATTCTGTATATACTTGTGGTTACCCTAAGGTTTAAATTTAACATCCTAAATCTTTAACAATTATGTTTGATTTGATACCAAATAACTTCAATAGCATTTGCATATCTTGTTCCTATACCTCTCTATCCCCCCATCTTATTATTGTATTTGGTAGAAATTATATCTTTATCATATGTCCCAAACCATAGATTTATTATTACTTTTTATGCATTTGAATTTTAGAAACTGTAAGAAGTAAAAAGTGGAGTTACATACCAAAAAATAAAATAGTGCTGGCATTTATAATTACACATAAGTTTACTTTAGTGGAAGTTTTTATTTCCTTATGCTATTTTGGTCCACCATTTAGTTTCCTTTCCTTTCAGTCTGTAGGACTCCCTTCAGCATTGCTTGTAGGGTAGGTCAAGTGGTGACAAACTCCCTCAGCTTTTGTTTACATGGGCATGTGTTAATATCACCCTCATTTGAGAAAGATAGTCTTGCTGGATATAAAATTCTTGATTGGCTATTGTTTTCATTCAGCATTTTAAATATTTGCCCAACTGCCTTCCTGCCTGCATGGTTTCTGATGAGAAATTGGCACTCAATCTTATTGGTACTCTCTTGTACTTTACAATTGTTTTTCTCTTGCAGCTTTCAGAAGTCTTGCTTTATCCTTGGCATTTGACTGTTTGGTATGTGTCTGGGCATGGTTTTCTTCAAGTTTATCCTGTTTGAGGTTCATTGGGCTTGCTGACTGTGCATATTCATGTTTTTTTATTAAACTTGGAAATATTTTACCATTATTTTTTAATGTTCCTTCTGCCCCTTTTCCTCTTTCATTTTCTTTGGGAGTCTTATAATGTGTATAATGATATGCTTGATGGTGTCCCACTGGTTTCTTCGGCTTTTCTTGCTTTCTTTAATATTTTCTTTCCATCCAAATCATTTCAACTACCTTGTCTGTGAGTGCACTGTTTCTTTCTTCTGCCAGCCCCAGTCTTCTGTTGAAATGCTCTAGGGAATTTTTCATTCAAGTTATTGTGGACTTCAACTCCAGTATTTTTGTTTGGTTCCTTTTTAAAACTTATATCTCTTTATTGAAAGTCTCATTTGTTCATTCATTCCCCCCCCTCCCCATATCCTTTAGTTATTTCTCAGTGTTTTACTTTATCTCCTTGAGCATATTGAATATCATTTTTTAAAGTGTTTGTCCAGTATGTCCAAGGCAAGACTTCTTTGTTTATAATTTCTGGATTTTATCTCATTCATTTGGATTGGGTTGCCATTTCTTGTTTCTTTGCTTGTCTTATAATATTTTGTTGCACAGTGTACATTTTAGTATTTTAAAGTGTTAACTCAGGTGTCCTTGAGTTATCTGTTCCTTAAGGTTTATCTGTCTAGTGATATGACAGTGATTTCCTTGAATGACAGGAGCTAATAGAAACAAATAAATGCAAAAAAAAAAAAATCGAACTGTCTTTTCTAATTAGCTCTATGTTGGTTGGTGTTCTCCTTCAGAGTTTAGCCCTCCTATCAAGCATATCATCAGAGCTGAATGTGAAATGCAGGGTACTCTCCATATTTTCTGAGCCTATGTCTTTTCCTGGCCTTGTGGTTTTCTTGGCCTTAGGAATTCCCTGTTTATAGAAATTCAAATGCCCCTCTATTCCCTATGAAATAGACTTCTTCTCCTTTTCATGCACAATATTGTATGACTTAAAGCTAGTAATCATTTGCCCCAGTGCACTTTGACCTTATTGTTTCTTAACATTACTTTAGCTGTCTGCAAGCTTCTTCTGCCTGCAGGGTAAGTTCTGTGAGGTTGGCCCCCTAAATGAGTTTCCTGATTCATTCTTTCAGGCTGTCACATGATAGATGGTAATGGCACACAGGCACCCCAGTGTGCACATAGGGATCTCTCCAGAACAGGGCCAGGGACCCCCAATGGGAGAGTTGGCTGGCTTCACACTGCAGTGGGGATGGGTTGGGAGAGGGGCCACCAAGGGAACCACAAGGTTCTTCTCCTGTTTTTAAAGCTGCATTTCTTGGTTCAACACTCACCCAATTACTACAATCCTTTAACAGTTTTGTGGAGTTTTGAGGAAGATATTTCTGCCAGCTTTTGCTAGTTGTTCACAGACACTATAGGGAAATGACACCCTAAAGCATCTTACAGTGCCATCTTGGTAGACTGGAAGCCCTCTTCTCAAGATAATTTCGATGCTGAACCTGGCAGAATTGATTAGCAGATTTTGTTTGCTTGAGTTTTTTTTTTTTTTTATTTTTTTTTTTTCCCACTGTATTTGTCCCATCCAAATAGTGCTTTTAGGTTAAAAAAAAAAAATCAGGTAATTGTCCTACATACAATTCAGGCAATCATCCTACACCATATTTTAAGAAACATTTAAGTGTAGACATTATAAGCTAGCTTCTGAAATAACTGTTTGTTCACTATTGTGGTTGGTTAGTGCTATCATTCTCCTCCTGGGAAGGCTATAGAGAGGAATCTCAGGGCAAAGCCATGACTTTCATGGTGGTCAGTAATTTCGGGATATGCTTGAATTTTGCTCATGTTGCAGATTTTTACCACTTTCATGTTTATGTTTAAAACTTCCTGTTTTTAACCACCAAAAAATGTTCTCAAATTCAAGAAAATTACACTTAAAAATAAATACAAGTAGTAAGTAAAAATGAACACATACATACACATACAGAGAAGATTTCTCTATCCTTTTGCATGCTCTATACTTTTGCATTATCAGGGAATTCACTAGTAAGAAATGGAATTAAATTTTGTTTTGTAAACCCTGTGATAATAAACAAAACATCAGAATCCAGTAGATTTTTTTGTTATTGCTTTTGTGTGGTGTATAATCTGAATAATTTAGGAATACAAAATGAAGATTTTTTTCTGTAGAACTGATACTTCCGGGAGGATGGGTGATGGTTTATCGTGTGCCCTGACCTCTCATCATATACCCATGGAGATGCCTGTACCCTAGTTTGAGAAACAAGAATGCAGCATGGCATACAATTTCCTGAAATCTTACCCCTGGTCCCTTTCATGCCTCATAGCTCTCTGCTTCTCTCCTTGCCATCTAGCTCCATTCATATGAGATTCTGCCATTGTGGTAAAAGTTGTGGAGGAAGTGTCTAAAGAGCCAGCCAGACTGCTTGGTTGAGAATCTGACACACTACTAAATCTCTGAGCTCATTTCTTTACCTATAAGGATGAGAATACTATCATGGAGTTACTATAAGGATTAAATGCATCAATACACATTAGGTGCTTAGAACAGTGCCTGTCATTTAATAAGCACAACAGAAGGGTTAGGTACTAATTCCCCTAATGATCCAAATGGCATTTCTCCTCCAAACCGTTGTTTGTGGCTGTGATCTCTACAGGGACTCCTGTGCTGCATTAGCCCCCCAGACATATTCCCACACCCCCCATTCCCAGGCTGACTGGACCAGATTTCCCCTGTGCTTACCCCATCACTCTGAGTTGTAATTCTCAGTTTTCTCATTCTCCCTTAGCAGATTACAGGCAACTCAATATCAAGCTCGGTTTTGCTCACCCTTGCCTTTCTGGTGCCCAGCCCAGAACCATGCATGTTGCACAATGTCAGTAAATGATGGTTGAATTGATACACCTTAGAAAGAGTGACGGACGCCACAGAGGGAAATTGGATTCATTGTGGATAGTGCTGGATGAAAGATGAATTTTCAAGGTTATGTTTTGGTTTGTTTTCATATAAACTGATGGGCCCTTTGGAAGATTCTTTCTCCCTTCTTCAGACCACACTGAACTCTCCCACCTCTGTCCACTGTCTCTTGAAGGATGGCTCACAACTGCCTCTTCCGTGATCTTAAATGTCCTTCCTGGGACTGGTTTTGCATGCCCCACTTAACCCTGGCCCCCTGCAAGGCAGTGCTAGGTTCCCTGTGGCCTCGGGATCAAAGGATCACCTGCTTCCAATTCCTTTGGGCTGAGGAGGCCCTGTCAGTATTTTGGACCTCTACATAGAAAGGAAGGGGCCTTTAAGAGCCAATTATATTAGATTGCAGTCCATTTGGGGTTACAGGCAGCATGTATTTCTGTAGGCACCTGCCAAGAAGCTTGACTCAGAAAGGGATAAGATGAGGCACTCTTGGAGGAAACACATGTTCAGCAAGATTGACCTCTGCTTTCATGGAAAATACAACACAATAGCAGGCATCCCATCCCCTTGTGCACTGCTCCTTTTGCTCCTGAGACGCTGTCCACGCTAACGAGCAGTTGTTTCTGGAAAGCTTAGCTTTGGCTAAGACCCAGGTCTCCTCTCCTGACGGGAGAACGCCAGAAGCTGGGCCCTCGGGGATCTCCTTTGTGATTCTCACACATGAAGGAGGCTTGAAGGGCAGGTCTCAAGCCTAAGAGTTCCTCATTCATTTCTTGGAAACGGAGGGGTCTTAGTCATTGCATCAAAGACCAAACAATTTATTCCTTGAAAGACCAATAATCCGTCAGGGAATTGGACCAAAATCTTTAGCTTCAGTGGTCTTGCTTTGTGCTTCCTTAATCAGGGGAGTGGTCTTAATGGTTGCCTCTTTTTCTTGGGAAATTTGGGGGAAGGAGGGAATGCTGGTGAAGATATGATTGCTTGATTGCCAGTGTAGGGCGCCACTCATTAGGCTGCTTCTACCAGTCTAAACTGCCACACTGAATCAGTCCACTGCACTGCATCATCCCTTCTCCTTTCCACAATCTGTCCTTCTTCTCTGCATTTGCAAGGGAAGAGAGGCAAAAGAGGGCTGCTGAGAGGCAGAGCAATTGGAGAGTGAAACTGGCAGGCATTCCATTAGCCCAGCTTGTCCTCAGAGTATGCTGGTTGGTGAGAGCTTCTTCATTTTCCCAGGAATTTTTCTGGTCTCTTGAGACTAGGAAACATTTTCTTACCCTTTGGAAATGAATGAGGACTGGAGCTGGAGTGCCCCCACCCAACTCCCAAAATGGATGAGAAAGAGGAAGACTGCCTTGGTAATGATGTGGCAGCTTTTGCAAGTTTTATGAGCTTACATGAAGGTTTCTGCTCTCAGCGTCAGATGCACCTGGCTACCATGCTGCTTTGCTTTCCACATCCTACATATCAGACATAATGGGAGTCAGAGGTCAGAGCCAAATAGAGGGGGAAATGTGTATGAAAGGGCTGACCACTGTCCCTGGGTAATCCAGCCTCTATCACTACAAAGGAGACCTCTTGAAAATTAATCTTGATGTTATTACAGGCCAGATTTCATTATCTACCTGTTCTGAAACAGATATTTCACACTCATTAAATCTATTCATAAAAAACAGGACCTAACTGAGAGTTAGAACATGGTAAGAAAACTTAAAATGTTGGTGAACTGGGCTGGATTTGGACTTTTTCCTCTGTTGGAACTTTGGGCATTTGAATATAAAAGACAAACAAGAATGACAAGAGTCTTTGCCAGTTTCTAAGATGTTCCTGCACACAGAGATATCCCAGGCCTTGGAACTGGATTAAGAGCCAAGAGACCATGATCTACATACCAATTCTGCTGTGTAGCTTCATGTAATTTACTTACCTTCTCTGAGTCACAAGGAGTTATTGTGAGGCTCAAATGAGATAATATAAGATGTTGTAAACCACTGTAAAAGCATAACACAATAGTATTATAACCATTGTTAAAGTAATTAAATGTGACATGGATGCATGAAGGGAGGTAATTCCCATTAAGAAGTAGAGGCAGAAGGAAATCAAATTCCCTTATATTCTAGTCAACTTGAAATCAAATGCAATTTAAATCTATATTGATAAATGATTAAGAAGCATAATATTGAAATATCTTTCCACAATTTATAAAACAAAAATACATGTAATATTGTGCCATGTGGTACTACAGTGAGCACAGACTTAGAGTGAAAAGTTAACATAATTGCAGGAAACCTAGCCAAGGCCCAGGGGCACTGGAAAGCTGGCTCATCCAGTAGCTTCCATTGTACATTGTGCTTTCTGGAACCACATGGCCTCTAATCTCCCATTCACCCTGCTTTCAGTTCCATCCTCCTTTCATTGGACAGGCTTTCATTGGGGTCTGCTTTCCATAAACTTTACTTACATGTTCCCACGGCATTAAACATAGTGCCATCTCTACATTACTTCTCAACACTGTCTCAATGACACAACACTGGGAGAGACAGTCTGATTGGCTTAGTCCAGGTGAAGTGGATACCAACCCAAGTGACTCAGGTGAGAGGTCATGAGATAACCAGGGCTGTATTTCCCAGGCTATTAGCAGGGTAATATCTTTAACAAGGAGGTGAATAAGACTCCTCAATATTTCCACTGTAAGCTCCACTGGGTTTTCTGTTCTGACAAGCTCTGTTGCCTACATCAGTTAAGTGTTTCATTGTTTCACTTACCCCTGTCTCAATCAATCTGTAAGGTCCCCAGGATGGGGGCCATGACTTGGTCTATTCTGTAATTTCCAGAACATTCAGGACTGAGCTGGACACACTGTAGGCACTCAAAGGAACCTTGTGATTGGCTGATATAAAATAATTATCAGCCTTCATATGTGTGAACTTCACAGTGTAAAAAGCACATCCCTGTTACCGATCCACTAACTTCATTTTGACCCCACTAAAACCCTGGATTATTATTACCCTCACTCTACAAATGAGACAAAATCAAGGCACAAGGATAGTAAGTGGCAGGACCTGATCTAATTTTAGACACGGAGAGCACATCTAGAATATCTAAATGGAGATGTCTGGGGAGAAGTTGGACCTGAAGTCTAGAGAGAAGACTTCCACTCTAGAGAGAAGAGAGGGTTAGAAATATATATATGTATACCCATATATACATATAGATGATGGCTGACACTATGGCAGTAAATGAAATGTCCAGGGATCTGTACATAGAGTGAGAATAGAAGATAACCCAGAACAGCTGCCTGGGTTAATGATGAGCAGAGGAAGAGTCCAGTAAGGAGATACAGAAGCAGCAATCCCAAGAATATAGAAGGAGCAAAACCAGGATGGGTGGTGCTTCACATAAACCATGGGAAGAAATCTTCTCAAAAAAGGGAGTGGTCAACAATGCAGCATTGTCAAATGATTTCAAAAGGTCAAGTGAGATATGAACTGGAAGATGCCCTCAACAACAGCAATGGGGAAATCACCAGTGACTTTGACCAGTGCAGTATCAGGGGGTGGTAGGGATGGCAGCCAAACATCAGTGGGATGGAGAGTGAGTGGAAAGTAAAGCAGCAGCAACAGTAAGCACAGCCAGCTCTTCTAAGAAGTTTGGCCATGGAGGGGTAAAAAATACCACTGTAGATAGGAATTGAGTGAATATATATTATTTAGAGATGGAAGAAATGCGAGCCTGTTTAATGACTGATGGGAAGGAGCCAGAGAGAAGGAAGAGTATCATAATGACTGACGGAGTAATGGCAAGACAGGCCATGAGGAGCAGAAGGGAGGAGCCTTAGGTCCAAGTGGAACACCTCATACAACTTAACAGGTGAGAAGAAGGGGAGAGTGGCTATGGATGTTGGTAAGTCTGCTGGTCCAGTGTAGGGACAAAGGCATTTTTGCTTTTTTTTTTTCTTTTCTTTGTGTAAATGAGAAGCCAGGATGTCTCCTAAAAGTGAGAGAGGTGGTAGCTGAGGAGAATAGAAATGATTTGGTCTTGTATATGAAAGTGCCCACTGACAACATTGTCATACAATTGCCAGATCCCTCCTTGTTCTTTGATTCACACTCTCTCATTCATTCATTCATTCATTCAACAATTGATGAATGAATATCTATGTGGCAGGCCTTGGGAAATGAACCAAGGATACAAAGGTAAAAAGAACATTTGGTAGGCAGAGGGTGACCATCTATGGCTGCAGAGGAAAGTACATTTTACTTGGCCTGCAGTGGGTCATGCCCAGTTATGGTGTCCTCTGGAATTAGAACATGAATAAAGCACATCACACAGCTGTATCCTGATTAATCAGATTACCAGGCATAAACACTTTTCATGACCACATGGTTATATTCTCCATTTCTCCACTTCTACAGAGCTCAAATCCCTCTCTTCAAGGATATAGTTCCACTTGAATTTCTGGCACAAGTCCCTGTGACTACCTTTGGAAGGGACTGCTAATTTTCTCCCAATATCTTCCTCTTTCTTCCCTAGTAAGTGAATTTAGCTAGGCCCATGGCTACCCCAAGTAAGGGCTATTTTCCCTAGTCCCCTTCATAATTAGTGTGGCCATGTGACTAAGTGCTGGCATTTAGAATGTGAAGGAAGGTGATGGACATCACTTTCAGGTTAGGCCTTAAAGAGAAGGGGCATGCTTTGCTCTTCCCATTTTCAATTTTTCTGGCTGGAATGTGGACAAGGTAGTTGTGAGCTACTTTGGGTGCTTCAGAGAAGAGATGGTGGAGCAATGCCATACAAAGAACCTGGGTCCTGCTTGTTAAATTTTTTCATATTCATTAGGACTTGAGAAACAGCTGAACCCCCATGTGGCTTCAGCAGTGGGCTTAGCTGCAGGGAGCTGGGAACAGGAGAAACTGAGAGATGGCTCCGAGTCCCTGATGCCATTTCATTTGGGAGTTTTGGCAGTATAATTGTTTTCCTTGGAATGCCATAACAAATTGCCAAAAAGTTGGTGCCTTAAAGCAACAAATTTAGTTTCTCACAGTTCTGGGATCTAGAAGTCCAAAATTGAGGTGTCAGCAGGGTCATGCTCCCTCTGGTGGCTCCAGGGAAGGGCTCTTCCTTGCCTCTTTTAGCTTCTGGTGGTTGCCAGCAATCCTTGGTGCTCCTTGGCTTGTGGCAGCATAACTCCAGTTTCTGCCTCTCTCCTCACATGGCCTTCTTCCCTATGACCCATCTGGGTCTCTATGTCCAGACTTCCTTTTTCTTTCTTTTATTAAAACATCAGTCATTGGATTTAGGGCCCACCCTAATCCAGTATGACCCGATATTAACTTGATGATATCTGCATAGACCCTATTTCCAAATAAGGTCACATTCCCAGGTACTGAGGGTTAAGACTTCAACACATCTTTTGGGGAGGGGGCCACAATTCAACACACGACAGGCTGGAAGAGAAAGAATTGCACTAGGTGTTTTAACACCCATTATCTTTGTTAATCTCCACACAAACCTTGTGGAATGCATATTAATATATCCGTTTTGCAGATTGTGAAACTCAAAGAGGTAAAAGAAGGTGACTAGTTGTTGAGCAGTAGAGCTGGGTTTGCATTTCGGTGGAGCACTCAGTTCTGTTCTTTCTCTTTCCTCATAAGACTCCCTCCTGGCTCATGGCGGGGCCCCCGGCTGCAAGGAGCTCAGACACTTTCATCGGCCCTGTGGCTTAGCAGGAGTGAGAATTCAGTCTTCTCTTCCAAACCACAACATCCTGTGGCCATGTGCCCATCAGCCCACCACCTTTGAACCCCGCATGTAGAGAGGTGATAGAGCTGAGAGGAAGAGAAGAGAACAGAAACACCCCCAGACCGGCACCCTTTACAACCGAGCCAGGTGCTATAAATTTCTCCAAATGCACGGCCCCTCTCCACACATGGACATCTGGAATGCCGCACTACCCCTTCCCTCTGCAGCCCCCTCGCAACCATGACTTCCTGGAGCATTTTAATGACTCACCATTATAAATAATCTACTCTTCTCTTTCTTGTTAAAATAAAAAAAAAAGCCAGAGGTTTCTGCAAAACCAGAAAATTACTCCAAATCATAATTTCATCAAAAACACTAGGTAAAAAAACAACCAAGCCTTCATACCCCGAGGTAGGAAAGGTTCAGGAGATTTATGTCTTTCCTTGAACACACAGATTTATAACAGTGGATAATGTACATTCATTTCATCCATATTTATACCTGAATTGATGCGGAGTCTGGTATCCATTACTTTAATCTATGTAACTTGATCATCAGAAATCTGAACCGTAATTTTAACACATATTACAAAGAGTTTCTCTTGGGCTTAAAGGAAAACGAAGGCAGAGAAGAAAAGCCATTAAAATGCCAGCTGCAGCCACTTATTCGCACTGCACTTCCTTCTGTAAGATGTGTGGGTGCCCCCCAGCCCATTTCCCATCCCATCCCTCCCTGGACACACATTCACTCCCAAGTTCAGCCCTTTAGCACTAATTAACTGTACCATGTCTTCAGGTGAGAGAGAAAAGGGATAGAAATTTTGGGAAAATTCATGTAAATAAATTTCTGACATCCTGGCATGGCAAAGCCAGAGCTCACGTGGAGGCAGCAGTAATGGGCCAGTAGGAGCCTTTTGTTACTTAGTCCAAGTGAAAAAATCCAGAGTCTGATCAAAGCTCCCCTCTGACATACAGTGGAAATTAAACCCAGAGAGTAGTTCTCAGATAGCGTGGCTGGCACTCAGCACATGGTTCCTGTCCAACTTCTGAGCACCAAACATTGGCTGGGCTCAGAATTCCAAATGCTTGTCCCTGGACTAAAGCCAAACAATGGGTTTTGGAGAGATATGGGACCCAGGATTGTATTAGACAGATGATGAGGAAAACAAGTTTGCTGTGTGTCAGATTACACTGTTTGGAACCATTCCTGGGATCTCAAAATCATGTAAGCACCATGAAGGCAGGTCTTTTTGCCTGTCTTATTTACCAGTGATATCAGAACTGGAACTTAGTAGGAGCTTGGTCAATATTTGTTCAATGGATGGCCTTCATTGCAAGCCATTCCAGAGCTACAGTTAATAAAACTGCAGTGTGAGTAGATATTTTAAGAGACAGCAAAGCACAGAAGCAATGGGATTTTATGACATTAGGTGTGTTGTTAGAAGGGTTTAATAAGCACTTAAATCTATTAAAGACTTTTGCTTTCTTGTATCTTTCAAATTCTCTTCCATTCTTTTCTGTATGTGTGTCATAATAATATCTCCTATTTTAAAAAGACTTCAGTATTTTGAAGCATGATCTCACTCAATGTTTACAATTATCCTGTGACATAATTATAACTTACCATTACAGTTTACAGAGAGGACATTGAGAAGCAGAGATCCCATAATCTGCCTTGTTCTACCTTCTAGTAGTAGGAAACACTAGACGTAACCATTGGTGCTTTTGGATTCCCAGTTCCATGTTCCTTCCTATATCCTGCATCATATGGTGTGGTCATTGGCTAAGGTAAAGGGTCAGAGTGAGTGAGGATGGCATTTAGGAGTGGCTGGAGATGGCTCACCTGGTCTTAGTCAGAGCCCAGGAAGAGATCACCAACCCACACATCCCTACGGCTGCTAAATGCCTGTCTCCAAAACCTTCAGAGTTGACTCCACCTCAAGAGAACAAATTCCCTTTTTCAAAAAGGAAATCTCTCTCCACAAAAGGTATTGATAGAGCTTTTCTGTCATTGTTAGTGTGTCAATTTTTTAAAGAATGTCTTTAGGTTTTACTTGTATAATTATGAATGTCTAAAAAATTATAATCAAAATAAATAATCATTGTCTTTTAGCAGGAGAAGGCTTTCAAGTATAATCTGTCTTGTAAACAGTTGGACTTCTTGAGAGGTCCCCAGGAAACAGAGTGAGGGGAATCTGAGGTTTTTCATATACCACGTGGCAGGCACTGTTAGTGGCATGCAGTGAAAGTTTGTAATAGTCAGCCCTGCAATTTGTCAAAGAAGTTGTGTCTTGGCTGAGGTTTTACATATGGTAAGTGGATGATTTGGGATTTCAGCTCAGGTCTGAGTGTCTTCCCAGCCCATGCCCCATCCAATTCATCTTCACCATTAACACTTTTCTACCAGTTGCCTCTGGAAAACAGGAGAGTCATGAACAACTTGAAAAAGCAAATTTCTTTGGTCAATACCCTTGGATAGCTTATTCAAGAAGATTTCTCTTCTCTCTCCAACCAGATGTGAGCAATACCTCCTTTGAGCCCCCAAATTATTACCTTCTTTCAGATTATGGACTTCATACTCATCTCACTTGATTTGGACACTAATCCTGTGACACAGCTAGTACAGGTATTATCACTCCATAGCTGCTAAACAGATGAAATGAGGTTAAGAAATGTAAAGTGACTTAGCCAAGATCATCTAACAGTGAGCCTGGGTTTACCCATTTACTTAGTTCCTTGGCTTGAACTCCAGCCCAATTCCCCAGATGATGATTAGTTTTATGTGTCAACTAGACTAGGACATAGTACCCAGTTATTCAATCAAACACTAATCTAGGTGTTGATGTGACGGCATTTTGTGGATGTAGCGGACATTTATAATCAGTTGACTTTAAGTAAAGGAGAGTATCCCCTTCAGTGTGACTGAGGTTCATGTGGTAAAATGTGGGTGAGGTTCGTCCAGTCAGTTTAAGGCCTCAAGAGTAAAACTGGCCTTTCCCTGAGGAAGAAGAAATTCTGCTTTGAGGCAGCAGCAGCTCCTGCCTGAGAGGTTCCAGCCTGCCTGCCCTGTGCATTTTGGACTTAGCTCCCACAATCACATAAGCCAATTCTTTGAAATAAATCTCTTCTAAACTCTAATAGGTATGCATCACATATATTATATATGTATTTTGTACATACACATACACAGTATGCATATAGCATATATATAATATATATGCACATCATACACATAACACACATATACATATAATACCCACATATACACATACATATAACACATACATACACATCCCATTAATTCTGTTTCCCTGTAGAACTCAAACTGATATCCTTGGTTTCAAGTCCCATTCCCCTTTCCTACATCATGCTACCTTCCACTTAAGAGAAGAGAAAGGAGGCTGAAAATTGTTACATTTCTCTTAATCATCTTTCCTGGACTCTTGTGGGCAAATGGAACAGCAAGTTTTTATTGTGCATTGACCATGTGCCTCATGACTGTGTTGGGGAATTAGATGACAGAGAAGCAAAAACCTCAGCCCTCCTGGCCTCAGCTGAGCTAGGATGTGTACCTATAAACACCTGCATTACTTGGGCAAAGGCCTGCCTACTGCACTCATCTTTTTTTTTTTTTTTTTTTACCGGGAGGTCCCGGGGATCGAACCCGGGTCCCTCCATATGGGAGATGGACGCCCAACCAGTTGAGCCACATCCGACCCCTGCACTCATCTTAATTTTCCACAAAGGTGATCAGGGTTTCCATGTCTCTGCATCTGCAGAGACTTAGCCCAATGTCTAGTGCTAAAAAAGCCAGAGCTCCTGCAAGCAGCTGTGCCCAGCTCTGCCACCCCTGTTGGGCACCTGGAAAAAGATGGCCATCTGGCAGAGACAAAGCCCTGAATCTCTTCACCAAATTCAGGCCTAGGAACTTCCTCTCTTCTACACCCACAGTCAGCGACCCTTCTACTTTATTCTTCCCTTCCATTCAGTGCATTTGGATACAACCATATTATTGAGAAAATGGCATTTAGTAAAGCATGACTGCAGGGCAGGCGTCATGCTAGATACTTTGCCCTTGTTCTTTCTAATCCCCACAATTGTGGGGAAGAGAGGAATTGTGGTTCCTAATTTTCTAATATGGAAACTGAGACTCAAGGCTACAGTCAGAGCCTGAAAGCTGAAAATGGAAGCAGAGAGACCTCAGATAAGGGGGAGGACAAGTTTGGTGTGCTAATTTTAAAAATGAATAATTGAAAAAAGACTTTCAGAAGAATATCTTGCCATTCCCAGGATGCCAGTGAGCTAACATAAATTTAAGATTTAAGGATGATTTCCCCATTAGAACATACTTTGAGACTCATGGGCTCAGAAAAATATCAACATAGGAAAATAAACAATTTTTATGTTACCAGGGAAGAATTTTTAAAATCTCTTCGGCAGTTCTCAACTTTTCACTCATGCCAAAATAACTTCCATTATATTCATTTACTATGTGCTAGATCCTTTACATGTACCTCCTCACTTAACATATGACTGTCCCCATTTTAGAGAAGAGTTGTGTACACACACAGAGAGAATGTGTATATACACACACACACACACATAATATGTGGTATATATGTATGTTTATATATAAATGCATCCATATGCATTTAATCTACAGGTTAAATAAATCCCCTGAGCTCAATCTTGAAGTGACAGAAATGGAATTTGAACCCATCCCCCTCTGACTCCAAACACTGTTGTGATTCCTTCTCAAAGTACTGGTTTAGTGGATGAGCTTTTCAAAATCCTGATTCCTGGGTCCCCTCTCCAGAGATTCCGATAGGATTGGTCCGGAGTGTGGGGACTTTGGAAGGCTCCCCATGTGCTTCTAATGGCCTCCAAGGCCGAGCACCGCAGCTCAAGCCACGAATCTAAGTATCACCACAAACATAGTGACGGGACCTTTCGGTTCTCTCGTAGTTCAGGCATCCAAAATGGATGTTAATGGGCTAAACTCAAGGTGCCAGGGGGGCTGTGTTCCTTCTGGAGGTTCCAGGGGAGAATCCGTTTCCTTACCATGTCAGCCCACATTCCTGGGCTGGTAGTTCCCTCCTTCCTCTTCAAAGGCAGCAGCGGGGGGGTGGAGCCCTTCTTGCACTGCGGCATTCTGACCTTCTCTTCTGCCTCCCTCTTCCACGTTTAAGGACCGCTGTGCCTGAGCCCGCCCGGATAATCCAGGGCAATCTCTCTATTTTAAGATCAGCTCATCAGCAACCTTCATTCCACCTGCTCCCTTAATCCCCCTTTGCCATGCAACATAACACATCCCTAGTTTCGCAGGATTAGGACATTGGCATCTTTGAGGGGCCCTGACTCTTCCTACCACAATCTACTAGCAATTTCAGAATAAAATATAAAATCAGGACGCTCCTTCCATTGCTCACGCTCACAGTAGGGAAGGCTAACAAGCCATGTGTTCATTTACAGGAGACTCAAGTCGCGGCTTCTACGTAACTGCAGGCATCTCCCTTCTGTTCCCTTGTTCTTCTTTCTCGCTAGTAAGAAGAGTAGTGAGAGCCTGTCATTCTCGGGGCTTCCCACAGCTGCTGTCACACCACTTGAAAACAGAGCCCAGGTGAACCAGCATTCCCAGTCCATCCCAGGACGAGGCAATATGTGAGCTGCCATATGCTCTGGTGAGTTTCAGCTGACACTGAGCAGGTGTGTGGCATCCGGGCCAAGCATCTGGAGGGTGGCGGATTCACAGAAGGGAGGTACCGTTTTCAATTTACGGGAGAAAGCAGAGGGCTGGTTTCTTCTCAAGCATTTTTAAAAAAGAAAATAGAAGTTGTTTCTGGGTTTTCATTCTGAAAATCCAAAAGAAAACACTTTGAGCCTGATGCTTGTACTGATTTAAAAATTTTTCTCCGAGTTCCCCAATGTTCAGAATCCATCAATTATCAAGATGCAGGAACTTCCAAATATTTGTAAGGACAGCACTATCATTATGTTAAGCTATTGTGACAGGAAGGGGAGGAGAGCAGTTTAACCTCAGTCGAGGTGTGTGCGTCCGGGAGGGTGTGTTTTCTATGCCTTAATTTAGGATGCCTGTAATATGTTGTAATGTACAGTCATGGCTCAATATCTATTTCTTACTCCCGGAGACCAATGCAGTTGCATGCCTGAGCATATTTATTTCTAAATACATTTATTTCTACAAATGGCTTTTTAAATTAAATGTATCGCTTACGATGGGGGCAGTGCAAAGAGAAGAAAGGGAAAAGTTGAATGAATGGTACTTCATGAACAAGCAAGTTGAGTTAACTGACATTGGCTCCGAAGAATTCATCTTAAGCAATGTTATTGCCTCTGCTCCCATAAAAATGAATGATTGGGGCACATAAAATATGTGATCAACTTTTACCAAAAAATAAGCAGTTTAGACCATTTATTTCCATAAAATGGCACTATGCATCATATGTCAAGCTGATGCATTTCCTGTTGTGACTGGTTTTGGAGACTGTGAGTTGACAATCTAAGTCCTAATTATTTGCACACTCTTCAGCCTGTTATTGCAGGATGCGGGGCTCTCCCGGAGGAGTGTCAGAAAGGACGTTATGTCGGCTGACAGGAAACAGCTTAAAAGGATCCACTGGGCTTTTTTATGCAGATGATGCACAGTGCACAGAGGAGCCAAAGGGGATCCAAGAACCCTGATTGGAAGGTTCGAGTGTGTTCCATCTGTTACTTCTCTAGCCTTTTCATTAATGCTGCGTAAAGGCATCACAGCTGATGAAAAGGTATCTGAATCCCCTCTCCCCTGGCAGGCGTGGGCATTCCTAGAAGCCTTTAAACTGCCCACTTTCAATTTCATGTCAAAATGGAGTTGTATTCTCTTGTGTTGCATGAGAATAAGCATAAATTGGTCAATTAGATGACCTTCGGTTTCATCACTTCTCTCCCACTTGTTTACTGTGCTTCCATCAGAACTTTAGTTAAACTAAAAAGTAGCTTCCTCATCTGAAAAAAAAAATTAAAAGGAAATTTCATATCTTTAAATTCCAGGATGCCTTAGTTTCCTAGGGATGCCATCATAAAGTGCCACAAACCAGGTGGCTTAGAACAGGAGACATGTATTCTCTTGCAATTCTGGAGGCTAGCAGCCTGACAGGAAGGTGAGGCCTGTCAGGAAGCCTGCAGGGGAGAGCCCTTCTTCACCTCCTCCGGCTCCTGTGGTTTGCCAGCAACGCTGGGCGCTCCTTGCTGGCAGCTGCAGCACTTCAGTCTCTGCCTCCTTCACCACATGGCCCTCTCCCCTGTGTCTGTCTGTCTCTGTGTCGAAATGTCTTCTCCTTATAAGGACACCTGTCAGATTAGGGCCACACTTATGCAGTTTGGCCTCATCTAAAACACATCTTCAAATACCCTATTTCCAAATAAGCCCGCATTTCTGAGACTGGGAGGTAGGAGGTTTTGGGGGCCACAATTCAACCCATAACACAGGGTAGTAACGAGATTTCTCCATGAGACTTCAGTGCATGTTAAGTTTCTTCCTTCTTCCACATTGTCTCCACTGTATGTGAATGAAGAAAATAAAATGAAAATGAGGCCAAAGAGGAACATTTTAGACTAGAACCTTCAAATGTGTTCAGTCTTTTAAAGGTTTAGAGAGCACAGATATAGAGCCAGAGCTGCCTCGGTTGGAATTCTCCTTCCTAGCTGTGTAATCCTAGATAAGTAATTTACCCTCTCTATGCCTCAGTTTTATATTCCATAACATGAGGATAATTGCATCTTCAACACAGGGCTGTAATGAGGACTAGATCAGTTAATATATGCAGAGTACAGAGACTTGCTGGAAACGAGTGTTTATTGTACTTGTTATTATTTTGTGTGTTATTAATATTATTATCTACACCCTCAGCTCTTGCCTAGCTCCCTATTTGGGCAGTTCATTCATTTCCTATGGAAAAGAGTTATCAGAAAGCAGATAAAAGAAAAGTTCCTTCCTGTCTTTTGAGTTTCAAAAGCCTAGCTCTTGGGGAAATAGAAATGACTCAGTGTTGAGGAAAAATATGATGAATCTGAAAAAGGCTTCATGCCTCTGGGACTAGAACGGGTTCCTGAGCTGGGAAGAAGGAGATCATGGGAGGGATAAGAGGTGTAATAGACAGTGGCAGGTGTAGGAGAAACATCCTGCTGCCTGGCTCCGCTGTCCCTGCCTGAGGCTGAGGCCTAGCAGTGGAAGGAATGATGTGAAGCTCAGATATGTTTGTGGAATGCAGGAACAGAGGAAATGCGTGCTTCCTTTCAGGGTAGAGTCCCTGGGAAGGGCAAGACCCCAAAGAAGGGATGACTGCACCGTGTCTCCAGACAGATAAGGCTTGGAGAACCTCACAAAAATTCTCCATACCCAGCCTGGTGAAGGCAGAACGATTCTTTTGTACCTGAGAGAAGAACTGAATTATCAGCTGGAAAAAGCTAGACCTGAAGGAGCCTTAAGGACTGGAAAAAAGAGATGACTCCTGGTGACCTGTGTGGACTGAAGATCAATGATCATATGGCATGACGGATGTTTCAACAGATGTCGGCACGACTGATGACACTGGGGACCAGATGCCCCTAATCCCAAGCCTTAGCAATATGGTGACTCCTCTGAACTTGGATGCACCCAGGAAAAGGGGGGAGGGGGGGAGGGGCAATCATGAATTGACTGAGATTAAGTTTCCTACATATCTCCACTATTTGGAGAATGAGGTCTTTAAATAGAAACTAAATGGATTTTCAGAAAAACTTTGAAAAAGTTCTTTCTCTTAGACACTGAAGTTGGTAGACCAAGATTCATACTCATTACATGTGAAAAGAATTGTAGAAATATGGTTTTAAATTGATGACTGGATGAGCTATTTGTTTTTCTTTTAAGATGATTTTCTTAAATTATATAGACCTCAGAATCATCCATATGTAGAGTTTAGGAATACCATCCATAGAACCACTTTAGAAATCCAGTCCTGCACACACACACACACACACAGAAAAAGAAATACAACGAGTTTCCATATACCCATTTCCCATTTTTGTTTTTTTGTTGTTGTTGTTCTTAGGATAGACCACTAAGAATGTACAGACAAATCTGTGTTTTATTTCACTTGAAAATATTTCTATCCATGGGGTTATGCCAGTCTTGTTCCATCAACTCTCTCATGTAACCTCAACCCCTAAACATCTGGATTATTCAAAGCAAATTCCAGGCATCACATTATTTTATTATTTCAGGAAATATCCATAAAGGTAAGGACATGCTCATAAAGAGCTTAACCTTAATAACATTAGTCAACATAAAAATTTGCAATAATTCCTTAATATCACAAAATATCCAGTATCAGATATTCCTGGTTATATCATAACTTTGTTTTCATAATTGATTTCTTTGAATCAGGATCCAAACAATTTCCACATGTTGTATTTTTATAGGTTTCTTTTAATCTATAGCATTTACCTCTTTCTTTTCCTTACAATTTATTTGTTAAAGAAATCAAGTCATTAGTGGTGTCCTGCAGAATTTTTCACATTTTGAATTTTGTTGATTGTCACCCTGTAGTAACAATTTAACATTTCTGTCTGTCTTTGTATTTTCTAGAAACTAGTAGTTGTATCTAGAAGATTATCAGACTTAGGCCAATATTTTGGCAAAAATTCTTAATAAATGATTTCATAATTCCAACAGGAGACACATAATATCTACTTTTCTCTCTTTTTGTGCTGTTAATAGCCATTGATTATCATCACTTAGATCAATGATTTTACTAGCGGTTTGAAAAGCTGTGGTGCCTAATTCTTTTATTCCTTCTTCGTTTGTTAGCTGGGATGCCTTTATAAAGAGAAACTTCCCTTCATCAAATATTTGGTTTGCATAGATTTGCATAGGAAAAGCAGGTGAAATATTTGATTATTTACCAGTTTTCAGAAAAATGAGAATTAGTTTATTAGCCTACTCCAAAGCTTACCAATGACATTTTTTCCTTTTTAAATTTTATTATGGCATCATTGACTTTTTACATTTTTAATGTTTTCAATCCATACATTTATTATTCCTAAAGATGCTCAAATTGCTGCCTCTTGGTCCAATGGGAGTCAATTCACTTTGGCTCCTGAGTTCTTTTGGCATGGCCTTACTAAGTTCCCTTACTTTCTATTATGATAAAGTGTCAGGCTCCTCTTGTACATTTCCTGTCATAGACTTGAAATCATCCATTTCTCCAAAGAGTCCTGGCTTCTTCCAGTAGGAAAAGACATTTAGAAAACAATATCTGGGTGCTGATGGTGCTTCATACTGTTGGGTTGATTATTATCCCTGAGCCATTTCAGTGCATACAGCTATATATCCTGATATGTACCGATATTTCCAATTCAAATAGAGAATTATAGGGATTTTATTTAACCTTTGTATACTAAAAATCTTAGTTCCTACTGACAGAAATTATGTTAAAATGACACTGCTTTATTGTATCAGATCATATTAAATATATAGTTATATACATAATAGTTTTGGAATAACAATGCTAATATTATTACACAAAAACAGTGTAAACTTTTCTTTTAGCAGTTTTTTTGTTGTTGTTGTTGTTGTTGTTGTTGTTCTTAGGATACATCCCACTAAGGATGTACAGACAAATCACTGTGTTTCTTTTCAGTTGAAAATATTTCTGTCCATGAGGTTATACCAACATATTGATAACAAGTAAGTTTTTTTTTTAAATTCTTTCTGTTTCAAGGGAATATTTTATTTTCTCATTTTTAATGTTATTTTACTTTATAATTGAGGAAACAAGATTTATTCAGAGAAGTCTAGCTTCCATCCTCTCCTCTACCCTGTTCCCTCTCTCTCTAGGCCTCATTTTCCTACCCCATCTTCATAGGGTTGACATGAGGATGAACTGATTTAATGCTTAGACAGAGAATAACCTATATTGTAAATATTCAGTTGCAGCTATGACTATGAGAAGGATATATGACTAGTAATCTTCTCTGAAGTGTCTACATTTGAATAATGTCTTCCATATTCTTTCAAGTGGCAACTTTGGGTCTTGATTGATCACTTGTTTGTGCAACTGAGTCCATCCACAAATGCCCCATCAGAAACATTAACTTTCTACTTCAGTGCAGATGTGTTATGGTATTCATCTGTTGACATATAAATAAAGTGGGCAGGAATATTGCATAGGTGAGAAAAGTCCAGGCTTTGATGTACGAAAACTCTGGATTGAAATCTCAAATTTACTATTTACTAGCTATTTCCTGGCATAAATTATTTTTCCTCTCTGACACTTAATTCCCTGCATATATAAAATGGTGATAAAATATTGTTACTATTTTATTGCAAGAATGAAATGATCTGACGTATGGAAAAGGAACATACCTTGTACATAGAACATAAGTGATATTTAAGAAAAGTTTGTTTCCATTTTCCCTTTTAAAATTTAATCTATAATATAACCAGCCCAGCTGTAATTGAGAGCAGTTAAATCTTTCTTTGATCAGCATTTACCAGATCTCTGTTCTGTTTACTTCTTCCAGAGAGCTCATTCTAGAACTAATTACCACCCATTTCTGTGCTGGTGTGTACCTCCAGATACCCCCTCCACCCTTCTCCACCCTGCTCTGTGCCCTCAAAGACATATCCTATATGAAATGTATCAAAGTGCTTCCATGTCTTCACCTTTTCTGTTGAGTTTGTTCAGTGGGAGCCCCAGCAGAGATCAGAGTGTGGATACCTTGTTGATTTCCCTAAACTCTGCCTATTCCTTTTCTTAAAGGGCACATTTTGCCTCAATTCCTTTGGTTATCCCAAAGTCTCAAACTTAAATAAATTTGAATTATTAGAAAGCAAATATCTAGACTTTAATAAATCATTCCTAAACAGCAAGTCGTTCAATGAGTTTTGCTTTAACCTCTAAGCCCTCAGCTTTTAACCAAGGGTCAATACAGGAAATGGTCATATACCATCTTCAATAAATGAATTATTGAAAACAACATTCATTATCACGGACAATGTCCCCAACATGGTAAAGTAGAAAGAAACTTGGAGTCAGAAAAATACAGGCTAGAGCTCCTACTCTGTAATTTCCTAGTTACAAAACCATATTTCTTTGAGGCTCCATCTATTCTATAAAAAGAGAAAAATTTACTTGTAGACTTGTGAGTACTTGTGAAAAAAAAAAAAAAAAAAAAAAAACGAAATGACAGAACTTTTTTTAACTAAACAGGTCCATAAATATTCATGCATAATATATCATATACTTTTTTGTGAGGAAGAAGATGGGAATCTAAACAAAGAAGCCAATCAATTAAAGAATTTGTCCATGCTCATATTTCCTCCTAGGTGAGGACTCTCATCCATCTTTCTACAGAATTTTTCTTTAATGCTGCACCCAATCAGTGCTCAGAGTGATGGTTCCAACCTCTTAAATTCACGATTCATTCTTTAGATATTAGCAAGCTTCACATCTGCTTACCTATAAAAATGATGTCAAGGAAATATAGCAATCCATCATCCCAAGAAGCTTACTGGCACAAGAAGAAGAGAAAGGGAGGAAGAGAAGAGGAGGGAGAGGAAGAGGAAAAGAAGAAATATGTGAAGGGAATGAATTTCTTCCAAGGACTTTAAGTGCCTAATTCAACCTTTTCTCAATGTCCTTCCCAGGAAAGGGTCAAAAATTATTACCATCCGTATACTCAGACTCTGTCTATCAACGTTCTTTTATTGGTTCTTGCCCACCACATGTTTCTGCTGAAGTATTTTCTGCTCTTATTCTCCAGAGAGAGGGGCTCAATTTACCCTCTCAGTCATCACCACTACTTCCAGGAGACCACAGCCAAATCTAAGCCAATTCCAGGTATTGTGAGAAACTATCCCCTAATTTGGGAAATGGCAAGGAAAGAAGCTCGAAAACAAGCCTTACTTGTCAGAATTGAGCAAAATTCTTAAACTATACAACTATTACCTTTTTGCAGGCAAAAGAAAGATATTAAGAAAAAATACAAATGTGTCTCTGGTCAAAGGGAAAAATAGAACTGAGACAGCTATCCCTCCAAGTGGAGGGGGTAGATTTTTAAACACACTCCCCAGGCCAAACAAAGATCTTATTTGTGCATGGTCAAGTACGATTCACCAGGGAAGGGGATTCACTGTCCTATCTGAAACATCCTTTTGAAAGGCACCTGCACTAGTATTATGTCACATAAAACACCAGGTCATTAGGGGCTCTGTCAATCAAGTGACTGATTCCTCCAGATAGGGCTGGTGAATAAAGAAAGCACTTCTTGGTTTTAGTCTGAAAGTTACACTCCACCTGCCTCAAGCTCTGGGATTTTCGAGAAAATGAGAAGTTAGCCCAAGCTACTTCCATACTAAAAGAAACATTTGGTCTCAAAGCCAGACTTCAGGAATTCTTTTGTTCAAGAAAAAGCCAATTCTTCAGGAATGTCTGAACATTCTTCTGGTTTCCTTTATCTCTTCATTACAGAATGGCTTAGAGATTGCTGGTAGCAGTCAGTACTTTATTTAAAAATAAAAAACACTTCTACGCTTCTAAAACTACACCTAAATCATCAAGTTAAGGAAATTTTCTGATTCCTTGTTCATATCTTTAGTTTCTTTCTTCAGACAAGTACTATGAAAATTTTCAGACAGTAGAATTGAAAGAATCTTGTCATGAATAGTTCTCTACCAATCACCTACATTCTATCATTAACCTCTTACTAGCCTTGTTTTCATCACATACTTGTCTATCTTTTCATCCCTCCACACGTTCATTATTCCATTTCAAAGTAAATTGCAGACATCTGAATATTTTCTCCTAAATACTGCACCAGGCATATCATTAACTTGAGTGCAATGTTTAGTTTTCTTTTGATGTAAAGTTTACATACAATGAAATGCACTAATCTTAAGTGTCATTCACTGAGTTTTGTTAATGCATACATCTGTTATAACTCAATCCCCTATTAAGATATAGAGCATTATCATCAACCCAGAACGTTCTCTCGAACTCCTTCCAGTCAACCTCTGCCTCTACTTCCTAGGAGGCATTCTCTGTTCTTGTATTTTCCCACCGTGTATTAGATTTGCCTGTTTTCAAGTTTCACATGCATGGCCTCATACAGTCTTTCCTTCTTTGTATAACATTTTTTTCATTCAGCAGAGTGTTTCTGAAATTAATACAAATTGATTCATGCACATAGTAATTTGTACCATTTTATTTGAGGAAGATACTATTGTATGAATATAGGAATTTGCTTACCCGTTCTCATCTTGACCGATACGCAGTGTTTCCAGTTTTAGATTACTATGAATAAAGCTGCTGTAAGCTAAGAGTGCAAGTCTCAGTTTATCTTGGGTAAATAAGTAGAACTGGAATTTCTAGATCTTACCATAGGTGATATTTAGTTTTATAAGATGATATGAGAACTTTTCCTAAAATGGTTATACCATTTTACACTGACAATATATGAACCTTCCACTTGTTCCACATCTTCAACAACTGATATTATCAGTCATTTAATTGAAGGTATTCTCATGTATGTGACCTGATATATCATTATGGTTTTAATTTGCATTTCCTAATTTACTAATAATGTGATTATTAGTTTTCATGTGCTTATTGGACCTATTTTATCTTCTTTGGTGAAATATTTATTGAAATATTTTTCCCATTTTTAACTGGATGCTTTGTGTTTTTAGTCTTGAATTGTAGGCATTCCTTATGTATCCTGGATACATTTCTTTGTCAGTTATTTCTTTTGCAAATATGTTCTCCCTGTCTGTGGCTTGCCAATTCATTTTCTTTATATTTTTGATGAGCAGAAGTTTCTAATTTTGATCAAGTACAATTTATCATTTTTTTAATGGTTATTGCTATCCAGCTAAGAAATCTTTGCTTATCCCTAAGTCATTAATATATACTACATTTTCTTTGACAAACCTTGTGTTTCTAACTCCATTTTTATCTCAAATTAATTTTTGTGTATGATGTGAGGTAAAGATCAAAATATTTTTCTATATCAATTTCTAGTTATTCCAAGTTTATTGAAAAAACTTTCCTTTTTTCATTGGATTGCTTTGGCATCTTTACTGAAAGTTAAATGGCCATTTAGTGTGGGTCTCTTTCTAGGCTTTCTATCATATTCCATTGATTTATTTGTTGATACTTCTGATGGTATCACACTGCCTTGATTACATTAGCTTTATAAAAAGTATCAAAGTATAAGTCCTCAAACTTTATTCTAACTTTTCAAGACTTCTTTGGATTTTATATGTACTGGGTATTTCCATGTGAATTTTATAATCAACTTTTCTATTTCTACAGAATGCCTGTTGCTATTGTGACCAGAATTGAATTGAATTTCTAGATTATGTTTTCTAATGCTATTATAATTATAATCACTTATTTTTTATTTCATTTTCCAATTTTTGCTGCTAGTGTATACAATACAATTGACTTTTGTATATTAACCTGTATCCTGCAACTGGAAAAACTCACTTTTATTTTAAATAGTTTTTTGGTAGATTTCTCAGTATTTTCTGTATATATAATCATGTTGTCTGAAAATAAAGGCGGTTTTATTTCTTTATTTCCAATCTGCGGGCCTTTTATATCTTTTTCCTTGCCTTATTGCACTGGTCAATTCCTTCAGTTCAGTGTTGAATACATGTGATAAGAGTAGAACCTTGAATCATTCCTGACAATAGGGAATATGATGCACATTAAGTAGAATGCTAGCTGTAGGTTTTGCAGAGATGCTCTTTAGCACGCTGAGGAAATTCTGTTTATTCTTTTTTTTAAATTATTTATTCGTTTTTGTTTTTTGTGGTTGTTTTTTGTTGGTTTTTTCTTAATTTGCAGCAAGATTTTTTTCTTTAACCATAGATAAGTAATGAAATCTATTAAATGAGCTTTAAAATTATTTAAAAGAACATAGTTTTCCCTCTTTTCTGTAAATATGGGTGAATGACATTGTGTTTCAAATGTTAAAACTAACTTTACACTCTTGGGATAAACCCTACTTGGTCATGGTATCTTAACATTTTAATATATTGCAGGATGAGATTTGCTAATATCATGTTAAGTGTGTTTGGTTTAATGTACATGAGGGATATTTATTGTTAATTTACTTTTTCTATGAAGTCTTCATCAGGTTTTGGTATTGGGTTATGTTGACTACAAAAAACTAATTGGAAAGTATTTCCTTCTCCTCTATTTTTGGAAAGAATTTGTGTATGTATCATATGGGGTTTTTCTTTTTAATGTTTGATAAAATTCACTAGTGTAATCATCTGGGCCTGGAATTGTCTTTATGAGAAGAGTATTGATAATAAATTCACTTTATTTAATAGATATGGGGATATTCAGATTTTCTTTTTCATTTACTGTCTGTTTTAGTAAGCTCTATTTTTCAAGAAAAAAGTTCATTTCATCTATTTTTTTAATATGTTGGCATAAAATTGTTCATGATATTCTCTAAATATTCTTTCTGTATGTCTCTCAGATCTCTATTGGTGTCCCCTCTTTTACTATTGATACTAGTAATTTGGGTCCTTTCTATATTTACCTTGATCAATCCAACTAGGAGATGATCAATTTTGTTGCTCTTTCAAGGAACCAATTTTTGACTTTTTAAATTTGCTGTACCATTTATTTTCTATTTCACTAATTTTCACTGTTTTTTTAAAATTTCCTTCTTTTACTTTCTTTGATTATTGATTACTTCCTTAGAGAGCATTGATTTTAAATATTTTTACCTTGATTTACTTTCAACATATCTATGTCTTTGTATTTAAAGTGCCTCTCATGTAGGCTGCATATAGTTGGATTTTAGTGTTTTTTTTTTTATTCTTTCTGACAACTGGACTAAAGCCCTTTAACATGGGTGGTAAATTACTTCAAATTTAATCTAATAAATCCAATAATATATGATTGGATTTAGTTCTTCTATTTTATTATTTGTTTTCTCTTTGTCATTCTCTGATTTTTACTTTCCCTTCTGTTTCTTTGGATTATTATTTTTTTAAAGTTTGGAATCATTTTGATCTGTTTATTAACTCTCTAGGTATAACTCACTGCAACATATTTTTGGTGATTACTCTATTGGTGACAATGTTCGTCTCCATTTTTTTAATATTCTACTGTAGAAAACTTGCAATTATAAAAGTCCTTTTAGTCTCCTTGATCCTTTATACTATGGTTACCATATATACTACATCTAGAAACATTATACAACCCAAAACAACAATGCTATGCTTTGCTTTAAATATTCATATATATATTTTAGAGATTTAAGAAGAAAGGATGATCCTTTACATTTATCCCCATATTTACCAGATCCAATGTTTTCTTTCCTTCCTGAGGATCCATGTTCCATTTGGTATCATTTTATTTCAGCCTGAAGAATTTCCTTTAGCAATTCTTGTAGTGTAGGTCTGATGCGGATAAAATCTATTTTATTTTGTTTCACCTTTATTTTTGAAGATCAATTTTGCTGCATACAGAATTCTGGATTAACCAGTGTTTTCTTTCATCCCTCTAAATATATTATTCCACTGTTTCTGGCTGGCCTGGCTCCTGATGAGAGCACAGTGTTAATTGGAATTGTTGTTTTCCTTTACATACTTTGTTGTTTTCCTCTAAATACTTGCAAAAGTTTCTCTTTATCATTGATTTGAGCAATTTTACTATTATGTATCTAGCAATGATTTTCTTCATATTTATCCTCAGCATATTTATTTTGCTGAGCTTCTAGAATTTATAAATTTATTTTGGGCCATTATTTCTTAAAATGTTTTTTCCTGTCCCATTGTCTCTCTCTTCACCTTCTAGGACTCCAATTATATGCATGATAGACTTTTAGTATTGTTCCACATGTCTCTGAGGCACTTTTAAAGTTTTTGAATTTTTTTTCTTTCTCTTTTTCATAACATATAATTACTATTGATTGTCTTCAAGATGACTGTCTCTTTCCTTTGTCATATTTACTCTGCTGTTAAGTCCATGCAGTAAATATATTTTTTATTTCTGTTATAACATTGAAATTTCCCTTTGGTTCTTGTGATAGTGTCTATTTCCCACTGAAATTTCCAAATATTTTCATTCAATACAAGCATACTTTCTCTTACTCCATTCATTTTAGCTATAATCCTGCTGTAACATCTTTAAAGAATCTAGCTCCTTCTGTTCACCTTCCAAAGAAGCAGAAGCATTATCTATTTATTTTTGAAAGCTAATGCCTAAAAATATGATATTTTTACTGTAAAAAGAAATGAACACATTCCTAAAATAATCACAAGGTATTTAGTAACTACTATGTGTGACAGAAGAAAACTTTTGAGAAAATGGCGAGGTTCCGTATGATCCCACAGTAATATCCTTCTGTTGGAGCTTCTTCTAAATATTAGCAAGTTTGGCACCAAAGAGATAACAATAATTATATCCTCCATAATTTAATGCAAATACATTCCAAAAGAGCTATCAGTTGATCATTCAGCCACTGAATTAGTCAATCGAAAGTGTTTATTTAGTACCTTCTCACTGTTCTAAGAAATTAGAGGTAAATAAAAGAAGGAGAATCTTTCCCTCAAGCAGCTGAAATTCTGTGAGGAGGGCATGGAGAGATAAACAAAGAAAAAGTAAAAAATAAATAAGATATGAAAGGTAATGAAATAAAATGACTGAGAAGGGAAACTCTTTAAATACAGTGATTAAGGAAATCTATTCTGAGTAGGTGATATTCGATTTGATAAATGGATAATAGGAAGAAAGCAGTCATGAGAAAATATGGGTTGAAATATTCTTCAAGAAGGAACAACAGCAAAGTTAGAATCTCTAAGAGACACAAATAAATCTATCAAGGCTAAAGGGCTGAAGTGTAATGAACAAACAACAAGTAGAGGGATGCTACATCAGAGAGATAAGATCCCAATTATGAAGGACAACATAGACAGAGGTCAGGTGTTTATAGTTTAGTCTGGTGGCAACAAGAAGCCATTAGATGGCTTTAAGTAAGGAAGTGATATAGTTTGAATAATGCTTTATCATTATTTTCACTATATGAAAATGAAATGAATGAAAACAGGGATATCTGGTAGGAGATAATGATGGTAGTTGAGATAAGAGAACATGGTGGCTTGGGTTAAGATTGTGACAATAGAAATAAAAGATGGTCAGCTTTTGTACATGTCTTGAGGTACTACTTAAAAATATTCATGAATTGATATGAGTGTCTATGTCTGAAAGGGAGCAACTAGGAGGAAGATGGGTGCCATTTTTTGAAGTGGGGAAATGTAGGGGTACAGATTGGAGGTGGGAGAAGCAAATTAATAGAACAGGTTGGGCCATATTTATTTTGAGATGCCCACAAGAAATTCAAGTAGAGACATGTGGGTAAGCCTGGTGCTCAGGGAAGAGATTTGGGAGGGAAATATAAAACAAAGGCATGCATATATAGATGGAAAAGAAAAGAAGCTTCTGACTACTTTTCAACTGTTGTCATTCCACCACTCAGACAATGAAGATAAAATCTGTTACCTGTTAATTTTAGATGAATGTGTTGCAGTGATTTAAAAAAAAAAAAAAAACACAACAGTTAATATTCTTTTAAATTTGTCATGTGCAATGATCAAATTCTACACATCCCAACTGTTAGCTCTTTACTTCATTCCCTCCTCTCTATTTCCACTGCCACTATTTTGAACTCCATCATTTGTACTGGTATAGTTTTTGCCAAACCATCACAATCCATCAGCACTGATGATACTGGAAATTTTTTTCTGAAATATGAGGAGTTTCCATGTCATGGAGCTTATAAGAGATGCTTATGCATAAATTCTGACTTTTAAAAAAAATTTTAATTAATAAAAAGATATTTAGATTACATAAATGTTACATAAAAATATAGCAGATTCCCATATGCGCTGCTCCCCACACTGCCCACATTTACCCACATTAACGACATCCTTCATTAGTGTGGTACATTCACTGCAATTGATGAACACATTTTGGAGCATTGCCACTAAGCATGGATTATAGTTTACATTGTAGTTTACACTCTATCCAACACAATTCTGTAGGTTATGGCGAGATATAGAATGGCCTGTATCTGTTGTTGCAATGTCATTCAGGACAATTCGCAAGACCTGAAAATGGCGCCCTATTATACCTGTTTTCCCTCTCCCTGGCCTCAGAATCTCCAGTGGCCACTGCCTCCACATCAATGACATAAGTTCTTCCATTGCTAGAATCACAATAAGTCTATAGTAGAATACCAGTTAATCCACTCTAGTCCATAGTTCATTCTCTAATCCTGAGGATTCTGGGATGGTGATGCCCACTCTACCTCTAACTGAAAGAGGGTTTCAGTCTCATACAGTCAATGGATGGGAGTCTCTTGCTTGCAGTTGTAGACACTCTCGGTTCCTTGGTATTTTGGTTGTCCATCATCACCTCCTTGTTAGTTGTACTGGGTGACTGACTTGTTTGAAAACTTTGAAATATTAAAATATTCAGTCATCAGTATATTTTCTGCATATTTTAATCTAGTTAATTTGTTTTTAAATCATCAGCGTTACTGCTCCAACTCCCCTTCCTTTCACACATTTTTGAATGCCTTCTATGTGTCTATGTTCTGAGGGTAAATATATGAATAAGGTACTTCCTAGCCGTAAAGAAACTCACATACTAATATAAAAAAAAGAGACATGTAAACAACTAATCATAACAAAATGTTGTCAACATTCAAATAGACATATGTAGGAAGAACATATGGGAGGGAGCCATTATCTTTGCTGTAGACACTGGGGAAGTTTCTAGGAGAGGTGAGGTCGGAACTTGGTAGGATTTGAAGGTAGTAGAAGTGTACTTCAGGCCAAAAATAGGGGATGGGGAATTTGTGGCTAGATACTAAAATATACACAAGCAATGGGATACGATAAAGTCTCTTGAATTTGGGGAAAGGACACTACAATGTGGCTGAATTGTAAGTGCAGGGTGAGACTTGGCAATAAATGAATGAAGCTGGAGTGGTAAGTTAAGGCCGGAGCATAAACTGCCTTGAAGGTCTTGATTAGGATTTTGAGTTTTTTTCATGGATATTAGGAAACCCTAGAAGACTTCAGAATATGATGATGGTAGGACCAGATCAGTGTTTGGAAAGACAACCCTCTTGGCTTTGTAAATGGGTAATGGTTATGAAGGGGCAGAACCAAACAGAGAGAAACCAGTCAGGAAGTCAGACTGTTCATCAAGGTACATGGCTTTGTAGTTTTATCTGGATTTTGTTCTCACAGTCCCTCTAGATTCAGTTTCAAGCCTTTTTGATCAGTTTCCTGTGTCTCCCATCAAAGCCCATCTTCTCCAGTCTTTAGCGATGCAAGGCAATAGGTTGAGCCCAGAATGACCAACAAGGCCAAACAAATGCTGTTCAGGTTAAGTTCAAGTAGTCAGCAGAGGTGATTTGAGTCAGGCAGACCCTGATAGGTCTGAGCATGGAAATTCCAGCATTTGAACAGGTTGGGGCATCAGAAATATGATGTTTGAGAGCAAGTAACACAAAAGCAACCTCTGATCCTACAGCAAAGACAGTTCACTCTCTGCCCTCTGTTAAGTTCCCGGCTCTGCATGGTGAGGGCAAGGTTCTGGGGAATGTGCCTACAGTCAGAACTTCTAAATTGCTCTTTTTTATTGAATAAAATGTTACCAGGTCTTTGGATGGTTCTTACATTATTCATACTAACACGGAACATCCTAGATGACTTCAAGACAGTGGAAATTATATCTGTGGAGAAAGACACAGGAAGAACACATGCACTTTTGTAAGTTATCAACAATTATTAAATACCAAATGAGAGTTACTGTAAAAAAGTAAAACAAGAACACCTTGGAGGTGGGACAGCATAGCAGGAAATTAAATGGCGTTACCCAGGACGTGTTCAGGTTTCAGTATTGCTGCCCAATACTGAGGAATGAAGATGGTGTCAATTTTTTTGTCTGGGTCCCAATGAGGAAATTGTTCTTTCCATCAAAAGCAGCAAGGTCCTCCTCAAAGAGAGACATGAGTTACACCTGCTTTAATGGGTAAATAGCAGGTGTTCTAATACCTGTACTATAGGGAACAAACTTACATAGAAATCAATTGATAAAGGTTGTACTCAACATAAACACTGAAAAATCCTTGGGCAAGTATTAATAAAGATATTGACATTTAATGGAGAGGAACACCAAAGCACATGGGAGAAAAGCAGCAGAATGTTGACCATGCCAGGGACAGAGGACTCAGGGCACATAGATGAAGCCTCAAGCATGCCCTCCAGTCTCCGTTATAGCCTTAGTACTACAGCACAGTCTCTGACCTTGAAGAGTTATTCCTGAACTTTTCATCAGAACAGACTGCCAAAATGCCCATGTCATGTGGCCTCCAAGTGTGCTACTTCATGCCAGTGTTCTCTGTGAATCTCTGCAGCCCACATTCCACCAGCTTCCTTTCAGTGGTTACTGTACTTTACCTGTCTAGCATAAACCTAACTCTGCTTTAGTATTTTTATTTTTCATCTTCACTTCACTTCCACACTTGAATGTTTAGTGATTCTAAAAAAGCATACAACCCTGCAGGTTGGTAACTTTACAAATTAATACTCTCCAAATTAAACTAAGTGTGGCTCACCAGTCTCTTAAAGATACCTGAGTATCATTGATCTGATCAGTGATCTGAATCCTTGAATACTTTCTGTCCTGACTCCACTTGAACTTGACTTTTTAAATCATCCTACATCCCTTCTGAATTACTCTTTCATTTATTCTCCTGAGCCAATAAACATTTTCAAGTTTTTCTCATCCTTAAAATTAGTGAAAATATCTCTTCAATCCTACATATCCCTCTAGTGATTCTTCAATCTCTCCTCTTCTTCTAAACCCTGTCCCTTCAAGAGTAGTCTATACTCACTACCTCTACTTTCTCACCTTCCATTCACTCCTTAAATCACTACCACCATGCCAGGAAACTAGCAAGTGCTGAAGTCACCAATAATCTTCGAAGTATCAGGTATCTTAGATGTTTTTCAATCCTTACTTACTGATCTCTCACATTTTAAACTATTCTTAAAAATCTCTACTCCATGGTTTCTGTAACACATCTACCTGTTTGTTTTGTGTGCTTCTCTTACAATATCTTCTTTCAAAGCAATTTTTTTAAAATGTTGAAACAATCAGAAAAGTTTTAAGCAAAGTATGAAGAACATCTTAAAAATATGAACCATTTAATTATCAGTTGCTAATATAATGTCCCATCCTTCTGAACAATTTAGTTATATTTCCTACAAACAAGGACATTCTCCCATAAATCTACATACAATCATCAAAATCAAGAAATTGACGTTGATATCTTAAGACCATCTTATCCTTAAACCCCATGTAAGTTTTGTCAGTTCTAATAATATTCTTTGTAGAAAAAGCATTACTATATGCATGGCATTTAGCTGTCATGCCTCCTCAAACTCCTTCAACTTAGAGTAGTTCCTTAATAGTTTCTTGACTTTCAGGACCTTGACACTTTTGAAAAATTACAGGCCAGTTAAATTGTGGAAGGCACCATAAATTGGATTGGTCTAATGTTTCCTAATCATTAGATTTAGGTTATGCATCTTTGACTGGAATATAATCAATATAAAATTGTGTTCTTTTTGCACCATATCAGGATACAAACCATGTTGATTTTCCCATCACTCATTATGTTAAGCTTTTATTTTTAAATATATATATATTTATTTTTAAAGAAGTTTTAGATTACATAAAGGTTTCATTAAAAATATAGGGGATTCCCATATACCTCACCCCCTCCCCTTCCCATACTTTCCCATATTAACAACATATTTCATTAGTGTGGTACATTTGGTACAATTTATGAACACATATTGAAGCATTGCCACTAACATTGGACTACAGCTCACATTATAGTTCACACTTTGCCCCGCACAATTTTATAGGTTTTGACAAAATGTATAATAGTCTGTACCTGTCATTGCAATGTCATGCTTATAGTGTCCAGATGTCTCTAGAGCCTCAGGAGCCCTGCTGTTTGAGGCACTGTTTACTGTGGCAGTCAATGAGATCCTGCTGAGATGTTCATAAATGTAATCTCTGGAATGACTTCCCAACTCACTTTGAAATCTCTTAGCCATAAAAACTCATTTGTATTTAATATTTCCCCCTTTTGGTCAAGGTCTTTTTCCAGATGCATTGCTAGTCAGTGCTTGGTAATAATCCCTCAGTTCCAGGGAGGCTTATCCCTAGGAGTTATGTCCCATGCCAGGGGAAGGTAGTGCATTTATATGCTGAGTTTGGCTTATAGAGAGGCCACATTTGAGCAACAAGGAGGCTTTCAGGAAGTATCTCTTAGGCAACATATAATACTAGGCTAAGTTTCAATTTCACAAGAAAAGGTTCATAAGTACAATTATTGATATCAAGGGCCTGGTGTAATGGTCTGTTCTCCTTCGATCATTTAATCAAAGTTGTGTCTTCCAATTACTCTTTTTTTCTTTTTAATTAATAAGTATTTTGTAAATAGCTCTATTATCAAATTTTTAATTAATTTGTGAATAATTTATATCAGATTGGACACAGGGATTCCCATTTTTTTCATTGGGCTATAATCCATTACTGTCATTATTTTGATTTTTAAATTACTTCAAATTTGGCCAGGATGACTCCTTCAAACTTGGCTTTTCCATCCTTTGACATGTCCCTATTATTCTTTCAGAATTTTCTTACTTTCTGGCAAAAGATGGCTATATTTATCTTGTACTTTCCCTACTCAGATCTGAAATCCATAATTTTTTCAATATGACCTAGTTCTTTCTAATAAAGAATGGTATTTAGAAACCAATATCTGGGTGCTAGGTGTGCTCATTGCTATCGGGTTATCAATGCTGCAAGTGGACAGGGTTATGGAATCTATGTAGGTATATTCACACTTACTTGAATATATAAACACATTTACATATGTCAATAGATATATTGAAAACCGTAAGTTTTATTCTAATAACTTCAATTCCAAACCAAAACCACAGGTTCCTTTTTAGTTTTCTCCCTTTCCATAATTGTGACTCTTTTCCAAGTGGCTCCCACTATTAATATATTTACTTAGATGATCAATCCTCCTGTATGTAACCAATTTTCTGTTGCTGTTTCTGTACTTCCAACCACATAAGGACACTGTGCTCATCAAATGGGTCTCTGATACACTGAACTAGAAAATCCCTTATGCAAAAATCTTCCTTGTCTCTTTTAATATTCAATGTCCCATATCAAGTTGTCTTTCCCCCTCCTCCTGCATGGGTCCTTCCTCAACCCATGGAGGCTCCAAAGATCCATAAAAGGTAGCCCCTCTCATCTTACATGGATGCTTCCCTTACCCTTCTTGAGCTTCATGATTCTGAACCTGACCAGTCCTTTAATTATACCAAACCCTCTGCTGAAATGCCCTTCCCCAACACCTATATTTGCCTGACTAACATGCTCTCAAACTTTTAAATTCAAATTCTATTACACCTCTCAGAATGTATATCCAGGCTGATTTATGTTCCTATTCTTTGTGATTTTGTGGTATCCTCTACATATCCTATACATATCTCCAGTAAAATGAACTCTATCTTGCCAAATTCAGTGATCAATTTTCTGTTTCTATTTTCCTTAAACTCTCTGCAGCCTTTGGGAAAGATGGCCACTTCTTTGAAATACCCCTTGTCTTGGCTTCTCTGATATCAGTCTTCTGTTTTTCCTTCTACAACTGGCTGATCCTTTTCAGTTTCTTTTGCAGGTCATCCTCAACAGCCTCCAGTTAAATGTTGGAATGCTCCAGAGCTCAATCTTCAGTACTCTTCTCTTCTATATTTAATCTATTCCTGAGCCATGCCATTCACATTTGCTGAGTATACTTGATGATTCCCACATCTATATCTCTTGTCCTGACCAGTACCCTGAAATCCTGGGTATCTAATTACCATCTCAAACTTAACATTTTCATAAAAGCATTCTTGATTCTTACTTAGTCTTGTCTAAGTTAATGGCAGCACCATCCATTGGTAGCTCAGTCCATAGGGGCCATCAATCCAAATATATTTCAAATATGACCACTACTCATTATTTCCACTGCTATAACTCCAGTCCAAATTGTCACCAGTTCTTATCTAGACTTCTGCAAGAGCTTCCTACCTTTCTCCCTATTTCCAGTTTGGCCCTTCTGGTCCAGTATCTGGCTTGCTTCAAGTTAAATCATAAATTAGGTCACATCAACCCCCAGCATAATACCCTCCAATACTTCTAATTGCACTTAGACTAAAAACCAAACTTCTTAACCATGACCTGCAAATCCCTGGTGATCTAACCTTTGCCTCCCTCTCCAACTTCACTTCCATCCACTATTTCCCTTTGCTAAATTCTAAACACACTGGCTTTCCATATGTTCCTTTCCCCCTCTCATTCTATTTCTTCCCACCTCAACTACATTCAAATTTATGTTCCTTCTCTCTGACATGTTTTCCTTCTGATCATTGCACCCCTATCCTAACCACCCTTTCTAAAATATCACAGCCCTCTACTCCATTCATTCTTTATCCAATTATCACCTTTTATTTTCTGCATAATATCATTCTTTAAAAATAATATTTTTAATCACATTTGTATGTTTCCTTATTTATTTGCTGCTTTATTCACTGGAATATAAGATCTATGTAATCAGAGACCTAACCTGTATTGTCTGTCTTATCAATTCTGTATCCTCAGGGCCTAATATAGTGACTAGTATATAGTAAATGCCCCCAAAGTCTCCTGCTCTGTGAGCTCCCAGAACAGCTCACTCAGGCAGGATCTTGTCCCCACTCAGCCATCTTTTGGGAGAGAGATGGTGAGCACCCACTTAAACCAACACCATCTTGCCCCCTTTTTAGTATAGAGTAGATTTACATGCTTTCCCCTCTTCTCCATTCATACAATAGATTTTGAACTTCTTGAAGCTTTCTAGTACAATACCTAGCACACAAGGATTGCTAAATAAATGCTTATTAATTTATAAGTGAACAAGGTGATTATTTTCACTGGTTCATTTGAAGAGAGAAAATTGTTGTTATTTTATGTTATTTATGGTGCATTACATGTAACCCACATCAACTGTGAATTAACTTTATATAGTTCTCATGCCAGGGTAGCAATTCAATCATATTAAACTAATTGCTTTGCTATCTTTGTAAAGCCATGAGTTAGAAGACCTTTAAAGGTACTGGGATAGAGAGATATCTATCTCAGAGGTAGCCAACAGATAAATATCCTTCTCAAAAAAGGGCTGGTCTAGATCTATGACTGCCAGAGGTGCCATGTCTTATAATTTCACTAAAGTCTATGATCTAGTTATATTCTTATTTGTTTTTCTCTGGTTGATGCTCTTTAGTCTAAAACCCAACTATGAATAACCATTGTGGTAGTTACACTCCCATCACAGACATTATCCAAGGAGATATAATTTGGAGAAAAAGAAAAGATTTGGAATCTAAACCCATTTCTTGGATAGGAAAAAGCAGTGGAAACATATGGAGAAGTTGTCAGGAAAGCCCCATTCTCCATAATCAACATATTTGAACCAAGAGTTTGGCTTGGGTTTACTAGTATACCCTTATTTCAAAATTATTTCTAATTAGTCTGAAGGAAAGAAAGAGAGTCATTTTCAAAGCCTTTGGCAAGTCTTTCATCCACACTATGCCTGTTTATGAACTTGGGTGAAGTGAGTTCATCTTTTTGTGAGTTTTGCAAGGAGGCAGGGTCATATGGAAGAAAGCATAGCTGTGTGGGTGTGAGCAAGATGTTTACCAGCAGCTCCTTTGGCAGTCTTCTCTCCCCGACTAATGGTAACAGCATTCTTCCAGTTCCAGCCTTGGAGTCATCCTGGGCTCCTCTTTCTCCTTATCCCATCCATGTGAAAATGCTGTCAGCTATACTTTACAAATAAATCACAAACAAAGCCACTTTCTTTATTCAACCGTCACCACTATGGTCTAAGCCACCATCGTCTTTCATCTGGATTATTGCAAAGACCTTCTAACCCATGTCACTACTCTCAGCAACCAGAGATCTTTTTAAAACACAAGTCAAATGATGCTACTCTTCTTAAAACCTTCCAACAGCCCCCATCTTATTCAGAATAAAATCTAATGTCTTTACAATTGCCTGCAAGATCCTGTACAATCAAGTCCTATAATCTCTCTACTCTCATCTTTTATAGTGTCTTGATCACTAAGTCCACTGCAGACACCCTTCCTCCTTGATGTTCTTCATACACACCACGTATACTCTTACCTCAGAGCCTTTGCACCTCCTACTCATCTCTGCCTGGAACACTCTTCTCCAGATGCCAGCTTGGCTCACCCTCTCACATTTTTTTTTTGCTTAAAGTCTCTGCCTCAGTGAGAACTTTCTTACTGGATGAGTACAGCCCCCTACTTACCCACAAACATACCCCATTCCCTTTCCTTGCTTTATTTTTCTCCGTAGCATTTATTGCCATCTAGCATATATATTTTATTTATTGTTTATGACTCTCAAGGAGAGTGCTAATTTCCACAAAGGCATATGTTCTATCTGTTTTGCTTGATTCTGTACTCTCAACACCTAGAAAACCTGAAATGGATAAGGCATCCAATAAATATCTATTGAATGAATTAATCCTCTGAGGTTAAAATGGGATAATATATGTAGTGTACATGGCAAATGGTAAGTGTTCAACAAATATTAATTTCTATCCCCACCCCTCTCATGTGTGCCATAGGAATTGCTTTGAATTGCATATCATTATGGAAACATAAATGGATTCAAAAGGAACTTGTGTTAATATAAAGATAGATGATTCAAACAGCATAATTTATAGAATCAAAGACCAACCCAAATATTTCTGGATATATCTTTTTGCCTAAAATAAATAAAACATATTGTTATGGGTTGAATTCTGTCCCCTAAAAGATATGTGCAAGTCCTAACCTCAGTCTAATGAATGTGACCTTATTTGGAAAAAGGTTCTTTGAAGACAGGATTAGTTAAAATGAAGCCAAACTGGATTAGGTGGATTTAATGGAGGGCAAGACCACTGCCTCATGTTGGGACAGTAGGACAGAGAATTGAGCCACAGAAGATGACTCTTAGGCATTGAAGACTAATGGAATTTTCCTTAGTGGGTTGCAAACTTGCTTTAGACCAGTAACCCACTTTTCCTCCTAATGTCTCCCTTTTGGGATGTAAATGTCTATTCCATGACTGTCCTATCATTGGATTTTGGAAATGGATAACTTGTTTTATAGGTACACAGATGGAGAAGAATTTTGTCCCAGGATGGAACATATCCAGAGTCTCAACCATATTTGATTTGGATGATTTAGAAGATAAAATTTTGGACTTAAAGTTGATGCTGAAATACATTCTACTTTTGGGGATGTTGAGATGGGGTGAATATATTTTGCACATGAGAAGACATGAGTTTTCGGAGGAATGAAAGAGAAGACAGTTATGGATTGAATTGTGTCCCTGAAAAGGTGTGTTCAAGTCTTACTCCCAGACCTGTGAATGTGACCTTATTTGGAATTAGGGTCTCTGAAGATGTGATGAGTTAAGATGAAGCCATATGGGATTAAGGAGAGCCTTTATCTAATAAGACCAGTGTTCTTATAAGAAGAGGGAAGTTTGGACACAGAGACAGACATATTACAAAGAGAAGTCCATGTAAAGATGAAGGAAGCAGAGATTAGAGTGATGCCTCTACAAGTCAAAGAACACCAAGGATTGCCGGGAAACATGAGAAGCTCAAAGAGGCAAGGAAGGATTCTCCCCTACAAGTTTCAGAAGGAGCATGGTCTGTCAGCACCTTGATTTTGGACTTCTGGCCTCCAGAACTGTGAGACAATGCCTTCTGTTGTTTTAAGCCACCCAGTTTGTGGTACTTTGTTATGCCAGCACTAGGGAACTAAGACACACTTTATGATTTACATATAATCCAACCTGCATAAGTGGTAGCAATGGCAAATAATAAACAAAAGTTCAAATTTCTGGATTTTACCGAGAATGACAGGAGAAAACTGTGAAGAGTCTCCTCTTACATGTGAGGATGGGTAGCACATGGGTTCAAATCCTAGCCAACTTGTGATTATCTGTGTTGCTTGGGCAGGGAATTTTAGGTTCTTGGAGCTTTAGCTTTTCCATCTAGAAGATGGGGATACTGATATTCCCTTTGTCAGGATGTTTTAGGGATTCTAGAAATAATACATGTGAAAGGGAACATCCTAGGGTTTAGCTGATGGAAAATAACAATAAAAGTTAATTTCCATGAACCTCTAAATCTTGTCCTTTTCCTTTAAGTGTAGACAACAATTGAAGGGAAATGTGGTCACCTTGAACAGGATTTGTCTTGTGTGTGCACATGCTAGATTCTGCCTCTAGAGTAAAAACTGCTGCCATCTGTTAAGAGCTTCCTCTTAGCCAGATGCTGATTTTCTTTTGATATGTGTAACGACTGTACACGTTTGTCATTGCCATTTTCCAGATGTGGCAACCAAGAGCCACAGTGATTAAGTCCCTTGACCAACATCACACCACTAGTGGTTGGCCAAGCCCAAGTCTCCAGACAGTGGGCCCTGGGTTGTTTCTACTACATCACACAGCACTCAGCCCAGGAGCCAGTGCCATCCAGAGACCTCACGTAGCTGGTCTGCACATAGCATGGCCTTGGCTTCCTGGCTTATTTCCCTGACCAGAGTACAAGCACTCTGAATGATTCATTCCTGTACCCACAGCACCCAGCATTGGACGTGGCACAGGGAAAGCACTTGGGAATGGTTTGCTGATCGAGTAAATGAGCGTGGACTGAGTTATCCATCAGCAGACAGTGGTTACTGAGCCTTACAGTGGGATCAGGACAAGCCTCTTCAGAGTGCATCAGAGCCACCTGGGCAGCTGGACACCTGACCAACCCAAAAGGCCTTTGTGACACGGTCTGGGCAGTCCACCTAGCATGAGCCTCTGTCACCTCAGAGGCCAGCTCAGCACTTAACGCCCAGGGCCAGACACTTAACATAAGAGCACTGCATAGATTATCGCATCCCGGGTAAATTCAACAGACCATTTGAATGTAATAGAACCTATTTTAGCTCAGGTTTGGGACACATGGTTTACATATGTCACCAGTTGTTACTAATAACAATAACCATAAAAACTAGATTCTGTATAGCAAATGGCATTTTTCACAGTGCTTTCATATCCATCTTCTCTTTTAATTCTCGCAGTAACTGTTCAAGGTAGCTCTGACTACCTTCTTTTGCATTTGAGTGTACTGGGTCTCAGGGAGGTTAAGTGACTTGCCCAAGAACACACTGATAACACCAGTAACTTTGCTTATTTCCTGCCTGCTCTGGGTAGTACACTTTGCTGAGCTGATCCCTTGAATTATTTCTTTTAATTTTCAAAATGACCTCACGATGTAGGTAATATTATGTTTCATGTTTCATATGAAGAAACTCAGGTGTAAATTTCCCAAGTTTGCATAATTGCTAAGAGACAAAGTCAAGATTCTTCCCTGCTGCCGCCCAGTGTGATGCAGTAAGTGGCAGAAGCAAGTGCCCAGCTCTCAGATCCCTGCCTGACCTTGCAAGCAGTAGAACCCTCCAGCTTAAGGACAGAGCCCCAAGGCAGCACTGACTCCTTGACTTTGTTGTTGTTGTTGTCCTTAGCTGAATCTTCCAATTGAATATTTCTTGACCACCACTGGTCCTCAGCAAATCTGAACGAAATTTCCACAAGCAATTTTTCTTAAAATAAATGTTTAATTTCACCTTGCTCTAATCCATCTTATATCATTATGACAAACTTGTCTTCCTATATACAGTATTTGATATATCGCTCTCTAGTTCAAGACAATCAATGGTTCCTTATTACCTACTGTGTGAAATCTAACTTCCTAACCTGGCCTTTACCTAACCTTCTCAATACATTACTTACTTTTTCCTAACACATACCTTTTATCTACAAGTTCCTCCTTCTCCCAAGAAGTCTTCTCTTGCTATCCCTGCCTCACTCACCTCTCCCTGTTTCAAACCAGGTTTCTTAGGGATCAGTGCCATTGAAACACACAAAAGTTGACAATCCATATACCTTCATTTTGCCAAGTATGGACCTTGAAAAAAACTTTAGTCTCACAGTCATTTCAAAAAATGAGAAAACATTTTTTAAAATAGTAAAATAAAGGGAAAACAAAGAAAACTCATAAGATCAAAATAAGGAACAATTTGTTACAAGAAAAGTTCATTTATATATGTATAATAGATAGTTATAAATGGAAATGAAATATAATATTCAGATTATATGTGCTGTATAACACATATGAAAATTAAAGCATTGTCCTTATTTTCTGTCCATTTTGAGATGCTTTGATGAACATTTCATCACTGACCAGCATCTGCCAGAGCATAAGAATGAGATCTTTTATTCCATCTATCTTTATCCTCAGGAGCATACTGAATGTTTCTTGTTTGATTGCTTAGTTTTTAGTCCTGTCTCTTAGCTAAATAAGCTCCTTGAAAGCAGACACCACATCTTGTTCTTCCTCTGTATTCCCCACAGGACTTAACTAGAAGAGAGGGCAACGTATATGGGTTCGTATAAAATCAAGACAATCTGAAATATGGCAGGCAATGCATCTTGGGGGACAATTACCTCCTGGGTGAAATAAGAACCACCTAATTCACCCCATATTAGCCCTCTGGAATGTAGCCCTCCAGCCTGACCTTTTAATGACCCCCGACTTCTCAGAGCCTGATCACCTGATGCCTCCTACACTTATCTTCCCCATAAATCATTTCATTCACTGTGCCCATTGTCCTCTCAGGGAGGGCAGAAGAGATTTTCCTAAAAGAAACACATCAAGGCAAGAAAATATTTTCACCTCAAGAATTAGTTTGTGTTGTCTGACAGAACAAGCAGGTAGATTACAGAGGAAGCCTTGAGCCTGTGCCTCTGCAGAGTGAGAAAGATAATTGAGAGGAAGAATAAAACACGGCATAAGGTTCCTGGCAGTGTGAGGGAACCCACAAAATATTCTCACCTAATTAAGTATTTAATGAGGCCATCCTGGAAAAGCTGTTGTCGTTGGTTGTAGTTAGTGTTATTCACTCATCAAAACCTTTACTTAGAGAACATAATGCCTGGATACGTCTTGACCACTCACCCTTTCCCTCTTCTTCGCACACTGATATTACATGTTTGGTTAATGGGCCTTGCCTCATAGCTCTCTCCCTCTCAACTCTTGCCCCCTCCCGCGTGCTGGCCGTCCAATAAGTATCACCAGTCTCGGTTCATTATTTCTTTTCTGTCTTAACTATAACATGACTACCTCTACTCATCTCCTAGAGCTGCCACCGCCAAGTACCACAAAATGTGTAGCTCAAAACAACAGAAATTTAATCACTCTCAGTCCTGGAGGCTAGAAGACCAAAGTCAAGATGTCAGCAGGGCCATGCTCCCTCAGATACCTGTTGGGGACATTCCTTCCTTGCCTCTTTCTAGCTCCTGGTGCTTGCCCACAATTTGGGCACACATTGGCTTGTCGATGCATGGCTCTGCCTCCTCCATTTTTCCATGACCTTCTCTCTGATGTCTGTTTGCTGTCTCCTCTCCCTGAAAAGGATGGTTTAGGGCCCCTCCCAATCCAGTTTGGCCTTATTTTAACTAATCATATCTTCAAAGACTCACTTCCAAATGAGGTCACATTCATGGAACCGGGTTAGGAGCTGAATATATTTTTGGAAGGACACAATTCAACCCATAACATTATCCTCTTAGAGACTTGATGCAAACCCAGCCTTCATCTTTCAGCCATGCTTACCATAGGGATAAGAGGGATGGGCATCAATCACAGCCTAGAAACTATGCAAGACATTATAAATATTAACTGACATATTCTTCACAGCAGCCCAATGAGATGCGCGTTAACATCCTTGTATTATAGATAAGTAAACAAAGCCCCAGAGAAATAATTTCCCTAAAGCAACACACTTAAGATGAGATAGAACTGGACTCCAAACCGGGGTGTGCCTGACTTTAATATTTTGCTCTTCTTTGGCCCACCGGGTTGTATCAGCTGCCTAGTTATTTTTCAGGTACATAGAAGATTCTTGTCTGAAGAAGAAATGAGCAAATAACCCCCCATCCCTTAGCTGACAACCACTATAAAGCCAAGAGAGATTAGTGGACCTGCCAGTGAAAAATGCTCCATAAGGATCAGTTGTCTTTAAAACTGGTTCGCACAGGAACTGATTCAGACTGATTAGGAGGCTAAATTATAGGCGGCAATAAAACAGCTCAGTTATCGTTTGAGTTAAGCCAGATCTAGGTTAGTTTGTATTCAACCAACCTTATAGGACAGTGGTTGTGCCAATTAAATGAAGAACATAGGTAAAAGTACACAGCTGGAGCTCAATACATATGCATTTAATCACTTTGACATTCAGGTACAGTCCCTCATGCAGAAATCCATATATTTGGCCTGTTCTGTATTGTAGACACATATCGACACCGTGTTGATCCCCATAAAATAATAGCTATTTGACTGTCAGGAAAGGTAGAAAGTCTAACAAACTAGGACAAGGTTGCAACAATGGAGAGCCATGAGAGAGTACGGAAAGTCATGCAAGTCTTCTGCTGTCACCCACTCTGGGACCAGATTGTCAAGTAAGAGGTGACAGAAAAATGTTTGCAGCCTCCAGCGGAAATGGCCTGTTAAAACTGGTCTCCATAAAGTATTTGTTCCCGCTACAGAGCGAGTTGTGAGGCAGCCTCTGACCTGAGAAGAAACAGGGCTACCTGGGATTTATGGTTCCGTGTTCTGTCATCTTTTAGTCAGGGAGCAAACGGCCTCACATTTTCCTCCCACATAAATCAGCTTTGGTTCTCCTATCAGGAGACATGAACCTGTCAGAAGACGAAATTTGAAATAGCTGATTGTTTCCCATGAAGCCTCATGAAGGACGGCATCCTCTCCAAAGATGACTTCCTTGTGCAAGGAATTAAGCTGGGAGCCTAGAGACTTGGTAGGTGAAAACGGTACCAATGGGAACATTTAAAAAGCCCTGCACTGTGCCTTATTTTAAAACACTTTCTTCCTATTACAACCAGAAGCATGACATTCTACTGATTTGGCTGGAATCACCGATAGAATTGCATCCTTCAAAGCGAGAAGCCACATAGTCCAGGAAGAAGAAATATAGGAAAACTGATACCACTGCTGGGAGATGAGGGAGAATGCTCGGGAAGGGCATAACGGCCAAGTATGGAATTTGGGACCCAAGGACAAATCAGAATTCAATTATCCAACTGCCTCATGACCCTGGGCAAATCACTTGAGCCCTTTGAACCCTGGTTTTGGAATCCCTTTCTGTAAAACTGGGATAATAACCACCTATGGAAAAACATTTATGTTTTGCAATCTAATAAAAATTCAGCAACTCACCTATTTGACCTAAGTAAACTGTTATTTCCAAACACTAAACTTATGCTAAGGATCTGCTATATTAGCAGAAAACAGGTGCTTTGCCTCAGAAGCTTCTGGTTAAAAAATGGTTAGAAGACAGAAGATGGCATAATCTAACATGACATTGGGAGGCCAGTTCAGGAGATAATACATAGAATTTCTCCATTTGGTTAGTTTGTTTCTGTTCTGATGGGCGAAAGGAGAGTATATGTGGTGTGTTTTTATAATTTAAGGGAATAAGTGGGTGACTTATTTTTCACAATTTCTGCAGTTGATTTCTTGTGGTATCATGTTTTGTGTCCCCTCACATTTTAACAGTAACAATGTTTTTTTTTTTTTCCACGACTCTGGAATAATGGGATATTATACTGGCATATTAGAAGGGAACTCCTGATGTGGGATGGTTACATGATGTGCTGTGAAGAGTCCTAGTAATTATTGGAAGTGTTAAATTCTAATCAAATAACTTTTAATACATTTCTAGGGAACTACAGAAATGCTTCCAATAATGGGAATAGTAGATGGAAAGAATTAATACATCGGTGTAGAAGCCCTGGTCGCAGTGTTATGTTTCCATAGTGTTATGACAATCTATAAAGCAAAATGGTCCCTCAAGTGTCTTCCTGCAAAAGAGGTTTACATGGGAAAGGGTATGGACCAGCTCTTCCCACCACTCCTGGGGTGGCTTTAAGGGATGATTACCACTGACACCTTCTATAAAGCTTTGTACTTTTCAAAAGATTTGTTCATATCATCTTGTTCAATCTTCACCACAATTTGGTGAGAAAGGCAAGTCCATTTAAAGAGATGGAAACTGAGTCACAAGGAAGTTGACATTTGACCACCTTCACCCAGCCAGCAAGTGAAGGTCCCATGACGAGTCCTCATGGTTCCATCTCACCCCACTCTCCATCCCTGAATGACTATAGGAAACAAAATCCCCATTGATTGCTCATATAAGATTCAGGGACTTCTCAACAGGGTAATTATGTAGCAAACATAAATGAAGGGCTTCCTGAGTATCGTGTTTAGGAAAGAGGAGATATGTTGTGAAAAGATAAACAACTTCCTAAAAAATGCATAGAAATTCTGAGGAGCTACAGGGATTTATAAATCTATGCCCTAATCCAGTTTCCCAATACTGCTGGAATGAATCTTAAGATAAAATTGCTATTCTTAGTTCTTCTGAGTATTTTGTTTTGTTTTTCAGTTTTTCAAATCACAGATCTCTAACAAGAGAAAAATTTTCAAATTTCAGAAGAAAGAATAATATTAAATATAGATTCATACATCATATGGCTTGTAAATTGAACAAAATCAATTCAAAGAATGTCAACAGTGTTTTCTGAGTGGGTAGAAATTTAAATCTTTTGCTTTCTGTTATCATTTTAAATTGAAAAAAAAAAAAAAGTAAAGAAAGTAAAAGACTATAGAGAGACAGAGGATAATAAACCCTAAATCTAATAATGAAATTCAACCCTAATGTGCTTCACTATTAAATGAGTTAGTTAAGAAATTTGATATAATGCCTGGAAATTGTTACCAGTTGAGTTTGTAGGGTATCAATATGTGCTTCTGGGCCTCTCCCTGGGCTGGATAATGAAGGGTAGAGATATTGACCATGGAGGGACGAAGACATACGACACACTTATTGAACACCTAAATTAAAAACTGAATCCTATAACTGGGCTGCCCCTACAGATCAGAAAACCCAGTCCCCATCTTACACAGGAGGAAAACATGGGCCTAAGGTGGATGAATGCCATGCTCAGGGTCACTCCGTTCACAAGTGGCAGAGATGGGACTAGAATCTGGATCTCCAGGTTCCTGCGACCTATTTTGTCTCACTAGACCACATCACCTCCTTTGGAGGAAGACTCTGTGTCAGGTAATAAGTGCTGAAAAGGCAAATAAGATATACCCATGCCCCCAAGGTACTTTCTCTCTGAAAAGGGGACCAGGGCAAAATCAAAAGTAACCAAAGTAGAGAAGTTTGTATGTAAACTGTAAACATAATAGACATCATCAGTCTGCTAGGGGAGAGCCTTTAAATCACCCATACAATCTGACCTCACATCTAGGAATCTTCCATATGGAAATATCCACCAACAGAAAAGACACAGAGAGATAATGTGCATTGAAACATTGTTTATGACAGCAAAAAATGGGGGTGGGAAGCAAAAATGTCTCAGGTTTATACATGGTACATAGAGAGTTTTTGACTTTGCTAAATAAAAATACTATGTAATAAAAGCAATATATAACACTGCACATACATTATGATGCCAATTGTGTAAATTTATATGGACATGCCCCTAAAAAATTGCCTGGGGAAAAAGAGAATGAACATTTAAAATGTATGTGTATACACACATTTAAAAAGTCTGTATATGTACGTACATATATATTCTCCCTTTCTGGATTTTGGGACTATGGTAAAATGTAATTTTCTTTTTACATTTATCTCGATTCTTAAAATTGTATAGAATAAGAATGTATTACTTTCATGATCAGAAAAAAATTGTAATGGATGTGAGATATACTATGGGAAGCACAGAGGAGGTGGGCACATTAGATTATAGAGTATTCATGAAAGAGATGAATTTGGATTGAGAGTCCATGAGCAGGGAGAGATGATGGAGATGGCATTTGAAATGAAGACGGGCATGGGAGGTGGGATCACGTGGAGCAAGGGCGATGGGATCAGAGTGTGTAGAGCATGCTCATGGAGCACCGTGTAACATGGAGGTGGAGGTTTTGAGTGTTGACTTATTCCCCCTTGTGTCTCACTACAGTGTGGGTGTTGCATATCTTGAAGGAAGGAAGGATGGAAGGAAAGGAGGGAAGGATTGAGGGAGGGAATGGAAAATGTGAGGGTCATAAAGGAATCTGAAACCATTTTGCAATGCCAATTATTAGAATTTGGACTTTATGAGATAACAGAAAGTCACTGAAGGCTTTTGACCAGGGGAGCCACTTGGTTTAGATTATATTTTAGAAAGTGCATTCTAGTGACAATAAAAAAGATGTTTTAGGAGATGGAAAGACTGGAAATCTAGAGGTCTAAGATTTCCAGAACCTCTCATACTGTCCATTTCTTACCTCCTTCATTTTTTTTTTTTACTTTAATTAAAGTATCCAACACTGAATTAGCAAACTGTTTTGAACATAGCTCGAAAGATGTTTTGAATGGTGTTTTTTCTTTGTAAGCCCTAAGTTCACAAAAACGAATTAGAAGTAGCTTAATTTATTATATTCAAATTTGAAACAAAATTGTGGGTTTAAAAGCTTCACTTTATTTTAGCACAAAAGATAGTCAACAAAGTTAAACTAAAAATATCAAATTCTAAATATGATTATGAGTTCATAGCCTTTAAGATAAAATCACACTGAAATATTTAAAAATCTCTCAGTATGTTAGTACCAAAATTTCTAGTTCATTTAGTTAAAGAAACAACAACATAAAGGTCTTCATGCATAGAATTCTAAAAGTCATACTTTTCCAATTAAATTTATGAACATGTAAACACTAATAATAATAAGAGTTTCCACTCCAGTCAGCAACCTTCAATTCTCTCCATCCTTCTGGACACCACAGTTCTCAAGGAATGAAGGTCTCAGAGACAAAACCCATCATGAAATCGACCCTGCAAATGACCAATGCAGTGTGGAATTACATAATTCTTAGTCTCTGCTTCAATTAACAAGGGGGTGATGGTGATGTACAAACATGTAGAGATGAAACCCCAGGCTCTTGAAGGTTGTAAAGCTCTTAAGTTGAGGAGAAGAATAAGACATGCCCTGAATTGGGGATGGTCAATAAGATAGAGCAAAGTCTCATGAAATAATTAAGTAACAGAAAAGGAATAAGCAGACAAAAGCAAACCAGTGAGAGACAGATCTATAGAAATTACCCAATCAACCATGTGGCCTTTAGAATGAAGGAATCATTCATGTGTTGCAAAAGATTAAGTGATTCTGCAAGAGACATAAAACCTTGCTTCACAAGAGAATTCAAAGCCACACAACCTTCAACTAACATACCAACAAATATCCAACAGATATTCAGTGATCCTACCAAGAATTCAAAGATGATTTCTGCTTGGATTCTGGTGGAACTGGCAGAAATGGCTTAGGATACTTTAGGAACAAGATACATAATGGCAATGCTACATAAACAAAAAGGCAAATGGATAGTGAAGAACTTTGAAGTTAAAAATAACCTGCCCCAACATGAGTCATGGAAGCATAAGTAGTCTAGTGTGATCAATGTTGATTTGTCACCTAAGAACACTTGACCACTTGGACTCTACGAAATTATCAGAGAAGTTTTGCATATGGGGTTCTTCATCCTAGACAAATCATCTGTTATAAGACATTTGTTGCTATATTTTTCATTCAATTAGCTTTTCTCCTTCTCCTCCCCACATTAGAATTTTACTGAGAAAGTGTACTCCATTCAACATTCCTCTGCAGAAGCAAGTGCACTGTTTACCTCTGAAGTCCACATCTTCTTTCTTTGTATTCTAGCTGAACTCCCAGAAATTGTAGAGGGGGACTAGTAATGAACTAGGGGTTGCATTAGCCATTGGCAGACACAACAGAAATGAGGTGTAGAAATTAAAACACACACACACACATACATACCAACAGAAAAGTGGTGTCAAAATCCATTTGTGAAACTAAAGGACTTTGAGTCTTCTTGTTTTGAGGTTTCTGGAGGTGTCTCTTGAGAAAATTTACATTGAAAACCCATCTGCCAAGATAAGTGACTAATTGTTTTGGAACACAATGAATGGAAACAGTGAGGGTGGAGTTCAGATTTAGGCGAGAGAGGAGATGAGTACATTCCTTACATCAGGAACAAGCAAATGGAAACTCAGCAAAAAAACAAAACAAAAAAACACCAAACAAACAAACAAACAAGCAAAAAAGCAACATAATAGCTACAGCTAGAGAGAAGCCACCCATAATGACAGAGCTGGAGAGGAGGTATCAGATGATGTGAATGAAAAGTCAAGCAGATGTTAACTGATCCATGAGGTGGTATTTGAAAAGGATTTAAAGTTACATGATTAAAAAAAAATAAAACGTGAATCTCTACAACAATTTCTGTTGCAGCCAAGGGCATTGCTATGTTGTGGTGGAAATTAGCCAATGACAAGCAGCTTCTGGTTTCTGCCCAGCTTCTCCCAGAGCTGCCCCCTCAGTAGGAAGCCCAGGTTATAAACATCATTATATTGACCATCTACCAGGAGCAGATGGGACCTGGAGGAGGTAGGAGGCATGCAGAAGGAAAGGACACCGTTTTCAGGTTTCTCCCCAACCCTCTTATTGGGGCACCCCCCTCAGTTCAGTCATCAAACAAGATCAGCAGACATGTCACGTTCTGGAGATGCACAGAGGTTAAGTAACCCACTACCATCTGTCCCTGACTAGGAATGGTCGGGGTAGAGCACCCTGAAAGCATTTTCTTAGCTGGGGAGTGAATTCCCTTGTCTGATGTGAGTGATAGGTTCTCTCCTGCCTGGGTTGTTCTCACTCAAGGACTTTGTATACCCAAGTCGTAATGGAACAGAATCTACCACACCAAAGGCAGTAGCAAACCAGGGGAGAAACCGGAAGTCCTATACAGAAGGTAAAGGTGTTTTTCTAAAGACATATTTTCTCTGGTGGACAAAAGAGTTGCCGGGACATGCACACTGTCAGTTGTGCAGTGGTAGGCTGATGACTCAAGTCACAATGCAGCCAGGAGGCTTGCTGGGGCTTCAGCAACCAGAGCTCAGGAACAACCAGTTGCCTGCTTTTCTCTCCTGGAGTGCCTTTCCCTGCATACTCATTCCTTATGACCCAATATTACCCACCCCTCAGGGCCTGCCTCTCCAGGAAGCCTTCCCAGCTCTATTCAGATGTGATTTCTCTCTCCTCTCAATTCCCACCATCATGGCTTATGCTTCTTGTGCAACCCCTGCAGCATCTTCATTCAACCCTGGAGTAGTCGAGAGCACGGATGTAGAGTCAAACTGCCTGGAATCTGGCCTCTTCATTATAGTTTCTTCATTTGTAAAATGGGATAATAATAGAACCTACTTCATTCATCTGTTGTGAAGACAAAGTAACCTACATAAAGTGCCTAGCACATGGTGAGAGCCTGACTCGTGCTTATAATTACTATTATTACTAGTTGTAGAAACCTACACATCTCAACCAATTCCAACAGTCAATCCCTGAGATAGGATCTGTGCTTGATTTGTCTTTTTGTCCCACACAAAGTATATCACGGTGGCTGGGACACAATGACATGAATAAATAATGAATATAACATTGACTTGTTTTTGTAAAGTGTTTGCATTTATGAGGGTAAAGGTTTTGGGCAGCAGGAGCGGGAAGGGGAGGGAGGCAAGACAAGATAACATGGGACTGAGAGAACTGTCTACTCTGAAGACTGGCCTCTGCCAAAGCAGCCAGGGATTCAAGAGACAGAGTTCAATGAATTGGCCGGTTTCAGATAAATGGTCCCATTCATGGGTTCAAATCCATTAGAAAGAGAGTTGCAGTGAGAAGTCCCTACAGAAAAAGAAACAACCTAAGACAGAACTAAGTTCTTTTGGAGATATCTATTTGTGGTCTAAGAAAAACCAATATATGTGACAATACATGACAATGGTTTGCAGGGCTCCAGGACCCAATGATGTCAGAATAATGTGAGAGAGTAGACTGTGGCTTTGTGATCAGAAAGATAAGGATGAAAACCCTGCCTTCATATGTGGGTAGGCATGTGACCTTAACCAGTTATGTAAGCTAATCTGTAAAATGGAAATAATCATACTTAACATTCAGGGTTGCTGGGAGGATTAGCAATAACTACCCGGAGAATGTTGGATCCATAGCAGATGCTCAAGAATTGGCATTTATTCTTCTTATGGTTAATGTTATACTTGGCAGGCTAGAGAGTGGCCTGTGAGTCTAAACTTCAATTCCTGGGAATGTTGGGGCTAAAAGTCCTGCTTTACTTTCTGCCTTGACCAGACTTGACACAATCTTGGTTGATATTGCACTGGCAAAGGAGGATCTCAGTAACTAGTTCTGGCAAGGATGTGAAAAGCAGAGTCAGGTTTGGCTCAGACCTGCCATTTTGACATTTTTGCATACAAATTGACCACACAAATATTATTTGATCCATTCCTGAAGAATTGCCCCACCTTTATTACTGGAATCACCCAACCAGAAAGCATAATCCTGTTGTGCTTCCTTTTAGGGACTGGGGCAAGGATAAGTTAGAAAAAAGAAAGCTAGTCAAAGAGGAGACATGTTTGGAGGAATGAGAGAACACTTGAGTTGAAGTGATATAATTCCACAACAGCTTGCTGAAAAATGAGAAAATCACTCAAAACACTTTGCCAAACAGTTGCTTTGATTGCTTTCTTAAAGCCTGAACCAACCAAGTTGTCCAGTTGTCAGAATTGGGTAGCTAAAGCCACAGACTGTATCGCTTTAAGAAATAATGGATGACTGGAAGCAGGCCCTTCTAACAGGCCAAAGAAAGGCATTAGGAATTCCAAAGGGAAAAGTGGGGGAAAGAAAAGCAAGCAGATATTCCAAAGCTACTCCTACCTCTATATTACTGAAGGAATCCCCAGTTTCTTAAGATTTATGTAAAGATTATATTCATAGTCATAAGCAAGGAAGGAACCCCCAAAGAGTATTCAAGAATTACAAGTCTTTTCCCAGCAATTAGATTTGCACAGAGCTGTGACTGTTTAGAGGTACTCTGGGCCAGTCATTTGAAAATATTATTCTTTTACTTCAGGTTTTAGTAAGTTGAAGGATTTCTGGGCTTTCTTTTTTTTTTTTTTTTTTTCCTCACCTTCTCTTCTAAGAAGAAAATGAAAGTAATTAGCTAAAGACAAAAGGACAGCTCATTGTTTTCTCCTGGGTTTTTTGTTTGTTTGTTTGTTTGTTTGTTTTTTGTTTTCTTTCTCCTGAGTTATTTATAAGTCATCACTTGTACATTAAATACACCTTCATTTTGAAATGGTTGTCAAGAGCTGAAACTGGAAAGGGAAACCTAGGAGGGAGGACAAGCCTTTGGGGGTAGGATGGACAACATAAAGCCATCAAGCACATTATCAAATTAGAGAAATCTCCTCATATATCTGCCAAGCCCTAAGGCCTTCTCATGCCCTAACTTCATACGATTGCGCATCCCAGTAACAATTTTATGTCTATGTATACATATATCAACTCAATTCATGTTCACATTTAAAAATTCAAATAGTACTAAAAGGTTTATAATGAAAATTGCATTCCCCTGGTCCACCCCATAGCCTGGCCCCAGGCAACAATTTAAAACCCTTGAGTTGTTTCTTCTGGTTTCTATCTCCACAATTTTAAAAATATACTCATAGGGCTCTTTTTCCTGATTTATCTATTTAAGATATTATTTATAGATTTCCTGTATTTTAGCTGACAATTTAGCTCTCTTATATCACCCCCACCTCTCCTCCCATCCCCCCAACAGAGCTATTGCTTTGGTTGTCTACTTTTGTGCAACAAATCACCCCAAAATTATTAGCCTAAAGAAACAATGATTTACTATTTCTCGCAGTCCTCTGGATTTGCTGGGTGGTACCTGGCTTCACTTACGTGACTGCATTCAGCTGGCAGATTGGCTGGCAGCTGGACTTTGCTGGGGCTTCCAGGGCTCCTCCACATGCCTGACCTGGGCTTCCTCAGAGCATGGCCACCTCAAGGGAGCATTCCCAGAGGGAGCATTCCAAAAAGCTTGAAAATGGAAGCCAGGAGAGCTCTCAAAGTCTGGCCTCAAAAGCAACCAGCATCACTTCTACCACATTCTATTGTTCAAAGCAAATAATAAGACAAGCCTAGGTTCAAGGGGAGGGGAAATAGACTCTATCTCTTGATAAAGGGAGTAGCAACTTCTCATTGCAAAAGGCACGCAGGATGGGAGACAAAGCAGTGGCCATCTCTGGAAACAATTTACCACAGCTATATCTAAGTTATTTTAACCAATAGCCAGCATTTAAGTTATTATTTAAATATTGTACACAGCAGAGCCAGGTTCAATGGTTTTAGCTCCTTTTCTGCACAAAGGTACTTATTCTTCCCAGGATTAATAACTGCCTTGTTTGTTTTTGTTTGCTTGTTTGTTTTTGGCATGTATAGCCTTTTATGTACTTAAGTTTAATTTTCCCATCAGAACAATCATATATTCATTTCCCAAATGCTCAAACATATCAGACATCTGATTACCAGGGGAACTTCTTTTCCAGAGTTTGTTTTCCTTCATCCTCTTGCTCCAATTGGAACTGATTGGAGTTCTTTAAAAAAAAAAAAAAAAACCTTTATTTCAAATTAAAAAAAAATTAAAATAACAGAAAAAGGCAGCAGCTCAACAAGTTAAGGAAGTATTACTCCAACAAAGTCCTGTCCATGCACTTTTATCTCATCTAATTCCAACTACTAACTCCGTTGTTCCTCTAGTGTTCAGAAAGATACACAGATGAACACAGATTAGTTAAATGATGTAGTCGAAGTCTCCTTATTAATGAAAAAAATGAAGAAGAGAAAAAAATGCTTTGTCATATTCATATCTCACAGTTGGAATTCTCTAGGTCTGCTGAATAGCTGGCATCTTGGGACTTGGGACTTTTTCTGTGTTTCTACTTTTCTGTGTTGGGTTTCTTTTTCTTAAATCCTTCCTCCTTCTTTAGTCCTTTTTTTGCACATCTCCAAAAGTGTGCTAATTAAGAAAAGGTAGAAGAAGACTGAACATTTGTAGTCCTTGTTTTCCACACATCTTTAATTTCCAAAGTAAAACTCTTAGGGAACATAAGGACACAAGAATGACATTTTGACTCTACATCATTAAGTATTCATAACACTGAAGAAGAGGGGGACAATTTACTGACGTCAATATTATTGTACAAGTTGCTCTTTAGTAAATTCGGAGCTTTAAAGGACATGTCTAAAGGGAGGGGGCAATTGAATGTGACCAACTGGTGAGAAAATAATAACTAGATTTACACAATTCTTGCTATAAATGTGAAGGATAACGAAAAGGGCTTAGTTTTGTAAAATCCAAGAAGGAATATTGGAACTTACGGTGTCCTTTTTAATGGAGATCAAAGAGAAAACTGAACCTCACAAACCAGATCTTGTCTTTTACAACCTTGGTCTCATCTCTGCATTCTTTAAAAGGGAAAATATTTCCATCTCTGAAAAAGGAAGACAAAGCAGATTTGAGGAGTAGGGCAGACATTATCACTGATCACTAGTGGCTTGTTCTCTTCTCCCTGATACCTGGGAGGGTTGTAATCCCCACCCTTTGAAGTTTGGCTTGGCCATATGACTAGTTTTAGTCATGAAATGTGTGTCATTTTGAGATGGAAGTGATTAATTACTTGTTTGCACATGATTTTTCCACCTAGATCATCTTGTTGTTGCAATAATGTTAGCCTATGTTGATATATAACAGCAACATAGAAATCAGTGATGTTATTTGTTATTACAGCATAACCCAACATAATCCAACTAAAACCAGAAAATTGAAACCCAAGACAGGTAAACTGATTATAAGAAAACACTGGAATGTTTTTAATTAGTTTCCTGGACTAAGAAAATTACATCTCAGGCAATGTGTATATTAATGGAAAACACAATCCTTAGAACAAGAAACATGGCTTTGAGTGCCAGCTTCACCACTTACCACATAAGTGACCTTGGACAAATACTTAATTCTCTTAGTCTTGACTTCCTACTTTATAAAATTTGGGATATAAATGCCTACTTCATAGCTTTTGGGGTAATTAAATAAGATAATGTAGGTCAGGTGCCTCAGTAATGTTAACAAATTGAAACATTCCAATAAATAGCTATTGTTATTGTTAAGAACACTGTCCACATGTATTATTAAAATTCTTCCATCAATCTTGGAATAATTAAGATAGAAAATACTCTTTTTCTAAACTAAAAGGAATATGTTAAAAATATATGCAATGAGGGAAACGGATGTGACTCAAGAGATTCGGCGTCCATCTACCATATGGAGAGACCGGGGTTCGATCCCCGGTACCTCCCGGTAAAAAAAAAAAAAAAAAAAAAATATATATATATATATATATATATATGCAATGAGCTTGATTTTCTAACCAAAGTAGATTTATGGAAAAAATGATAAAATTGAAGATTTGTGAGTTCAAGAGAAGGAACAAGAAAGATGAGAAATACAAAATGTTCATGAAACAGAAGATAAACCTAACTTGGATCTTTTAAACATAAGATTATCAGAATGGTAGATTTGGGGGAACCTATAGATATAGTATATCTGACCACACCAAAGCATTTCACAATGTCTCCCTTTTAATCATTATAGATGAGACTTTAGAAATGAGGATCTTAATAATATACTCCAGTAGATTCATAACTAAAAGGACCAATGCTATTATATGTTATAGAGGTATGACACAGGTTTCTGTCTTGACCCTATTTGTTCACTTACTCATTAAAAAGTAATTTATCAAATATTTACTATGTGCCAAGTATTATGCCAGACATTGTAGATGCAGCAAAGAATAAACAATCTTCTTTTTAAATTGAGGACTTAAACGAAGACATGAAATGTTGAATCAAGTCCTCTTTGATGCAAAATTGGGCCAGAGAATAAATACATCAAAAAAATAATTCATATTCAAAATGATGCCAACAGATTTTAGCAATAAATCAACTTTAGCATTTTGTTGTGCTGATCTTGGGAACTTATTTAATCCCTATGACTTTTATCCAATGTATGCACATTTCAAGCTTTAAAACGTTAAACAAATCAGCAGGTAAAACCATTTCATGTTTTAAAGATCTTGTATGTAAAGAACATAGCACATGGAAACGAATGTGGCTCAAGCCACTGAGCTCCTGTCTACCATATGGGAGGTCCCGGGTCCGATTCCTGGGGCCTCCTGGTGATGGCAAGCTGGCCTGCATGGAGAGCTGGCCCACATGGAGAGCTGACACAACAAGATGACACAACAAAAAAGAGACACAGTGGAAAAAGAAAATGAGAGACACAACAAACCAGGGACCTGAGGTGGTTCAAGCAATTGAGTGCCTCTCTCCCACAATGAAGGTCCCAGGATTGGTACCTGGTGTGTCCTGAAGGGAAGACAAGCAGACACAGAAGAATGCACAGCGAATGGACACAGAGAGCAGACAGCAAGCGCAAGTGGCAAGGGGAGGGATAAATAAAATAAAATAAAATAAACTGGACTGAAGGAAGGAAGGAAGGAAGGACATAGCACAGTGCCTGCAATATGCTAGAAGCTTAAAATATGGTAGTTTTTATTAATATGGGTATTCTCTTCCCACAAAGGGCCATTTGTTCATGGATGCATGGATTCTAAGAATGAACCATAAGGTCAAGAGAGGTAAGGTGAATGAATGGTTCAAGGTCAAATAATGTTATTGACAGGGTCAGAACTTAAGCACATTTTCCCTTATTTCTGGAAAAAATATTCTTTCTAGTAGTGACCAATGTCTGGTGTTTCTCCTGATAGAATGGAGTTATTTAAACAATTTCAGGATAAAGTAACTTGAGAGTGCAGGGAGATCATTCAGGCTTCAAAAGGAAATTCTTTTATAGCCACAAAGAATTTCTGTGTTTCTATCATCTTAGAATAGCTAGAGTCATTATAGATCAACATTATTTTTTAATATGGTCATACACTCTTCATCAAAAAGTTATCCTGATACACATATATGCATATATATTTATATATCATTTTGCAAATGTTTGTATGTATTGTGAGAATTTTGATTTTTACCCATAATAAAAAATAAAAAATAAAAAAAAATAAAAAAAAAAGTTATCCTGCCTTATCAAGGAAGGTCTTCTTTGAACACACAGGTTAGATGAAGACAGGAAATAAATACAGCTTGAACATTGTGGTCCTCTGGCATTCAAAAAGGTGAACAGGCTAGACAACATGAAATAAAGTAGCCATGAGGATCTGTTGTGTGATCAACAATAAGTACAGGATCTCACATTATACTCATGACAACCCAATGATGACAATATTTGATATCATCATTTCTTTTGCAAAGAAAAAGATCAGAGGGGTTAAGTGACTTGTGAAGTCACTCAACTAATAAATGCTAGAAATGAGACTCAAATCCAGGTCTTTGTGACTCTATGGTCCTCCTCTCCCACACTGTCTGTTTCACGTTTTTCTGTGTATGAATGACCACAGGGTCTTACCATTACTTCAAAATTATCTTCTCACTTGATATGTTATACTTAGCTAATCCCTGCTTCCCTCAGAATAGTCCCTTTTATTGGGTCTTTTCTTTGTTACATCAATATGACAGTGAAAAGTTTAGAAAATAGATTTTAAGTGATTAAAATGGTACCATCTTAACATAAGTATTTAATTGTGTTCACACAAATTCATATTTTTAAAGAGTTGTAAAATACATATAACTTTGTACCATTCATTTATTCATTCATTGAACATTTATTTATTTATTGAGTACTTTCTATGTGCCAGGCACTATTCTAGGTAAGGGAGCTAGAGCAGAGATCAACAATAAAATCCCTGTACTTATTGAGATTACATATAGTAGGGGATATAGATAAATAATAAAATATAATATGAAATAAGTAAAACGTATAGTATGTTAGATGATAAGTACTACGGAAAAGATAAGGGGGTGGGAAGTTTGGGGTGTTTTGGTAGGTATATGGTTGAAATTTTAGCTAACTTCCAGGAAACACTGAGTCAAAACCTGAAGGAAATGAAAGGAAAAGTCCTAAGGTAAGCAGAATTCTAAAATGGCCCCCTTGACCATCACACTTTGGTGTGAGCCCAATGATTATGTTAAATTGCACGTCAAAAGGAATTTTGCAGATGTAATTATGGTTAGTGATCAGTTGACCTTAAGAGAGGGAAATCACCTATATGTTCCTAACCTAATAATAGGAACCTCGTAAAAGCAGAGAATCAGTTTTTTTCAGCTGGCAGCAGAAGAGAAAGTCAGATTTGAAGTGTGAGAAGGATATGACACGAGGGAGGTTCTCCATTACTGAGAGAGAAGGAACCACATGGAAGAACCTGTGAGTGGACTCTAGTTGTTGAGAGTGACCTCTGACAGCTAGAATGAATGAGGACCTCGTTCCTACAATGGCAAGAAACTGAATTCTGTCAATAACTTAAATGAGCTTGGAAGCAGACTCTTCTGAGAGTGTCCAGGTAAGAGTACTGAACTCTGGATTTCAGCCACATGAGATGCTCAGCAGAGGGTCCACTCAGGGCCACTCAGACTTCCGGCCTGAAGAACTAAGAATTTGTGCTAATTTTTTATGCAACAGTAGAAGAGTAATACATAGGGGGATAGGAATAAGATGTCCTGAGGCAGGTTCATGCCCAGAATGGTTGGGAAACAGCAAGAAGGCCAGTGTGTATGGATCCAGGTGAGTCAAGTGTATGAGGACAGAGAGGGAAGGATACTCTCTAATGCTTGTATCTCTAATGACAATTATATTTTCATCAACTATTCCAGTGTGTACAACAATTTTATTTAGACTTTCTACTCTGGTTTATTCTGTTGCTTCAAGTCTTTTTGTTATTCCATGCTGTAATAAATATCTTCATACATATAGTGTTTTTCCCCTGTAAGCTCATTTGTTTTTCAACTATATATATATATATTATTTTACAATAATGTATAGGTCCCCATAATACTGGACCCTTGTAAGCATTGAGTATTATCATTCTTTTTATCTTCTTCTACTTTAATAAGTAAAAGAATAACATCAATTAAAAATCCCTTTTATGAATACCCATGAGAATGAAGATTTCTCTCAATTTGTTTACTCATAGCATTTCTGTTCATTGATTTTCCAAAGAGGTAACGTTGTTTATTGAGTTGCTGACAGGTGAGACAATCAATGGAAGTAGGTTTCAGACTTGATTTGGATCATAACTTGCTCTCATATAATCCCCTCGGGTTTCAGGTTCTTCACATAGGAAATGAAGACAGAATATGGTGTCATATCAAAATAATATTTATAAAGCATTTACAGAAATGACTCCTTGCATTTCTTTCTATTAACCTATAGCAACATAGTTTTTTTCTTTTAAAGCAAAGAAAGTGTTGTAGAGTGCAAAGAAGTACATTGGGATTAGGGAGTCCTCAGACATATTTTTTGCATGCTATGTAACCTTGAGCAAATCACTTTACCTCTTTCTGTTTGAGTTTCTACATCTATAAAATGAGGAAGTTGGCCTAATCTTTAGCCAATTCCTTCATATTATGAGTGTTTATGAGCTTATATAATAATTATCTACCATATAAGATATAGGATCCAGGCAATCCTACAACTCTCTGCACACATAAAATGGGCCCATATTTCACCCCCAAAATTAGTTCTTTCTGACTGCCTTGAGCTCCCCCAAAGATATGTTCAAGTCCTAACCCCTGGTCCCATGAATGTTATCTTATTTGGAAATAGGATGAATGCAGATGGAATTAGTCAAGCTAAAATGAGGTCAAACTAGGGTAGGGGGGCCCTGAGTCTAATATGGCTAGTGCTTTATAAGAAGGGAAGAAGAAACACAGACAGTCACAAAAAAGATGGCCAGAGATGGAAGTGCTGCCACTGCAAGCTAAGGAACACCCAAGATTGCCAGAAAATGACCAGAAGCTAGGAAGAGGCAAGGAAGGACTCTCCTATACTGGTTAGAGAGGGAGGATGGCCCTGCCAACACCTTGGTTTCAGACTTCTAGCCTCCAGAACTATGAGCCAAGACATTTCTGTTGCATTTAGCCCCCTGGTTTTCAGTAGTTTGTTACAGCAGCCATGGGAAACTAATACCCTGACCAATTCATTCAGATACCCCATTTTAGAATTCTCTATTCTTTCTTCTTTTTTCTGTCATCCTTCCAGATAGTAACATCTTCAATTAGTCACCTCCCCAAATAGTTACATACAAGGAGTAGGATTTATGGGCCAAAAATATATGAAGGGTGACTGAATAATTTACCATGTAAATTAGGACACTATAGAGATAAAGGGGATGCTAAAGGGATGTTGGGATAATGAGCCATCACACATAAACCAGGACTATCTTGGGCACACCAGAATGCAAGGTCACCCTAGGTATATATAGACTTAATTTGACCACAAGATTGTCCTCCAAAATGGTTGCATTGCATTACAAGCCCAATGCAGTGGGCAAAGATTAGTCTTTCCTCATACTACTGCCAACAATTACTCAGTTTGTAATTTTTGCTCTTTTAATAAATTGGTGGATGTAAAGTTATACTTTTTCTTTTCTTTTTTTTTTCTTTCACATTTCTCTAAATACTAATGATTTTAGGGTTGTTGTTTTTTTTTTCATGTATTTGTCAGCCATTTGAATTTTCAACCTTGTGAATTGTCTCTAATTTCATTTGCCTATTTTCCTATTGGTTCTCCAATTTTTTTTTGCTGGATTTCAAGTATTTCTTTATATTGTAGGTAGCAATGACATTTTGGAAGATGGAGAAGAAACTGACTGAGGGAGGGGAAAGCCTCAAAATAAGTCAATCAGAAGCAAGTCAAGCCATGCTATCTAACTCTGGAAAGACTCAGGTTGAAAGTATCATGTTTCTCTGAAGGCAGGAGTAAAGGCAAGGCAGAAAAAAGGAGTGTTTGTCAAAAGATAGTAAAATATTCAAAGGAGATTCCTGTTTTAGTTTCCTGGCTGCTGAAGCAAATAGCATGCAATGAGTTCCCTTAAACAATGAGGGTTTATTGGCTGACAGTTTTGAGACTAGAAAAAGTACAAAATCAAGGTATCGTCAAGGAAATGCTTTCTCCCAGAAGACTGTGGCATTCTGGAGATGGTTGTTGGCATCCCTCAGTCCTTGACTTTTCTGTCACATGGCAATGCATATGGCAACCTCTCCTGGCTTCTTGGTTCCCTTGACTTCCAGCTTCCGGCTGTTTTTCTCTCTCTGTGACCTTCCTTACAAGGCCTTCAGTAATAGGTTTAAGACCCATCCTGAGTCTGCTAGACCACACCTTAATTGGAATAACTTCATCAGAAGGTCCTATTTACAAAGGTTCAGCCCATAGGAAAGGATTAAGTTTAAGGACATGTTTTTACAGGGTAATCAAAATTACCAGAGAAGAACAGTAATAAAACAAGGAGCAGAAGGAAGCTTTAAAATAGCTATATCTTCATAGCAATAGGAGAAGACATTGGATCCATGAGGAAAGTATGGGACATTATAAAAAGAAAACATGCAAGGAACAAAGAAGACCACTAGAAAATAATATTATAACTAAAATAGAACATCCAGTAGAAATTGGAAGATAAAGTCTATAAAATCTCCTAGAATGCAGAATAAGGTGAGGAGATGGAAAATGAAATCTAAAATATGAGAAATTAGAAGATTAATTCAAGAAGTCTAACCAATAGGGGTTCCAGAAATAGAGAACAAAAAAACCATGAGTGAGAGAGAGCAAGTACATATATGCAGAAGAGAGCAGTAGAGAGAAATTATCAAGGGAAAAATGACCAAAAAAATTGTCTTAATGCAATAGACACCAAGTTGCTTAAAGGGTATTCCTAACAATCAGCATAAATAATGGAAAAAGGCTTGCAAGTACATCATCGTGAAGTTATCGTGCCTTAGAAATAAAGAAAATATCCTAAAAACTTCCAGAGGGACGAAAACATGAGAGATCAAGAATTAGAACAGCATTGGACTTTTCAACAGCACCCTGGAAACTAGAAACAATGAGGGAAAATACATTCAAAATTTTAAGGGAAATGATTTCCAACCTAGAACTATATATGCAGAAGACTTATTAATATGAGGATACAAAAATATGTTTCAGACATATAAGCTCTCAAAAATAAAATAGTTCCCATGCACCCTTTCTCAGTAATATACTGGAGAAATGTCCTACAATAAATTTAGGAAAAAGGACAAATTAAGTTCAGAAAATAGGGGCTTAAACACAGGGGAACTGCAAAGAAAATTTTGGGATTATGGAGAAAGGAATTCCTATGATGATATTTGTGCAGCCAACCTAGATTTCAGCCAGTCAAGACTGGAGCAAGATGATGATGTTTTTATTTTTTTATTTTTTAAAAAAGAATTTATAGTTTACCTAATGTGTTTAATCTTATTGAGATAAGTTTTATCAGTGACAGAGAATTTGGTGATAAAAGACTATTATGTATGAAGAAAATTAAGCAAACCCTAAAACGAGCTAATCATTAATATCAGGGAACACAAAAAGTTGAACCAAAAAGAAAATCTAAACAATGCAAAATACCTACTTAGCTAGGAATAATATTTATGTAAAAATGATATAAAGATTGAATATAAATTTAGCCTAAAGAGCAGATGTGGCTCAAGCAATTGAGCATCCGCCTCCTACATGGGAATTCTTGGGTTCAGTTCCTGGTGCCTCCTAAAGAAGCCAAACAGACATCGAACACAAACAACAAGCAGACATCGAACAAAAACAACAAGCAAGATGAGCAGACAACCAACAGACAATGAGCAAAAAAAACCCCAAATGAGCAGGGAGCAGATGTGGCTCAAACAGTTGAGCACCTGCCTCCCACATGGAAGGTCCTGGGTTTGGTTCCCAGTGCCTCCTAAAGGAAAAAAAAATTAGCCTAAAATTAAGATATCTACATTGGAAGGATGGTAGAGGAGTATTGAATGTGTCTGTTGGGATAGAATGGGATGAGGAGGGGAGATATTGGAGAGCTAAATCCTCCTCTTACCTAGTAGGAAATTGATAGTTAATACCTAAATTTGAAAAATCAAAAAAGTAGTAAAGAAGCATATTATTTAGAAACATGAAATTAAATGAAATAAATACCAGAAGTAACAATGAAAAGAGTTTAGCCTTTGGTTATTTTGGGGTAGGAGGAATTGTGAGAGAAAAAAAAAGATAGGGTAGAAAAATGCTATTTTTTTGTTAAAAGTCCTTGTGTCCTAGTGGAACCTGTTTTTAAACCATGCATTTGTATTATTCTGCTAAAAATGAGACAAATAGTCAAAAGATATGAGCTGAAAAAATTTTAAATGAGATATAAAATATTAACAAGCATATAAAAAGATGTGAAGCCTCAATAAATAATCAAGCATTCAAATTCAAACAAGAAAATATTTTTTGCCTATTATATTGGCAACGAGTAAGAAAATTTGTAACAAGAGTTAGCAAAGATGTTAAGAAATCATCACTTCCTAAGGAAATCATGAGAAACCCTTTCAAAACATGTATACACAGACATATATTAAAGTAATGATTATAATAGAAAGACATGGCAAACAAGCTGTATTCATTATATAGAGGATTTTGAAAACTAAATGGAACATTTGTAAACAAGAAACCAAATCATGCACAATTAAAATGATTATATAGATTCACATTTATTGTTGTGGGAAGATGTTGGCAATATATTAAATTACACAAAAAAACACAAGTAGCACTCAGCATACCTCCATATTGAATCTATTATAATTCAGTTAGTTTCTGGAAGACATTTTCCACTTCTATTATACTTTCTTTTAAAAGTTCCCCCCTCCCCCCAACTATTTTGTTTATCCTACCAGGTTAACTTTAGAAACCTTTCTGCCATGGTCCCTTAGCTATCCCATTCATCCTCAAATTGGCTATCTATTGACCCATTCATTCATCTATCCAGCCACACCTGCTAACATGGCTACATCCATTTTTCTACCTACCAGCCTATCTACTTAGTAGCCTAAAGAATGTGGGGGTGGTGAAACAAAGAAGATCTTTTTGTTTCTGTTATCAAACTTCTGTGTTGTCTAACTTTTTTTTTTACACTGAAAAATATTAATTTTAGAATCCTCTCAAAGAACAAAACTGTTTCCATTTAACAAAACAAAACAAAAGATTTTTAAAAATGTTTTTCTCTAGACCAATGGCTCACCTTAAACCTTCTAGATTCCATTGTCTATTTGCAGTCAGTGGAGGGAGGGGCTGAAGAAAGCAGGAAAGACCAGGATAACTTGGGAATTGAAGCCTCTGTGGATGTGAGCCGGGAAGGAGCAGGAACCCACACGGAGAAGCTGATCGAGAACGGGAAAAGATTTTCTGTGAGAGAATGGGAAATGCAGTGATGACAAGTCAATAAGAGAAACGTATATGAGGTAGGGTGGGGAAGGAATGGAAGAGAAAACTGGAATGAGTGTTAGCAGGAAAACCAAATGAGCAACTTTAAAAATCTCAGTATTGTTATACCTTAGTAGATGCAGGTTCTTAAAAAAAATTAAAATGAAAAAGTTTGTTCTTTTCTTTAATATAAAGGACATTTGTGCCCTTATAGATAATTTGGGAAATATACAAAAATAAAAAAATAAAATAAAATTTCTTATAACCACTCTTAAAACGGTGGTACAGAAATAGATATAAATACATGTTTTAAAAATAATAATTTTAAAATTTAAAAATAATACTCTTATCAGTGGGTTCTATTTTGGAATCTGTGCTCCTGAGAGTGACAGAATTAGACTCAAATAAGTCCTCCCTGCACATGGTTCACCAGTCCCTTCTATTCAAACCTA
>JAKSZT010054079.1:6588978-6621934 GCA_026826555.1 Tolypeutes matacus
TCTATTGTCTGGAAAAGATGATCTAAAATTGGTGTAAATTTCCCTTTAAATGTTTGATAGACTCCTCTAGTAAACACATCTGGGCTCCAAGATTTGTTTTTTGTGTGTGTACTTTTCAGTTAAGAATTCAATTTTTAAAATGATTAAAGAACTATCATCATTGTCTATTTCACATTGCTTGGGTTCTGGACATTTGTGGGTTTTGAGGGTTGGGCTCATTTCTTCTAAGTTGTAGAATTTTTTAGTATAAAGTTGTTTGTAGTGCTCCAATTTTATCTTTTTAATGGCTGTAGGATATGTAGTGATATCCCTTGTTTCATTGCTGATATTTGTATTTTATGTCTTCTCTCTTTTAATCTTCATCAATTCTGTTTAGAGACTTATCAATTTTATTGATTTAAAAAACAACTTTCTGTTTCATTATTTTCTCTGTTACTTTCTTGTTTGCAATTTCATTGATTTATTCTCTTGTCTTTATTATTTCCTTTCTTCTATTTGCTTTGATTTATTTTGCTCTTTGTTTTCCAGTTTCTTGAGGTAAAAATTTAGATTATTAAATTGAAATATATAGTCTTGGCTAATATAAACATTTAAACTATAAATTTCCTTTCTAGCACTGCTGTAGCTGCATTTTATATTTGATATGTTGCATTTTCAGTTTAATTAAGCTTTATGTATTTTAATTTCCGCTGAGGCTTAATCTTTTACCCTTAATTAGAAGTGTTTTATTTAATTTCCAAGTGCCTGGATAGTTTCCTAAATTCCATTACTGATTTCTAGTTTTGACTTCTTTATGCTCAGACAATATACTTTATGATCTCACCTCTTTTAAGTTTTTGAGGATTTGATTTATAGGTTTTTTAATCATTTATACATTGAGGATTATATCTTCCTGGCGGATTGACCATTTTAATTTGGAAAGTTTTGTTAATTTTTATTTACAAACACTCTATACCCATCAAGCAAAAGATTGATCATTTTATTAGTATGTAATAGCCTTCTTTATCTCAACTAGTTTTCACTGCTTTGTAGTCTACATACTTGATAAAATATAGCAACTCCTGTTAATTGAAATTAATGTTTGCATGGTATATCTTTTTCCATCCTTTTCATTTTAACCTATTAATATCATTGCATCAAAATACATATTTTAGATAACATATAGTTGTTTTTTTAACCCATTCTGACATCTCTGTCTTTTAATTTGTGTATTTAGGCCATTTACATTTAAGGTAATTATTGATACTTTAGGGTTTAAGTCTGTCATTTTCTTATTGTTTCCGGTCTGTTTTCTCTGTTTCTTATTCATCTTTTGTCTTTTCTTGCCTTCTTGTGGGTTACTAGAACATCTTTTAGGGCTTCATCATTATTTATGTGTAGTGTTTTTGAGTCTATTGCTTTGTATAGTAGATTTCTTAGTGGTTATTACAGGTATTACTATACACAACATAATTTATCACAGTCTACTGCTATCAATGTTTTACCACTTTTCATGATCTGTAGAAATCTTACTACCATTTGCAACTATTCTTTGTACATTAAAAATATTAGGGTTTTTGGGTACAAAGATGGCAATTGTTTTTCCATTTTTTTCTGATTCACTTCTAGCAAATGATAAGCACAGAGACAGTCTTCAGTTAATAGTGAATAAAGAAAAAATAAATGGATCTTCTACATTCTAACATTAAAAATTAATGAAAAGTAAACTCATTCAAGGTTGATATTAAGTTAAAAAATAAACTATCTTAAAATTCAACAATGACTATTTTCACATATGAATTTTATGGGAAGCAGCATTACAGAAAGAATAGGTGTTCTGAAATCAAACAAATTTGGGTTCAAATTGTACCTTCACTATTTTACACCTTGTGTCCTTGAGTACAAAATAATGTCTCTGAAATTTAGTTTTCTTATTTTATTAAAATGTCCAATTCAAAAATTATTTGGAAAGATTAAATTAGACCATAATGGAAGAAAGCTCTTTTGATCCTCAAAATATGAGGTAGACTTCTTCCTCCTCCATTTTAGAGTGCCAGAAATTCTTTTTCTAGGAGGTAAACAAATGCCCTCAGAACCAGAATAGGGTTATAGACAACTTCAGATATTGTATTTTTCAGTTCTAGAATTTCCATTTGGTGCTTTTTTTGTATATATAATTTTTTTTCTCTGCTGAGATTTCCTATCTTTTCATTTATTACATATATGTTTTTAACATCATTGAGCAGATTTATAGTAAATGCTTAAAAATCCTTTTCTATTAATTCCAGATCTGAGTCATCTAGGGGTCAGACTCTGTTGATTGTCTTTTCCCTTAGGAATGGGTTACACTTTCCTGCTTTTTCTATGCTGGGTAACTTTGGACTATATCCTGGACATTGTGACTATTACATTGTAGAGACTCTAGAGTCTTTTATATTCCTCCAAGGAATGGTATTGACTTTTTAAAGCAGGAAATTAACCTGGGGTCAAACTCTTGACAGCAACAACTCAAATCTCAGTTCATTTAGTTAGCCTGGTCTGGGCTGCTTGTAGTCTGCTGTCTGAATGCATAGCTCAGGGGTACACCAAAGATCTTCATAGAGTTATAGAATTTAGGATTCCTCTCACTTTCTTACAACTCTGGTTTCCCAGAACTCTGTTTACTGGTTCTTTAGGAATGATCATTTGCAGCTATTCTATTGGAGTTTTAACAATCTGGATGGCATAGCCGGGATTCTGCTTTCTGGTTAAAAACCACACACACACCAAAATGGCGAAACCACTAAATGCTATTCCCTTTCTCCAAGTGAGAGAGCTTTTCTTCAGAATGTGCATGCCTTGGTCATGCCCAAGCCTTCAGTTGTTACCTGCAGAAGAGTTAGTCTGACATGATCTTTCTTGGTCATTACGAGGTACAAAACCACCAGTGCTATAGACAATTTTCATTTCCACAGAAAGTTTTTTTTTTTTTCCCTTACTTTTTAGATGTGATGATTCCCTAGCATACATCCAGGAAATCAAGTTTCTCAGAATTTCATTCCTTGTCTTTGAATATTTTGGGGGAATGTTTTGACAGAAGGTGTTCTTGGTAACTAGAGCTGTCTAGTTAGCTTCAAGCATACACAGAAAAAACTGCGCCTGAATTGAACAAGATAACAATGGCTCTAGGGAACCACAGTGCCCAGAAACCAATTAAGTCTCAGGTATGGAAGGGATTTTCTTCAATTGGTTAATGGAGACCATAAACAGAGGCTCTGACTGCAGAGATTTCAATGCTGGCCCCACACCGTGCTCTTAAATTTAAACAAGGATCAATGACCTGGAGGTCTCATCTAACATGAGCCCTGGATACCTTTCCCATTTGTACTACTTCATGCTTAGCAACAATCACTAACCTATGATTCCCTTCCCTGGCACAAAGAAATATGATACTTTGTATCTGATTGATATTCACTAAGATTCTCATATTCCTTTTGATTTTGAAAAGCTATTAGAATGTATCAAATTAACCCATCATTTTATTTATTTTATTTAGTCCAAAATGGAGAGGACCTGCCCAAGATCACCCAAGAAGGGGCAGAGCTGCAAACAGCTTGCAGTTTTCCTGACTCCTGTTTGTGTGATCTGACTTGCAGCTACACATTCAGTGTTTCAGAGACACTCCATAATGGCATGTCCTCAACCTTTCTAAATGTTACTATCTAAAATGTTCCAAGTAGAAGAATACAGTCTGATGAGTAACATGATCACAATCTCTTGAATTTGCAATATGACATTGTGATCATTGCATTTAATGGTTGGCTGTTCTCCAAAATCAGGCTGGCAAGTAAGGGCAATGGTCTTTCTTGTGACTTTGCTTTTTGCATGCCCCCATCCCTTTCTCACTGTCATTCCTGTGGTTCTGCTCTCTCATTCCATGTTTGTGCTATAAGGATTCAGATGCATAAAGGCTAGACAAGATGTAAGTCAAATGGCCAAAAGAAACTGGTCAAAGTTAGGTCAAGTCCCTCTTATAAGCTTCCTTCTCTGAGAAGCATTTGGTTTTTCATACATAACAATTTCAATCATTCGCTTGTTACCTAAAAGTGTAAGAACATGTTCTTACTCATCAGCCTTCCTCAATTATGCTACAGGAGGTGGAACTGATCCTTTCATATTGAAATGAAAGCTTCACCATGTGCAGAAATCCTTCCTTAAGACTTAGCTACCAGCTCAGGCAAATCTGGTGGGACTTCAAAGTCTTCAGCATGGAAATGTCAGAATAGATGTGGCTTCACATTTGAAGACTTGGAAAAAATAAAAATAAAACCCGCCTGTCTTCAGCAGCCTGCAAGTTCTCCAAGTGGGAGAGATTCCTCAGGTGCTACCCACTTTATCATAGCATTCCACATCTCTCCTTTTATCTTATGCCCTTCTCGTGTTTCCAAGATCATAAATCAACAGAGACAGGTCTTCATTCTTTTTCAAAAGAGAAGCAGGAAAGTCTAGACTTCTCCTATTCCATGGCAAAGGGAACAACCTGATAAATTTAACTAAATGCTTCTCAGGTAAAACCTGGAACTATTTCAAAGCCTGAATGAGCAATCTGTAGCCAGAAACGTCTGCGACACCAACGCAAAGTCTTTTCAACATTCTTCTTCAGGGCAACACCGGGAAGGAAGCCCATGTGGGAAAATGGCAGACGAGATCAAGAGACTTCAGATTCCATAGAGGGGTCAGAGTCAAATCCAAGAGTGCGTGACAGCTGAAATTGTCCATGATTTACTAATTGCTAAAGGCAGTGACCAGGCCATAAAGAGCAAATGTCAAAGGGAATGCTTGGTGCCCATTGCTGGCATTAGGTTTCTGTCTAGAGGAAGAGAAGGCAGCAGAAAATGGAAGGACATTTGGAACTAATTAAGGGGAATAAGGAAACTTGAAGCTAAGAGGTGGGTGTAGGATCAGGGCAGTACTATTCCTTACAATAAGTAAGAGTTGATCAACTTCACTAAAGGTTCTGCTTCTCCTTATCTTTCTTGTCCTCAACATAACTTATACATAGCTGATTAAAATATAGTGTCATCTTTCGGCATATTGCAACATTGAGGATCTTATCTGCAGAATAATATAGCTTCAAAAATGAAAGGAATCGGCAGCTATTTTTCTATGCGGTTTTTTGTCTGGATCTGGGAATGTGGAAGATGGAAGGAAAGATAATTGGCTTTTAGATTCAGACAGAGATGAGCTCAAATCCTTACTCTACTGTTTACCAATTGCGTGACCTGAGAAAGTTATGTATCTCCCCTGAGCCTCTGTTTCCTCCTCTGTAAGATTCAGCCAATACCACTTCCTATGCATGGCTGATAAGAGGATGAAAGGAGATAAAAAATGAAAAGTCCCTCCACAGTGCACAGCACACAGCTGTGCTCACTAATTGGGATCCCCTTTCGTTATGCCCTATGCATAACACTACAAGTACAATAAAAGTCATTTTCATCAATCTGTCATTCCAGAAATCAAGGCACACACTGAAGTTACAGTACTTGAAAAAGTTTGGTGTTGTTTCAAGACTTGGTCCACAGATCAATGGAACATATTGAGAATCCAAAAATTGGTCTTATTCATAGGCAGAAATAAATTCAAGTTGAATTAAAGACCAATATTTGAGTAAATAAAATTAATTTTATGCCAAGATAATGCAGGAGAATAGCATGGCTCTGACTTTGGGAGAAATTTCTTAAAATAAGTTCTGAAGCAGAAATAAAAAGGAAAATATCAGAAATTTGAATAGTCCAAGTTTAAAGCTTCTCTATGGCTAAAGACACTTTGGGCAAAGATATATGACAAGTGATAGACTGGGAAGAAATATTCACAGCTGTAAAACAGACCAAGGATAAGCCCCTGGAATATACAAATAATTTTTAAGAAAAAGTTTTTAAAAAATGAAAATCTGGTTCAAAGAACATGAAATAGGTAATCACAGAAAATTAAATAAGAATTGCCCTATGAAAAATAGATCTGCCTCATTAGTAATCAAGAAAATCTAAATTAAAACAGCAATGAACTACAATTCTCAGCTTGGCAAAAATTAAAGTCTGATAACATCAAGTGTCAACAACTAAGTAGGGAACAAATAAAATTAAACATAGTTGCCAGTGGCCTTGAAATTAGTACAAATAACGTAAAAGGAAGGAGATGGCATGATCTATTAAATCCACCTTTGCTAGGTCTCAGTAATTTCACTTCTAGGTATCTGTCCCAGAGAAAGACTTGCATATACACACAAAATGTTTGATACAACATTGTTTGTAATATGGAAACAAACAAACAAAAAATCCAGAAACAATTTAAATATCTATCCATAAAGGAAAGGATCAATACAATTCCATAAACACAAAGAATTACTGAAACAATGTTGAAAGGAATAAAGTTGATCTACATATATCAACAAGGATCAATCACAAAAAAGTTCATAACCCAATATTTTGTTTCTTCTAATATCTAGATATGTACGAAAAATATAAAGAATTTGAGGAACTCTTTCATCAGACAAAGTCATCCCAGTTTATGCCTTTAGTACTGGTGGGTGAGATGGTATGGGAACAGTTTTCAGGAGATTATAGTTCAATCTGCAATGTTCTAAATGCCTTTAATTAAAAATTGGCTTATTTATTGTTTGCCTACATTTAAAAATAAATATGTATAAGTATTAAAAAATATAAGAAATAAATAGGCCAAAAATGTTAAAAAAGTGATTGATTTTGCATGGAAGGGATATGGGTAATATTTCTTCTTTGCACATTTCTGTAATTTAAAAAAATTTTCCAAAGAGAAAAAAAAAAAAAAAATCACCATTATCCAATGATACTCTTAAAGTGCCCAGTAATACCTAGATAACAAGGTAAACTGATTCTGAAAACAAATGTGCTTAGCCAGATCTCTAAAAGATATAGACATGAATGCCTCTTTTGCACTGTATGTTATGTTCAAGACTGCATTAGAGTCTATAGCACGTTACAGTTTTACAAGCATGATCTCATTTAACTCTTGGACCAAGCCTGTGCAGTCAGTATTATTATCTCCATTTATAGATAAGGAAACTGAGGTTCCAAGAGGCTGGGCAGTTTGCCCAAGCTTACCCAGCTGCAGTGTCACACAGCTGAGAGCCCCACGCGCCGCTGGGCACCAAAGCTAACGCTCTCTGCACTATAGTTAGAGCTGCCTCAATATAAGTCTACATGCTACTTTTTAAAATCATTACTATTATAAAGGTGCTTCACTGCTTTAAAGGAATTTAAAATCCAAGAAGAAGATGAATGGAACAGGTTTTTTTTATTAGAGAAGTTGTGGGTTTACAGAACAATCATGCATAAAATACAGGATTTCTATACATCATTCTATTATTAACACCCTGCACTGATGTGGTACATTTGTTACAACTGATGAAAGCACATTTTTATAATTTTACTATTAACTATAGTCCATGGTTTAACTTAAAGTTCACTGTGTTGTGCAATCCCATGGATTTTTTAAAAATTCTATTCTAGTAACATATATATAATCTAAAATTTCCCCTTTTAACCACATTCAAATATATAATTCAGTGATGTTAATTACGTTCACAATATTGTGCTACTCTCACCATCATCCATTACCAAAACTTTTCCATCATCCCAAATAAAACCTCTGTATATTTTAAGCCTTAACTACTTATTCCCTACCCTCATCCCATCCCAGGTAACCTATATTCTAGATTCTGACTCTATGAATTTGCTTATTCTAATTACTTTATATCAGTGTGGTCATACTTTATCTGTCCTTTTGTGTCTGGCTTATTTCACTCAACATATCTTCAAGGTACATTCATGTTGTGGCATGTAACAGAATGTCTTTCCTTTTTACAGCTGAATAATATTCCATTGTATGTATATACTACATTTTGCTTACCCATTCATCAGTTGATGAACACTTGGGTTCCTTCTGACTTTTGGCAATTGTGGATAATGCCACTATGACATTGGTGTGCAAATGTCTATTACAGTCCCTGCTTTCAACTCTTTGGGATATATACCTAGAAGTGGGATTGCTGGGTCATATGGTCTTCATATATTTTGGGACTCAGCTGTTAGGTACAGATATATTTATATTTGTTACATCTTCTTCTTGAATTGACCCCTTTATCAATATATAATGACCATTTTTGTCTTTTGGACAGCTTCTGGCTTAAAGTCTATGTTATCTGATATTAGTATAGTTATCCCAGCTTTTTTTTGGTCACTACTTGCATGGCATATTTTTTTCCCACACTTTCACTTTCAACCCACTTATGTGTTTGAATTTAAGTGAGTCTCTTGTAGACAGCACATAGTTGGGTCATGCTTTTTAATCCATTTTGCCAATCTCTGCTCTTTGACTAACAGTTTTATCCATTTATGTTTGTTTAAGGTCACTACAGATAATGCAGGAATTTCTTCTGCCTTTTTGCTACTTAGTCTTTGTAAGTCTTAAACGATTTTTTTCATCTTCCAGTTCTTCCTTTAATGCTTACTTTCATATTTATTTGTTTGTTTGTTTTTGTATTGTATCATATTGAGTCCCTTTTCACCTCTATTGAATATATTTTCCATATATTTTCCTTGTGATTACCATGGGGTTAAAACTTAACATCCTAAATATATAACTATTATAATTGATTTGATACCAACTTGACCTCAATAACAGACACATCCTATGTACTTGTTACAAATTATGTCATTGTACATTGCATGTCCAAAAACACAGATTTATCATTAATTTTTATGCATTTGCATTTTAGTATCTGTAGGAAGTAAGAAGTGGAAGTACATACCCAAAACTACAAAACAATAGAACTGGCATTTATAATGACAACTGGTTGCCTTTCTGGGGGTCTTTATTTCTTTAGGCTGCTTTGAACCATTGCATAGGGTCCTTGTAAGGCAGGTCTAGTGGTGATGAACTCCATCAGCTTTTGTTTATCCAAGAAAGTCTTAATCTCTCCTTCATTGTTGAAAGAAAGTCTTGCCAGATACAAAATTCTTGGTTGGCTAATGTTATCTTTCAGCACTTTAAATATTTCAACCCATTGCTTTCTTGCCTCCATGGTTTCTGATGAAAAATTGGCACTTAATCTAATTAGGACTCCCTTGTATGTAACATATTGCTTTTCTCTTCAGCTTTCAGAACTCTCTCCTTGTCCTTTTCATTGAACAGTTTGATCAAAGGTGACAAGGCATACTTCTCTTTGCATTTTTCCTGTTTTGTGTTCTCTTGACTTCTTGGATATGTTTGGGAGGTTTTCTGTCATTATTTCTTTGAATATTCCTTCTGCCTCTTCATCTCTTTCTTCTCCTGAGACTCCATAAAGTGTGTATTGGTGCCCTTGATGATGTCCCAGAGGTCTTTAAGGTTCTTTTCCCCTATTATAACTCTTTTTGCTTTCTGCTCCTCAGCCTGACTCATTTCAGTTGTCTTGTCTCCAAATTCACTGATTCTTTCTTTTGCCAGCTCCAATCTGCTGTTGAAACCCTCCTAAGCATTTTTCATTTCAGTTATTGTGGTCTTCAACTCCAGTAGTTCTATTTGGTTTCTTAAAAAAAAAAATTCTCTTTATTGAGATTCTCAAATTTCTTATTCATTGCTTTCCTGATATCCTTTAGTTTTTTTTCTGTATTTTCTTTCATCTCCTTGAGCATACTGAAGTTCATTTCTTTAAAGTATTTGTCCAGCATATCTACAGTCTATTTAGATATGTAAACACATCTACCCGTGTTTTCTAGATTTTCACCCTCTTCCTTTGAATGGATTATTTTTTCCTGTTTTTTGGGTCTTGTGATCTTTTGTTGCACTCTGTACATTTTAATATTTTAAAATGTTAACTCCGGGATTTAATCCCTGGGATGTCTGTTTCTTGAGCTTGTATCCAGCTGGTGATATGACAAAGATTTTTCTTGCATGTCAGCCCTCCTATCAGGAAGGTCTGCCCAGGGCAAATGTAAAGTGCAGGGTCCTTTCTGCCTTTTCTAGGCCTGGGTCTTATCCTGGGCTTGTGCTTGTTGGTAGCTTAGGAGTTCCCCTGTTTAAAGGAATTTGAATGCCCCCTCCATTTCCTAAAGGCAGACTTCCTCCCTCTCTGGGGTGTTCTACTGCCAGACTTAAAGCAGGTAAGCCTTTGCCCCACTGTTTCTTACACTGCTTTCCTTGTCTACTTTTGCCTGGAGGGCAAATTCTAGGAAAGGAAGCTTGCCAGAGAGGAGTTCCCCAAGGCCAGGGACCTGCTGCAAGAGTGGGAAATGGTTGCCTATAACCACTGCAGAGAGAGCACTTTACTGGCATTTACCACAATTCACTAACTTCTTCTTCCTGTTCCTCCCTGGTTGGTGTAAAGTGTTCTACTGGACTCCAGAGTTTTGAAAGGGTGGATTCAGACAGTTCATGTTTGTTTAATTTAATTATAGTTCATATACGTAATTTCAAAGTTGTTCTGGTAGGACTGATTCCTGGAGCTTCTTACTCTGCCATCTTCCCACAACCCTCTGGAACAAATTTTTAAAATATGTAGATATGTTATGGACAGGTGCTTTCAAATGTATGTGTACATCCACCTATTTGTACATATATATGTACATTCACCTATTTGGAAGAATATTAGTGGTTCTAAATGTAGGGTGTGGAAAACTTTTTCATAAAAAAGAAAAACCTTTTTTTCAAACCTCATATTCTTACCCCCTATGACGAAGCATGGCATTTCAACAGACCCACCTGTTAGCTAGCACCGATGTTAGCAGAGTACCAAGTGGCTTAAAATGAGAATTTATTGCCTTATATAACTAGTTTCAGACACATCTGTGCTCAGGGGTTCAAAAGATGTTACTAGATCTCACTCTGTCTGTCTTTACCTCTGTGTTACCAGGCAAGTAACAGTATACATAATTCTCAGTTTCTCCAGGTTTCCATGGCTTTCCTTTCTTGCAACTTCAAGAAAACGGGACTTTTCCTTCCCTCAGTGGGAGTCCCTGAGAAATGTCTGCTCTACCTTAACAATCTCTGTGACTAGGAGAATAGACAACTCTGATTGGTCAGTCTTGGGTCTTTATTACCATCCCTTTGGTCCCAGGAGGAGTGGATTAAATTCCACTCAAACCAAAGGAAATTGAGTTGGATTATCATGGGATAGGTGAATAGAGGTTAATCAAAGAGACCCTGAGAAGACTCAAAAACAAACAAACAGCAAACACACACCCAATATGTCCACAATACAGTGCAGTTTTGGCCTTATTAGGTGTGTGCCCCCTGAAAAGTTAGCATATGAAAGAAGGAGGACATTAACAACTGCTGTCTAAGAGGGTTCTCCTGTGGCTCAACAAAGAACTGGAGAGTAAATATTCCTAACACAGCATCTGACAGTTAGAAAGTGTCATACTATGTTTGGCTCCTAACTTCTTAGCCAAAGACAGGGTGTTTCTGTGCTACTTATATCGCCTCATGTCAGAGACTTTACCAATTACAAGTCCTGCTGAACAAAACAGCAACCCTTTTGAATGTGGAGTAGAATTTTGAGCCCATTTCAAACTATACTTTGTGAGTCCACTGAAAGCCAGGAGACTATATGACCTGGGAGTCATAGCAACAAAAACAGTGACAAAAAGTGTAATAACGAACATTTATATAATGACCATGTAGTCTGTGCCATGTAGTCTGCAAAGTGCTTAATACACATTTTCTCATGTAATCTTTACCATCATCAAAGAAGTCGATATTATATCATTTCCATTTCACAGATAAAGAAACAGATATAGCAAGGCCCAGTAATTTGCCCAAGGTCAAGCAACTGACAAACCCTCAACCCCCACTTGGGTGTGTTTGATTCCAGAGCCTGAGCTCTTACCCTTACATTGGTCTGTATCATGTCGCCCTGCACAGCTTCACAATACCCAGAGGAGGAGACTCAACATGAAATAGCATTTGGCTGCATTCCAATCAGTCAACACATTCATCACCAGACACACAAAGAGAGCAGGTAGGTTGGACTCCCCGTGCTGAACTAAACAATGCAGGCAAATGCATGCACTGGCCTCTAATGTGATTTGGAGATTTAGCATCTCCATCTTGAAGACTTTCCTAACATCTCAGCTACTGTATTGACTGAGACCTTTTGTTGATGGGGTCAAGAGAGGCACAGAGAATTTGCACTTTCAGATTTTTTTTTTTCTTTCATATAAAATTTTTCATTTAACCATAATCATCCTGGAACATTTCTCACTGTTGAAATTATGGAGCTGTGTACTGATTCAGAGAAGTGTTGGGATGCTGGGCACAGATGGCTTTAATTATTTGGGCAGTCATTGACAGATGTGATGGTCTATGTTTCTGCTGCCCTGGACAGGTGTAAGCTCTAGGATTTACCCAGAGGGAGTTGTGGAGAGCCAGAATTGGATAGAGCCTTGTGATGGCCCCTTATTTTGTCTTAATCCACCCCTAGGTACATAGTTATCATATTTCTTTGCCTCAAGGCATGGCCAAGTCGGTCAAAACCTTCAAACCAAGTTTGTGTGCAGAAAAGAAAATCTCAAAGAGAGAAACAGGCTGTTAGCAATCAGTCCCAAACTCTGCTCATTATTTTTACTCAGCAGCCTTTCTTCCCATTAACTATGACTTCATAATCAAAAGGCTATAAGTATATTTCTCTCCTTCTAGATCAAAATAACCATTTTTACTTCTCCAATTACAGTTCATATACATAATTTCAAAGAATTGAACGTCAGGCTATGAAAACCTTTATTTTGTTGAATAAATAATTAATGAGCAAGTTATGGATGCTAGGTTGAGAAAGAAACACATTCCCCGATCTTAAGGAACTTATGAATATTGGGTAGAGGTGTCAGACCTTTGGGCAAATATGAATAAGAGTCATTTATTACTAATTCCAAGCATAGTTCTAGGCTCTGGGGAAGCAGTGATGATCAAAACAGCCCCCTTCCCCATGGGGCTTCTACTCTAATTAAGGAGGTAGACAATAAAGAACTATATGTATAAACATACACAAATATATACACATGCATATATATACATATAAATACATACATATAAATGCACACACATTAGTATATATGTGAGTGTTAGATGGGATGGATGCAGTATGTTTTCTAACATATTATATCTGATGAATTGAGACTAGCTAAGTATGAATCCAAGAGAAACTCTTCAGAGGAGATGTTATTTAAGCTGAGCTGTAAAAAAGTAAGGGATCACCACATGCAAAACCAGAGGAAGGACTGCATCTTTTGTTTAAAGATGCAGAGTTATGACTATACCTCATGTTCTGCTTGGATGGAGAGCAATATATATCTAATGCACAGAAAGCTTTCCAAAAATATCTGCCAAATTCAAATGCCCATGAGTAGCATAGTTTGCCCATAGTGAGCACTTAACACTTGCTACATGCACAAAATGTTTGATGATTATCTAATTTAATCCAGCAACCCTATGAGCTATTGCTCGTTGTATTTTAAATATGAGAAACTGAGGCTTGGCAAGATTAAACGAGTTCCTGAAGCTCAAGCAGCTGGGAAAGGGGCATGTATTTGAACCAGGCAGTCTGACTTTAGAGCACATTCTTTGAGCTGCAGCACTCGGGGGAGTAGTTGGAAATGGTACAGAAAGGGCGGTAAAGGCCAAATCACGAAGGGCCTTGGGTACAGTGCTAGGGAGGCTGAATTCTCAGAGAACCAAGCACCCAGCCAACCTGTCACTCGGTCACCTCTGTCCACTCAGACCAGCTCTAAAGTTATTAACAATCCATGCACAACTCATCACCCTCTACCTCAGACAGACACAGCCCTCCCAACCATTAATCTCCCCCCTTGTGTAACACACACACACACACACACACACGAACACGCCCCAAACTCCTCAGACAATACAACTTTTTAAGAAGTCCTTTGAAGAATGCCTTAAAGGATTTGAATCAATAATCTCCTCAGATCCTAAACTGGAGCTCCCCAGTTTGCTTTTTAATGATATCTCCCATCTCGGCAATCACAACTGCTTCTTACTGTTCGCTCCGAGCTAGGCTAGTCTATTCTTCCCTCAGCCCATAAAGCATGTGTGTTTTTTTTTGTTTTTTTTTTTAAATAAAGAAACAGACATGGAATTAAGTCTTGGTGTCCCATGTGCTTCATTATCCTTGCTTGTTGGAATGTGTTAACCATACAGTGTGAGTTTTCTTAAGTAGCAGAAAAGGATCAAAGAAACCTACTTTACCAAAGGTTTTTCTTCTTTCTCTCTTTCTCTCTCTCTCTCTTTAAAAACTGAGGTTTGGGTGATTCAAATCACACTAGGTAGTTGAGCTGATAAGATATGGGAGGAGAGATCTCCAGCAGTAGTTTTTATGTCAAGAAAGGAAAACTAAAGTCATAAAATGTTCTTAGGTGTCTTTGATTTCTTTTTTTTTTTTTTCCAGTTGAATTGCAAACCTGGAATTAGAAGACGTTTTGAAAAAAATGCGCTTGATGTTAACCCTAGGTAGTTATATAAATAGAGGGAATTGAATGAAGTTGCCCAGTCCAAAGATTACACGTTTGCTATGCTGCTGAGATTTTACATACCAAAAACTTTAAAACTTTAAATGGATTACTTAAAATTGCTTTCTTTACTGCATATAATTTTTCTTTAGTAATAAAGTTTTAGCATTGCTCTTCTGTAAAACTTTGAAGTGGTTGTTCTTAGGAGACATTAAGCAAGAGTCCTTGGATTGGAAGGATTTGAATAAATCACCCTGAGATGAGATTTGATGTGAAGTTCAGGGGGAAACAAACTTTCTCATTTGATACTATCTTTGCAACACAGAAGAGTCTTGTTTTTTAACTTTTGGATTTCCCTAGCCTAATTGGTTTTCCAAAGACAGGATTGTAATCCATAAAATCTCAAAGTGACCCAAGAGCAAGAATTTGTGAATCTGGTTTATGTACATGGTATTGAGGCAAGTTTCCTATAATACATTTAAAATATTTATATTGCCTTTCAAAGTCCACGTTGTTAAATAAAAATCTATTCCTTCTTTCCTTTAATTTTGCAGCTACTATTATGGTGTCATTTTCATCAACAGTGATTCTGAAACATTAGCTGATTCATACATCCTTGATGTGTAACAGCAGGCACTTTTTTTCTTTAAGTAGCATCAGAGAGAAAGTTAAAATTTCAAATAAAAGCTCAATGAGGAATACTTGGATATTTTTAAGGGCCATGGCTAATCACAATCCTTAACAGATTCTGTTGCATTTTCATTTATTATTTCTATGGCATGCTTTAAAAAGTGATGTGTGACTGTGCCCACAATTTTCGTGTCTTGCTTTTATTGCTTAAAGTGAGTAAAGAGCCTTTACATTAAAATCGTAGCAGAATAGTTTACTTTCTAAAACTTTTTGAGGTATGATTTACATACAATATGATTCGCCCATTTTAAGTGTACAGGTCAATGAGTTTTGACAAATGTATACACTCATGTAGCCAGCATCCCACTCAAGAAATAAAGCGTTTCTATCGACCCCCCAAATTGTCCTGTGCCCCTTTGCAGTCAATCCTTCCCCCCGCCGGCCCCAAATAACCACTGCTATGCTTTCTGTGACTATATATGAGTTTTTGCCTTTTCTAGAATTTCATATGAATGGAATCATACAGGATGCATTATTTTGTGCCCGGCTTCACCCTTATTGTTACATATACTAGAGGTTTGTTACTTTTTATTAGTAAATATTATTTAATTGTGTGATTATGCATCCATTCACCTGTTTAAAAACATTTGGTTTGTTTCCAGTCTTTGGAGATCATAAATCAAGCTACTATGAATATTCTTGTACAATTTTTATACAGGTTTGTTGTTGTTATTGTGGACACATCTTCATTTTTCTTGGGTAAATAAATACCTAGGAGTAGAATTGCTGGGTTGTAAGTTTAACTTTTGAACAAACTGCCAGGCCATTTTCTATATTGGCTATACCATTTTGCATTCATTCCAGCAATCATGAGAGTTTAATTGTTCCACATTCTGAATAACATTTGGTATTGTCAGTCTTCCTAACTTCATCCATTCTAGGGGGTGTATAGTAATAAACCATTGTAATTTTACTGGCATCTCTTGATGACAAGTGATTCTGAGTATGTTCATGTACATACTGGACATTTGTACATCTGCTTTTTGTCTGTTCAAATGTTTTTCCCATTTTTATTGGATTGTTTTCCTTACCATTGATTGGTAAGAGTCTTTTATATATTCTGGATACAAGTCTTTTGTCACATATATGCATTGTGAATATTTTCACTGTTTATGGCTTACCTTTTCATTTTCTTTACAATGTGCTTCAAAGAACAGAAAGTTTTCATTTTGATAGTAATTTATTATTATTCCCTTTTGTCTTTAATGCACTTTCTGTGCTAAGAAATCTTTGTCTACTTAAAGGTTGTAAAGATTTTCTCCTATGCTTTCTTCAAGAAATTATGTTTTTAAAATAATTTTACTCTTTCTGGATAGGTTTCGGATTTATTTTGAGTTAATTTTGTATATTATATAATGTAAGAGTCAAGGTTCATTTTCCTCTTATCAATATCCAATTATTCCTGCATTGCTTTTGAAGAGACGATTCTTTCCCCCAATGAATTATGTTAGCATATATGTGGGTCTATTCTGGATACTTTTCTGTTCCATTGATTTATTGTGTTATGTTAACACAATACTGTCTTGATCACTGAAGAATTATAGTGGAAGTCTTCCAAGGTTGTAAGGTAGTGTAAGTCCTCCAAGTTTGTTCTTTTTCCAAGTAGCTTTGGCTGTTCTGTTTTCTGCATTTGCATGAAAATATTGGAATTGTCTTACTAATTTCTTTTTTTAAAAAGCCTGCTAAGATTTTACTTGGAATTTCATTGAATCTAATGGTCAACTTTGAGGGAACCGACATGTTAATAAGCTGGAATCTTCCAATATATAAACATGATATAGCTTTTCTTTATTTAAGTCTTTATTTAGGTACTGAGCTAAAGTACTATTATAACTCACTCAACCATTCTAGCCATTGTTTACTCTATAGGTTGTTTCTAGTTTTCATTCTAATATAATCAATGTGGTGACAAATATCTCTGTGCATAAATCTATTTTTTTTTTATTTAAAATGAATTTCTTTGTATACATTTCCATAAAAGAAGTTACCAGGCCAAAAGACATGAACATTTTTCAGTTTCTTGATACATATTGAGTAGCAGTTATTTCTTGAAGATGAATTGCAAAAGATTTTCCAGAGATCCGCTTTTCTCTCCATTGTAGCAAGGTGAACATGGTCACTGTTACATAATCTCCAAGAAAGAAACAGGAAGATAATTTTTAAAAATTCTTTATAAAGAGAAATAGAGAACATACATTTTTCTCTCACATGGTTGTACAGTAGAATGTAAGATCAGACTAGATGTTGATGGATCTGCTCTAGTAAATAACTCTTTCTGGACCTCAGTTCCCTTATTTATAAAATGAGATTGTTAAAAGTATTCAGTGGTTTCCAAACCCTGCTCTGCAGAATCTTGAGCTTGGGAGAAGAGAGAATTGGAGTTGATGAGAGTCTTCGCTGGTGGGCAGGAAAGCTCTCCTTGCAAGGAATCTCCTCTTTTGTTAATTTCATAGGCTATAGTTCTTTATCAGCTTTCTTTTAAAATTAAGCAACCATCAATTAAAAACAATTTGAAAAACCACTGAACGAGATGGATTCCAAGTTTCCTTTCATGGAAGTGTTTCATTTGAAGCTATGTCATCTTCTAACGGCTTGCCATACATAGGAAGCCCTGGGGAAACTGGGCTTCCATGCTGCTAAATATGTAGCAAAATTTCTCTGGGCATAGCTTCAGTTCCTAGGACACAGCTAGTTCTGGGCCTATCCCAGAGAGAAAAAATTCAGAATTCAGATTCAAATTCAGGTGCCCTGATTGCACTGTGAGATACATTTTTTTATTTAATCCTCACACAAGATCTGTGTTATCACCATTCCTGCAGATGAAGAAATTAGAGCTCAGCTTCAGCTCACTTGACTCTTTGTATCACCCCACCTGTTAAGGGTTGAATTATGTCCCCCAAAGACATGGTGATCCTAATTCCCAGTCCTGTAAATGTGACCTTATTTGGAAATGGGATCTTTGAGGATGTGATGAGCTAAGATTAGGCCAGACTGGTTTTAAGTGTGCCTTAATCCAAGAAGACTGGTGGCTTTAGAAGAAGGGGAGAAGAGAGAGCAGGTGTGGCTCAAGAAGTTGAGTGCCCGCCTCCCACATGGGAGGTCCTGGGTTTGGTTCCTGGTACGTCCTGAAAAAAACAAAAACAAACAACAAGCAAAACAAACTATAACCAACTCAGGGAAGATAATATGGCTCACTGAATAAACAAGGGCTGCCCACATAAGAGGTCCCAGGTTCAATTCCTGGCCCCTGGTACCTAAAAAAAAAAAAAAAAGAAAGAAAGAAAAAAGAAAAGAAAAAGAAGGGGAGAAGAGACCCAGACCCAGACAGATGCAGGGAAGAAGGAGGCAGAGACAGGAGTGGTGCAGCTACAAGACTGGAATGCCAAGGATTTTTGGCAAACACTAGAAGCTAGAACAGGCAAGGAAAGGTCCAAGAGCAAGTATGGCCTTGCCACAACCTAGCTTTTGGACTGCTAGCCTCTAGAACTGAGACAATAAATTTCTTTTGTTTGAAGTCCTCTAGTTTGTGGTACTTTCTTACAGAAGCTCTAAGAAGCCAAGGCAGCACTGTGGATTTGTGAACAGAGCCTGGTCATAGCCTGGGCATCAGACAAGCGTCGTGAAGTAGGTCTAGGAGCAGGAATAGGCTGAGAGCTCAGGGGTTCATGGGGACAACCCAGGACTGGAATCTGCTTGTTTGTGTTGACTTAGCCCAAAAGAAATTCAAAGCAGAGGCAGGCTACTTGAACCCTAACTCTGTGATTGGCTGTGTGTGTCGCTTTGAGAAAATTGCCTACCTTTTCTGGGACTCAGTTTCTTTGCACATAAAACAAGAGCAGTAAACCTTGAAGGGTTTTCATGAGGATTAAATAAGGTGATGAGTATGAAAATGCCTACCTCACAGTCTGCACATAGCATACACCATTGGGAAGCCACAGATACATCTTCAGTTATGGCATTGATGAATCAGGTCCTTCAACAGAGAAGGGAAAAAAAAGTGTGAGGGCCAGGAAGATAAGATTATTATCACTTCTAGGCAACCACGGAAAAGAAACACTATAAGGGACATTCCCATAGGGTGCAACACTGGCTACCTCACACAAGACTCCCTGTCAGGTTTTCAAAGTAGGACATGGCTATCACTGTACATGCAAACCCTTTAATGGCATCGTTTTTCAAAAGTCTGCCTAGTCATTCTTTCTCTGTCCTCTCCCTCTCTCTCTTACTTTTTCTTTCCCTTCAACTCTACCTTCCTCTCTCCCATAATGCTGAAAATGGCCTATTTTATACATAATCCAATTGACATTCTGAAGGAACTGAAAAAAATTTCCCAGTCATCCACATGGGCTCAAAGCACCCCCTGGGTTGTAGTCTCCTTGAGGGCAGGATCCACACCTTCTTCACTTTATATATCTTCCCAAGAGATCCTCGCAAAACAAGCTGAGCGAAGCTCACTAGTCTAAGGCCTGCTTCTCCAGGAGTTCAGCCATCTTTGTTCAGAAGCAGAATCTCTGACTAAACTTCAAGGTCGCAGACGCTGTGGAAAGCTTCTTTGGTTGGTACATATTTGTTTAGGAATAACTTATTTTAAATGTCTTAGTACTTTGTCACGTCCCGCTGCTAAATCCACCCTTTCTTTTCTTTCTAATTTGTGAATAATGCATGCACTTTTTTTTTCAAGTGAGAAATGGCACGGGAAGAAAAAAAAAAACCACCGATTAAAGATAAATTTTCATTTTGCGAAAATCTTGCAAAAAATGTTAACGCATCCTCCTGATTGGCATTAAGTTGCAAGCACAATTAATTGACCTTGGCCATGACATATTTTAAAACCAGAATGGGTGAAGTTTTACTGGGGCATATTTACCTTAAGTTGAAATGCAACTTGCTATCTCAGAATATTATCTCAGTCTGGTATTATCTTTGATTGAAGGCAGGAAGTGTTGTCTGCCTGTTAAAAGTGGTCTTTATTTGGATCTAAAATAAAAATATGTCAAATGCTAAGAGACCCATATTTGAATCTTGACTTCCTAGATTTACAATGTTCCATTACAAATATCACTCAAACTGCTCTATGTCTCCAGACAAAATAACCCCTTTTCCACCTTCCCTAGCGTGTACGAATTAACATAATGCTGCAGAATTCTGACTTCCTTAAAGAAAGACCTTGTAAGATAAAGGTTGAGACGCTCTTGGATTCTTAGTACTACACCGTTTCACTACTAAAGTAATAAAAAATAGGAGGGAGAAGACGTTTTGCTTCCGACAATTTGAGGGCTGGATTTTCCGACTACCTTTGAACCTTTTGATGTTCAAATTCCTCCCTGGCAAGCATTCCAAAGCCTTGCAGGGCTCCTGAAATCTGAGACGTCTCCTCACCCAGGGACTTGGTGAGCTGAGCTGAAGGTTCGCAGATGTGGCTGCAGCCTGCCTCGCGGAATTGAACGGGGAGAACCAGAGTAAATTAGAGACAATGCACTCTCTGTGCTCTGCCCACCCCAAGACTCCTTCTTATTTGGCGGAGAGGAGGGTTTGGTGATGGAGAGGGTCCTCTCACCTCCAGCCCTGAGATGCCTGAAGGAGGATACAGTTCCCAGCCCCAACCCTACCACCACGGGGGCGGCACTGACAGTCTCTCTTTGACTGTGTCACTCACAGCTGGAGGAGAGTCCAGCCTGGAGATAAATCTCTCACAGCTTGCTCATTCTTCTCCACGAGGCTGTGAGGAGAATGATCAATGCCGTGCTACAAGGCTAGTTTGCTCAGTGAACCACAGAGAGAGAGAGAGAGATTACAAAGAGCCCATTTAAATATCGAAGGCCCCTCAGCTCCCTCCTCCAAAGTCACAGGCTTGCTCTTAAAATTTCAACGGATGCATCCACAAATGGTGGCCTCAGGGAGAAGCTGGCAAAGCCAAAAAGATAATCTCAGGAGATGGCTGAGGCAGCTTCCTGAAAATAAAGCCCTGCATGTATTTTGATGAGGTGCCTCTCCACAGTCATTCTCTCAATGGCCAGTTGTTCCTTCCCATGGAAAGCAAGCCCTGGGACAAATGAGCCTGAGAGATTAGCACGACATTCTGAGGCACTGACAGGTGCAGGAAGACAAAAATCCATTTGCTAAGATGCTGAGCTCCTACTGCAGGCCCCAGGCTGGCAACAGTTCTCTCTCTCCAAGAACCTGAAGGTATTTCTTGGGGGGTGGATCATTTTACCCAAGCCAGAAGTCTTCATTGGGCTTTTTGCTTTGAACCCAGGCTTCACTGTGCGTTCCAGAAGTCAGCCTGTCTCTACAGCAACTGGCCACTAACCAGGCCCACCTTTTCTTTCTCCTTCTTTACTAGACAGTCTAGAAGGAAGCATGTAAGCTATCTTCCCCATGCCCACAGCCCGGTGGGTCCAGTGAGCCGCAAGCAACTTTCGGTAGATGTGATTATTACACACCATTTCCGTAGCACTTAGTACATGCTTGTAACTGGTTCCCCTGTTTCCAGTGCCTCTTCTGTTTGTGCTCCTTCCATCCCAGCCTCAGAGTGATCATTTCCAAGTTTAGGTTTGACGATGCTATTCTCTTGCTTAAAACTACTGGGTGGCTTTCAGTCAGCTACAGGATGAATCTAATTCTTTTGGACTCCCCAGAGAGGGACTGCTCCACCATCCTGGCTCCCAGTGTGAAGACTACATGGAGCCACAATCAACCCACATTGTGGTGGTTAATTTTAAGTGTCAACTTGATTAGTTGTTTGGTCAAACACTGGTCTGGATATATCTATGAAGGCATTTTGTTGATGGGATTAGTAGCTACAATCAGTTGACTTTAAATAAAGGAGATGACCCTTGATAATACGGGTGGGCCTCTTCCAATCACTTGAAGTACGTGGGAGCAAAACCTGAGGTTTCCTACAGAAGAAGAAATTCTACCTCGAGACTGCAGCATAGAAATCATAGAAATCCTGCCTGAGTTTCCAGACTTTTGGCCTGCACTAAAGATTTCAGATTTGCCACCCCTCACAGTCACATGAGCAAATTTCTTAAAACAAACCAGATATACAGGTAAATATATAGAGATAGATGTATATAGATATACATGTATCTGCTTGGTTCTGTTTCTCTAGAAAACCTTGGCTAATACAGGCATGTATGCCAGTGAGAGAAAAAAACCTTTATTATTGTGAACCCCACTGAGACTTGGGGTCATTTGCTACCTCAGCCAAACTCAGCCCAAGCTGAGTGAAACAGTGAGGTTTCTCCAAAGCCAATTTGTTTAAAAAAGAAAATGACACCAGGGAAACCGTTAAAAGCCAATTGTGTGTCCAAGAAGAAGTGTTTTTTAAGCAGTCCACCTCCAAGTTCAAACCTGCTCTATGCCTTCACAGAAATTGTAATTAGAGTAATTAAGCATGAAAAGCTGACTCCTTTGTCATGAGTCAAAAAACTTGACTTTGAGAATTCCTCTATATCTGAGAGAACTAATTTGAAAATCTGAGAAGCAGCCCGCGATCCCAATGTATGAAGTGGTTTCCAAGACAAGGCAAGAGACCTATATTTAAAGGTTTCTACTATGAACCAAACTCTAAGTAGCTTTACATATATAACAGGGTCTCAGCATGAGCTTAAATGGGGATGCAGACATGTTAGGCTATGTCTAACAGGGGGAAGACCTGTAAGGTGTTTTTTTGCATGAGGTGCAAGGATGTTTCTGGAAGAAAACTTAGAGAAGAAGGAAGCAGCACAATGAACAAGAGATGACTAACAATCTGAAGTAAGTGTTGGGTTTGTCTCCAGGCATAGCACCTATAAGATTCATTATATCTGAGTCCCATGGAATAAGGAGGCTAAAGGAAATACCTACTGAGTTGTCTCCAAAAAGGTCTGTAAGAGTTCAAGTTTCATGCAACCATGCAAGGAGACACTTTGTATTGGAATGTGCCTCAAAGCAGAGAGAGATGCCTTCTTCTCTGCCTGGTCTCAGAACATTTTGAAGGCTCCACGTCTTATTTGATTTCAGGAGTTGGTTGCCTGTTGCTAGTAGCACCCAGCAAATGCCCCACTTGAGTCAGGACAACAAATGATGGAGCCAGGAAGGAGCTCTCCCTGGAGATTCCCACCAACACTTGAAAATTAGTTTACCTGGGGATGAGGTCACGTGAGCCATAGAACTGTCACCGCTATTGCTGACGTGATCCCCTTAATATCCAACCAGTCATTCAAAAGTTATGTTCCTAGCAGCTAAGCAAAATCCTCTGCACATGCTAGGCAAGGTTCGTGAACAGTAATACCTGCCAAAAGGGGCTGGCCACTAGCCCTCTTCCAGGCTGAGGACACTGGAAGAAATTCAAGCTAATCATACATTATCTCATTTAATCTCCACAGTAACTCCAGAAGGGAAATCTTATCTTCTTTTTAAAAGAAGGAAACTGAAGCCCAGAGAAGTTAAGTAACATGGTAAGGCAACACAGCTTATAAGGGGTAGTAGGAAAAGGTGACCTGATAAATTAATTATTAATGCAAGGCAGCACCACTTCTTATTACAAACAAGCAACATGAACAAAAGAGGAAGGAACAAACACAAAAGGAACTCTGCAGTGCTTTTCTCTGCCATTCTTTGGTGGGGCTATGCCATGGGCTTTTACACCCAGGGGAGAAAAGAGCAGCTGTCAGAGGCTGCCCACCTTGCTCTGCCTCTAACTTGCTCTCCAGTAGCTTCTGCAATTTTTCCCCATGCCGACCTGAGTCTCAGGAGTAATCAGATCAGTAACTGATATTCAGAAAGTAGGTATAGGCTTAGCTGAAGTGGATTTTGTATGTTAATTAAGTGTTTTATGGAACCTCTGAGATCTCAGATGACACTCAGTAAATATTCCTTACTGAATCCACAGAATCTGTGTGCGGGTTCTGTATAATAAAGCAATTTCAATGTTCTGACAGATGGGCTAGAGAAATTGGCTGCGTGGCTGTGATGCCAACAGATTATATACAATGAAAAATCTGGACTATAAGTGCTTTCTCTGATTGTAGTCTACGTACTGGTCACTTTCTGGAAGGGAAGAGCTCAACTGTTTTCAGTTTGTATTACAGGCAGGAGAGAGGTTCTGAGATGTTTCTGTTTCTTTTGTCCTGGCAGCAAGTTTAAAAAAAAAAAAAACATCTTTCAGTCCTGCTCCCTGCTTCTTACAAGAACTATTCAACCCATTTGTAAAGCATTCGTCAAAAGGAGAGGAATGATGAATTCTCCCCCTTGCTCTTAAGGTTAGAGCCCTTTTTTCCCCCATGATTCTCTGTAAAATGACAGGTCTAGGTTTTGTTGCACCTCTAGCTCTTTCAGACCAAGAATGCAAGTTCTGGGAATGAGTCCCTGTACAAAAAAAAGCCCAACATGTGCCTTTATACACACACACACACACACACACAATCAATCAATCCAGCAATTCCTCTAAGATTGCAATATTAAGCATGTTTATTCAGATGAACACTCATTAAGCAAAGTATTTTTAAAACATCTATATAGAGATATTTTTTATTTGAACAGAACAAATTCTAGGCATCTGTGCATTTGCCTGCCTTGGACAACTGTGTTAGAGAACAAACTTTTAAATCTCCTTTTTTGTTACCTTATGTTCAAGAGCCATCTTCCTCTGTCGGCATGGGCTGGTATACGGTCAAATGATGAAAGGAACCTTGTGCAGCCCCACAATTAGAGAGCGGCAAAATTGCCTATGGAAATGACTGAACCCTTAATTAACTAATTGCAGGTGCAATTGGCCACTTCCACCATCAGATGAAGGGCAAGTGGTTAATTGAGCCCACAAGTGACCTACTCACTCAGAACTAACAAATGGCTCATCAGATGAGGTTCCAGCCAAAATGTGTCGGCAAACAATAGCATGTGCAAAAAGTGCACAAATCAGAAGCGGCCTCTAAAAATGAAGCCTACAAAACACGAGATAATTCAGGACATGATTAAAATCAGGAAAATTCAATAATCAGCCATGAACATAGAGGAAGTGAGGGGTGTGGGTGATGCAAAAGTTTAGGGAATGAAGAACCTCTGCATTAAGGCATTCTGATTCATTCTTATTCAAAATGTTCAAGAAAATGTGTCATTTCCCCCCCCATTGTAGGTTCTTATTCATAAGTGGTATCCACAGAGTTCAGCATAAATTGCTATACAGAATAAGGGCTTGGGTAATGTGAATAAATGAATGAATGAATGAATGAATGGTACTATATTTGCATAAAGAGGGCTAAGAACAGAAGTATAGTTACCTCATTAAATTGAAAATCTTGAGAAGCTCCTGTTTGTTTTCCCAATTCTGACCATTTTTGGTTTGACTGTCTTGCTACCATGTGCAGTTCAACTTCTTGGAGGAAAAATCAGTGATTATGATGATACTGATAGAAAGGATAATAATAGTTTATATTCATGAAAATAGGCCAGGCCCATGCTGACATAAAAACTCCAAAATCTCTGTGGCCCAGGGAAGTGATGTGGTTCAAATGATTGAGCACCTGTGTTCCCATGATCCCTGGTGCCTCCTGACAAAAAATACCAACCAACCAACAAACGAAAGTACCAACTTGGGGAAGCTGGTGTAGCTCAGTGGTTGAGTGCTGGCTTCCCGCATTGAGGTCCCAGGTCAATCCCTGCCCCTGGCAGCTAGGAAAAAAAAATCTCTGTGGCCCAATACAACAAAAGATTATTTCTCAGTTATACAAGATCCACTGCAGATGAGTTATTTCTCCTTCTCATCAATAAAAGATTCAACCATCTTACGAGTCAGCCATCTTGACAAAGGTCTTTACTTCTACCAGTAAAGAGGACAAGAAAACCAAAGAATTGTGCAGTGACATAGTGTCTTCCACGGCCTCAACCTAGGGCATCACATGACACTTCTGCTCACATTTCATTGGTCAGAACTGGTCACATGGCCCTGCCTAACTGTAAGGGGAGGAAGTACAGGTTCCCTTCTGCCAGAAAGGAGGAATCCTAAAACAAGGTTTGGTGAACCCTTGGCATTTTCTCTGTCACAGGCTCCAGAAGCAAAAAATAACAAAAAGTGTATACATTTGGAAGTTTAAGAACACCTCTTGATATCATGCTACTGTAAAAGAAGTAAACAAAATTAAATTTACAAATGATTCAGAAATGAATAAAAATGAGTCTTTCCTTATAAAACAAGTGAGCAGAAGCTAAAATGATTCTCAGAAGGAAATGTAAGGCTATAAAACTCTTTCTAAGAGAAAAGACAGACTGAAAATAAATGAGCCAGAACTTCATCCAAGAAACTTAAAGAAGATTATCAAATAACACAAAAGAAACATGACCTAGAAATTATTAAAGATTTTAAAAATATTTTTAAAAGTTGACAATATTCATAACATTTTTTAAAAAAATGTGTCCTTTGTAAAGAATGATGAAGTAGGTAGATTTTTGGTGAGTCAGAACAAAGATTCCTCAGAATCATATTAGGAATAATATGGGAGACATAAGCATAGTTTTTAAGGAGCTAGCAAATTTCACAAGAGAATATATTCAACTATTTCCACCAATAAATTTTAAAATCTAGAAAACTGATAAAGATCTAGGAAATTGGTAATTGTTAAAATAAGGAAAATGTTCATTGCTAGCTTCAGAGTTTGAACTGGGTTCAAGACCACCAGTGCCAGGGTCCACAACCCTGATTCCACCAGTACTGGCTAATGTTGCTTTGGCCAAATTGTTTAACATCTCTGTGATTTACCTTTCTAATCTCTGTCTATCTCACAAGATTATTGTGAGGATCTGGCATCTGGTAAGCTGCCAATGAACATTGTTCTCATTCTTTAAGTAAGACTTCAAGCAGAAGGCTTTTAGGTAAGTTGGAAAAAAATCTTAAGAAACAGAAAATCCATATTTATATCAGAAAATCCAGTGCATAGAAAATATTCTCGGCTGTCATGGTAATTTAAGGAATGTGGTGTGGGCACAGCTATAGATGCACGGCTCGATGGATCACAAATTCAGATTTAAAATGGCCAGGCAGGACTCTAAGAGAAACAGCCTGCTGTGAAAAACACCACACAATAATTTTTGGTTGATCTTTGATATTCTCAGTTTTATAGAGGCATGGGACCAAGAATAGCTGTCTCCTAGAAAAATAAACATGCAGTCATGGTATAAATCATCAACTGCCACGCCAGAGATGAGAGAGAACAGAAGAGGCAGTGGCAAGTTTAGGATACTGGTCCCAATCAAAGAGGGCAGAAGCCTCTACACTCCAGCCAGATCACACAACATACAGAAATAGGGTCCCAGCATAACATGGTCATCTCTTTTTTGTTTTAAAAAGAAAGTTCTTTTTACAAAAAAAAAAAAAATGTAGATCTATCCATTTTCAGGGGGAAAAATAGTGCTAAATCCCTACTTCACACCAGACACAAAGTTAAATTGCAGATGATTTAAAGAGATCAACCCAACTGAAAAATAATATTTCTATATTCATAGAGTTAAATGACTTTTCTTAAGTAAGGTACAAATCCAGAAGCAAAAAAGCAAAAGATTAACAGCTTTGACCACATAAAATTAGAAGTATTTGCGTTACAAAAGATAACACAAGTCTTAAAGACAAGCAACAGTCGTGGAGAAATATGTGAAGTGTAAAACCAAAGGTTACTACCTAGAGCGGTGCTGTGTAAAAGAACTTTCTCGGATGAAGGGGTTGTTTTGTACCTGTGTTGTCCAATAGGGTAGCGGCTGGACACATGTGGCTACTGAGCCCTTGAAATGTGGCTAGCACAACTGAGGAACTCCATATGTGATTTTATTCAGTTTTAATTATTTTCCATTTAAATAGCCACATGTGTTTAGCGGCTACCCTACTGGACAATGCCAACTGAGAATATATATGCTTGTATAAATTGATAATATGCAACACTCAAATAGGAGAAGAAATTCAAAACATTAATAACATACACAAAGATACTCAAGCCCACTGGCTCCCAAAGACTACGTATCATTTTGCACTCTTAAAATGGAAAAGAAACACAGAGATTAATAATATGTGTACCGGTGAGGGTGGGAGAAAATGGATTCTTTCGCACTGTTTTGGTGGGAGAGTAAATGGTAGGGTCTTTTTGGAGTCACTCTAGTCGCTACCACCATTTAAACCATCTTTGCCCCTTTCTAGGCAATTCCACTTCTGTTTTTAAGAAACACTTACACATGGGCCCAGAGATGAACAAAAAGGTTCACTGCAACATCATTTGTACTACTGAAAAAATGTAAACTGCTAAAATGTGAGACCACATATGCTAAACACCATACCACTCAAGGGAAAACATTTTACCTTGAGACTGAAGAAATGGTGCCCTCTGGGTGTTGGCCTCGGGAAACCCTGATATGTTGAACAATAGCAAGGTTGTTAAATTTGTTATGGCGAATCTCCTCTATACTATGGAATATTATATAGCCCGTAAAAAGGAAGAAGTAGAGCTAAATGTACTGACATGAAATCATGCAAGCTAGACAGTTAGTAAAAAATATCATTGGTGGAACAATGTTTACAATAGGGTCTTGCTTGTGCTTAACAAAATAACAATAAAAACAATCAAGCAAGCTAAAATTGTGAGAGGACGTCTAAAGTGTAAGAGTATGGGCCCTAGAACCAGCCTGCCTGAGATCGGCTTGTGTCTCTGACATGTGCTAGCTAAATGCTTTGGGAAAATTACTTAGCCGGTTTGTGCTTCAATTTCCCCATCTGTAAAATGGGGGAAGCAACAGTGCTTACCTCACAGGGTTGTTAGGAGGAATAAATAAGTTAACGTATGAAAAGTATTTAGAACAGTGTTTGGCGTTTGGCAAGCAGTATCATTATTATTAGCATTACTAGCATTATTATTATTATTTTATTTTATTTTTTACATTAAGGGCACGTCGTGCCTTGTGGTACCTTGATGACCTTATTTAAAGGTCAGGAGGCGCGGGCAGTTCCTTTCTTCCGGGCAGCGGCACCGTTCCCCTGTCCTGCACCGCCGCGGGGAGGCTCTGGAGAGGCTCGAGGCTCCCATGGCAAGGCCGCACCTGGCGGGGACGTGTGGAAATAAGGGGACTTGTCCAGTCTGCCTTGAAATACAGACCGTGGGGGGAGGGCGCGGACGCAGCCGCCCACCAACACAAACTATGCAGCGAGTTTCCCGCATTTGGGGTAATCGCAGGGGTCAGCAGTTCCCCAGTGCAATGGATCAGCCTCGCCCTAGGGAAACCACCTTGGTGATCATGGTATCTCCCCTGCCAGGTAAGTATTACTAGCATTATTAGTATTACATATTTGTACATATCCGAATATGCACTAAATGGAGAGAAAAATGTCCAGAAGAATATACACCAAATTGTTGACAATAGTTACTTCGAGGGAAGGAACTGGATTAGCATAGATATCTGAAGGGGGATTTTTTTTATTCTATTTTTTTAAAAATAACCTTTATTGATTGGATTTTTGCAATGAAAATGAATCTATACGTGATTTTTGTAATTTTGAAAAAAATTGAGTAAGAACATATTCCAATTATTTAGTAGCAATAGTGGTCCAAGAACTGTGCTATACATTTATATACACTATTTCTAAACCTCATAACAAATCCACAATAGATGTAATTATTACCACTTTCTAGATTGGGCAATTGAGATTCATCAGATTGAGGATTGTCCGAAATCACACAGCATTGTGTAAAAGTAAGGAGAAGGCCTAAAATTTGGGCCCAAACTTACACGAGTCCAAAGTCTGTGCTTCATTACTAACTTTTCATAGATATTGAGCAAATGAAAAATTTCTAGCCATGGTGGTACCATGTAGGATGCATTATAAGGTAGGAGTAGATGGGAGATCTCAGCACTGGTTCTCAGCCTTGTTTGTAAATTAAAATCACTTCGGGAGCTTTGAAACATCATAAAGCTCAGAATCTCTGGGTTTGGTACTACATCGTTATTATTTCTAAAGCTCCCCAAGCTCCCCAGGTGAGTCCAAGATACAGCCAAAGTTGAGAACCACTGTTTTTGAGGGCTAAAACACGTGAAGTGTCAGCAGGAATGGAAAAGAGGAGATTCTTACAGACACAGCAGCGTTTAAAGGATGCTATTAACAACTAATTGGTTGTATGGGACGAGGGAATGGAAGGCCAGACATTTTTCCGGATTCTTGGAATAACAGTGGTAACAGTACTCAAGATTGGAAACGTCTGTGTTTGGGAAAAGAAGAGTTCATGAGCTTGACATAGAACAATTTTGAACATTTAGAATAGTTGGGGCATTGATTTGATGAGCCCATAATCAAAGAGATTTTGGCTATAGATTTGGGAGTCTTGTTAAAAGAGAAGAAACCTTGAGGATAAAGGATACTATCAGGAGAGGGTGACAGGGGTGGGAGAAGAATGAGAAGAGGGATGAAGGCAGACTTTTAGAGAATTCTGACTATTAATGAGTGGATAGAGGAAAAAGAGAATCCCAAGGAAAAGGAGGCAGTGCTTGAGGTGGGGAGAGGATGCAATGCCATGGATGCCAGGAAAAGCCCCGTGTCAAATACCGCAGGTCTAGTAGGGTCAGCTCTGAGAAGAGGTTAAGGGAATTATAAAGTAGCTGTCATTTGGGGTCTTGGGGGAAAGTGGCTTCATGTAGAGGTAAGAGCAGTAGGAGAGATGGGCAGGTTGACTACTGTGTCAGCAAGGCATACTGCACTTTCCTGAGGTTTTGAGGGTAAGAGAGGCAGAAAAACAAAGTCAACAAGATTATTCTTTCCTTTAGGATGGAAAGATGATAAAGATGGATGTTCTCTGATAGAAAGGGGACAGTGGAGAAGAAAAGAGAGTAAAGAGATAATTAGGAACTAGAGAGAAAGTGGAAAAAATAATATGATTACCATAAAAGAGACATAAACATAGAAAGACGGACTGGAAGGAAACTTAGGAATTATCTGATCCCATGGTGTTAAAATTCCATTTTGTGAAATCCTGGAATTGTGTACAGATGCTCAGATCTACATATTTTGAGTTATAATAAAGATATATATATATATATAATGTTTTTAAGTATTATAAGCAAAAATCCACAGACAAATTTTATTACATTATGTGCCATTGAAACTTTAACTTGTTCCACCATTTTAACTTATTTTGGGGGCAGAATTAAATTTCTTTTCTGCCATCATCATGTGTATATGTGTGTGTGTGTGTGTGTATAAATTTGAACTTGCAGTAAATGTATCATTAGGAAGGAAAGCTATTGCTCTGCACTGAACTTTTGTTGAAAAATCCAAGTCTGAGTATGCCAACTCTCATAAATTTGAACAAGCCAGCACACTACCTTAGCTCACGTGCATGAGCGTCAGGCAAGGCAAAGCTCCACACATCTGCTTGGCACATTCTCTCATCCTCAATTAACAGTCAACCAGTGCAATAAGAAGTGAATGCAAAATGTGGAGAGTCAAAAGAATATGATGTTATAGATAGCTTTAGAGCTAATTTTAAGTCTTAGAGGTTCCTGGTTAGACTTTTTATTGATGATAAGTTGTTTACAAATGTTGAGTTATTCTTGTCCCATTTTTGTATTTATAAATGTTCTATTATTTTCTCAGGAGATATAAAACACACACACACACACACCCGTAACACTAGAAATAGGTTTCTGGTAAGAGAAGAGAGAAGATTTAAAGGGTAAATTAGATATGGCATATTAACACCTATTGATTTATCAACTAATGTCAACTCAGTGAGAAAAATATAAGGAATGAAGGTGATTGTTGACAACTGTCACACAAACTCACTCAAAATCAGGAAACTACAATGATGGATGGAAAAACTGGAGGAATCCATGTTCTGATCATAAAATTGTCTGTCTTCAGTGTGTTTTATACAACTAACATTTTCAAACTATTATGGTCCCTGGAAGATTAGTCATATCAAAATAAAATATAGTAAGCAATGAAGTAAGTCTTTCTGATTGATTTCTCAATGCTAATTGGGCACTTTCAATGTTATCAAGCTTGATGCAAATTGCATGTTAGTGATATTAGGGACATGCACTTCTTCCCATGATAAAGAATCAGATGCTATGGAGGGAAAGTTTCAAAACCCCATACTTTTAACAATCCAACACAAATGTAAGAAAATGAGGCTGTTCTAAATATATATGCGTGTATATATGTATATAAATGTACGTACACTGGATACCATTTTCTGATGATTCATGTAGAGAGGAACGAAAATGTAACATTCCAAATACATGATGGATTAGTGAAAGGTGTCATTTTGTTAACTCTTTACAATTTAAGTGGACTTAACTACTAATATGCTAATATGTTTTTATTCTTTGTTTTTAACCTAAGTTCAGGCAGATACCTTAAACTGACCAAGTGGAGTAACATCTGTACAGATAGTATGAAAGCAATATCTGAGAAAAGCATGGAAGCAATGGCTTGCCTTAAGGTTATCACCATGATGTGGCTCAGGAGTCTAATGACTGTTAATGGGATTGTACAGTCAAACACTAGGTGTTAACTTCTTAACCAACGTGCAAACATCTTTCTAAACAGTATTGGATCATACTAAATAATCAATTATATTAAAGCACATTCTTAAAACTGCAATGTTTTCAGAGTTGTTGGTAATTAAATTGGCAGTAGTTTCCAGAAATGACTTTTTTAAATATGAAACTTCTATGATGAGCTGAAGGCAACGTGCTGGTATAAATATTTCAAAGGTTTTAAGAAAGAAAGAAAGAAAGAAAGGGAGGGAGGGAGG
>JAKSZT010054079.1:6622034-6644109 GCA_026826555.1 Tolypeutes matacus
CTTATAATTGCAAATAAGGTGTCAGCAATGAAACTGAAACTTGAAATTTCTGCTCAATATTAAACAAAGCAGATTTTTACAATCTTTTAAAATTATAGAGACGCATCTGAAATTTTTCTAGTGAAATCAATGAGAATCTTGTTTTCATATACATTAGAAAAGTATTTTCTGCCAAAAGACATTTCAACTAGCTAAACTAGGAGTCACTTTAATATTATTATCAATATTATTATTAATAATATTCTGTTATTTCTCTTTCAGTCTTTTTAAATTCTTAATGGAAGTGTAAGCTTAGCCATTGAAGAAAAATTACCCTTTGTAAGAACTTCTCTATATGAGTCAAGATTTTCATGCTGAAACCAAACAAATCACAGGAAAACTGAATTCTGGCACCAATTATTATCCATAATCCCTGATTTCAAAATTGTGTTTATTGACACATGATTTTGAAACATTTCAGATATCTTTATAATAAATAGTATACATTAAGTAAATATATATACATAAATATACATAAATTTTTACACATTTGGATTTAAAAAAACACTAAACATTGCTTTTTATCCTGATATTTTTGGATTCCTCATTTCATTTTGTTTGAAAAGGGGTAGTTAGAAATGAAACAAAGCTGATTAATCCAGCTCCTTCATTTTACAGAAAAGGGACCACAGCCAGGGAATTAAGCATGGTCACTAAACAGTGATATATTTTGTTTGTTTGTTTATTTGTTTTTAGTTAAACATCACTAATTACCTGTGTGCCACTGGCTAAATTTCTTAATCTCTCAACATCTCAGTTTCATTATTTGTATGATGAAGCTAATAATAGAACCTATGCTAAGCTTATTGTTAGAGTTACATTAGATGTGGTGAATTCTCAATATATGGATACTCCTAACCAAGAAAAAAATAAAAGAAAACCCAATAATAAATGCCTTGAATGGGAAAGTCAGCCAGTTATCACCCAGAAACCAATAGAAGAGCCTAAACTACAAGACAGTTTGCTAGTTCTAGTGTTTTCTCTCCATTGAACTATTCTGTGTTGAACCCAGTGGGAAAGTTCACCTTGGAATGAAGATAATTGGCTTCTTCTTCTGCAAGAAGTGGAAGGGGTAGGGACAGTAGTCCAGGGTGGGGAAAGAATGAGAAATTTTGAGATGAAATGTGGAGAAGAGTCAGCAATTTTATTTTTTATTTTTTTAAGTGGATGTGCATTTGTCTCCTGAAATATTGGGGGTAGTTTGGGAAAGGATGGAAACAGCCTTTGTAGGCAAAGAGAATTGATTAATTCTGAGAATAATAAAACTAATTGAGCCAATGTTTCAGCCAAGCTTAGAAGTTTTGGAAAAATATGAAACATGGAATTTGAATAGTATTGCTACAAATTCAAGCTTTGCTACACAGTAACTGTATAGCCTTTGGTGAATCTTTAATCTCTCCATACTTTTCTTGTAAGGTTACTGTGGGGCTCCCATTAGATGCATTAACTAAAGCTCCAGGCTGGATGCTAAGGCTCCTAGACCATAAAACAGACCTGTGGCCCGGATCTCCTAGATCAACAGCTTCTTAAGACCAGAAGCATGGCTGCACACACGTTTGTTTAGTATTGAATGAACCCTGAACTCTTGTTTCTTATACTCGTTGACCTAAGTATTTAACCCTTTGTTCTGCTGCTGGAAGCCCAATTTATTAAAAGCTGCTGTTTCATCTCTTGGGCTGCATAACTGTGCTCAGCCTCTGCTTCCTGAGAATAAAATGGGAATAATAAACCCTTTGTACAGGTATGAGGATTAGAGGAAATGCATGTAAAGTATTTCATATACTCCCAGCATCCAGACAGAAATTCAGGTATCAGTATCCACTACTTTCTAATTGTCCTCACATGTGAAATGGGATAACAGTGCAGTTTTCAGGGGTCCTAAATGAAAACTTTAAAAATGTGAAAATACTTTGCAAATCATAAAGTGTTAAATAAGTGTTGATTAACATCATCAGTAAACAATAGTTAATTTATGGATCTTTAATAAAAGGTCATACAGAAACATTAAGTGCTATAACTGGAAGCTTTTGCAGTAGGTTCTCAAACAGAAAGATATTCTTATTAATTTTTTAGTTCAATGAGGTTCTTTCACCTGCACTCTGGAAATCATTCCCACCACCTTTCCCAAGAAACTTGTTCCATAAATCAATGAATTTCACTCTCAGTAAGATCAAGCTGCAGCTAGCAGCACAAACATTTATCAAATAAGTGCTTGGGAATAAGGAGGTGGGAGGGTGGGGTAGGAATCACCAGAGAACTCCATTTCCAAGGATGCTATAGAGGAAATTCTTAGGCTGGCTGGGAAATAGGATTAAAGTGATAGGAATGTTGAATTGGAAAGAATTTATAGTGTAGCTCCAAACCACACCAATCCCCCACAAATAGATACTTATCTATATTCCTTCTGCTCAAGCACTTCTAGAATCATGGAATCATGACTTCATCCGAGTGCGTTCATTTTTTGAAAGCTCTTCTCTATGTACCTCTCCTTAGCCAATTCCCTCCTGTGGAGCCATAAATATCAGTCTCCTCCGTCTTCAATGTGAGGCTGTCAAATATTTAGAGATAGAGATCAAGCCTTTCATCATTGGACATATCATTTGTCATCACAACAGGGAGCTTGGGGGAGAGGTGGTCAGTGGACTTGAGAAGGATCTCAGGCAGAGTTTTGGCAAACCCTCCTTAACCACAGTCTATCTCTTGATTGGCTACATTGGGCCCAAAGAAAGCCACAGGATGTCACCAAACAAATCAATCCTGCCCCTTTTTTGAATATTCTCATGATCTACACATCTGTGTGGATTCCTCTCATTTTCTATGGTGCATTAACTAATACTTCAGTAAAAGGCTTGTATTTTTGGTGTGAAAAAGCCTCCTTACATGTTCAATAGCTGTAGGGCTTAGGATTTCATCTCATTCTCTTCCTCTCAGGCTCAAATGATTTTTTATCAGTCTCTTGGTGGTCATCTCCAGTCCCTTTTCATTTTCTCACTCTATATGATCCACATTATTCACAAATTCTGTATTTGTGAATTTGCTTACTCACTAACGTATATCTGTAACCCCCAAATCAATACTCAGGGTGCTTTCACGGTCATTTGCACATATGCACAAGTCACTGATGTACCTGTTCACAGCTGAGGTTGGACAAGGTGACACTCTGCGTTCTTGTTTCAGCTCTCATACTGCAAACAAGTGTCCTTTTCAGAGTATATTTTTCACATTTTTGTGCTTTTTGTTGGTGGTCTGGCTGTTTAAAATGGTCCCAAGCATAATGGCAAAGAGCTGTCTAGCATTCCTAAGCACAAGGCTGTGATATGCCTTGAGGGAAAAATACATGCCTTATATAAATTCCATTCATGCATAAATTATAATGCTGTTGGCCGTGAGTTTAATGTTAATGAATTAACAATATAAATTAAATAAGGTGTCTTTAAACAGAGACACACTTAGCACAAGATTATGGATTGATCTTTTTACAAAAATGTTGTGCCCAGAGGTTTGGAGGAAACTAACCCTGTATTTCTCCTAAGAACAGTGGTTCAGTATTTGCTAATTCAGTGTTTGTGATGGCTTTATAAACATAACTACCGTAAATAATGAGAATGGCGTATTTCTTCCTTCCATTCTAATAAGCCATTTGAGAGTTTCCCCAAACCATTCTTCTTCTCCAAGAAAAGGTGAGAAATTGACATGGAACCCACACATGGTCATGACTGGCCTCAGGCAGGAGAAATTCATTCTAGGTCAGCAGAGCCCTTCAACTTCCATGCCAAGTGATGGAGGAAGGCCATGGTTAGATTTTGCAGGGACCCAGCATCATGCTGTCTAAACCCAGGACTTCCTAACTAACTACTACAGATAAGAGATTATGGCTTCAGTTACTTTTAAACCAGTGTATCTCTCCTCTTATTTTGCCATCTCATTCTTAGCTGCCAACATCTGACATGCCAGCCATTTTCCTATGTCTGTCAGATGCTCAGTTAATCATTCATCTCACCTCCAGGGATTTCCCATCAACACCTGTAAACTGGTAAGAGAAATGCACACTTCAAGTGAATGGTGTTTTTTAAAAAATTACTTTTATTATTTTCCTATGCATCATGGAGATCCTCAGAACACTTCCATGTTGTGGGAAGGACAGGTATTGTTAATACTATCAATTAACAGATGAAGAAACTGAGAGTCTAGAAGGTTGAGTTTTCTTGCACAGATTTTGAAGAATTTAGTGTAGCACAGGGTAGAAAATCAGTAATTTCAACAAGATAAAAAATGATACAAAAATAATGGTATTTATAATAATGATGGCTAAAATTTATTGTATACTTAATACCATCCTAAGCACTTTTCGTATATCATAAAAGAATGCATGGAGTTTATTATGATTTAAATTTTCTTATAAATGCATTTTACCTACTCAATTGGTTTGTAAACTCTGAGAATAAGAGACTTTGTATCCTTCTCAGTGTTTTGCTTACCTAGCATATATTCTCAAACCAAAAGGACCAGTTTATGGTAGCAACCTGGGAATTGTTGATAAGCTAAATTGGATACAATGAGAAGTTTTCCTACTTGTGTTAATGACAATTGTTGCCAAGGGACACATTATTGGAAACCATTTTGAGTAGGTTGAAACAGGACCATGAAAGGACAAATTTTAATGGCATTTGAACTGAATGATGGTATTAAATATATGATAAAGACCAAAAATTGTTAGGATATAAAACGTAATGTTTCACATATCAAAATTATACTTGAGAATTAACCTTGGAAGAGAAGGAATAAAAGGTACAAGCAAGGGATTGGGTTATGTACCAATCCTAGGTAGGTTATGCTGTAGAAAAAAACAAAAACGTCAGTGGCTTAAGACAGTGGTTCTCGACAATGAGCAATTTTTCCTCATGGGCGGAATTTGAGAATGTCTGGAGAAAGTTTTGGTTGTCACAGCTGCCACCTAATGGGTTTAATGCTCAATACCTATAATGAACAGGTCAGCCCCCTCTCCAACTGATTCCCCCTCCCCAAGAAAGAATTATCTGGCCCAAAATGTCACTAGGGCTGAGGCTGAGAAACCCTGGCTTAAAACAACAAAGGGTTATTTCTCATTCTTGCCACATACCCACTGTGGATGAGCGTAGAGCTTTGTTCTGAGATCATCATCATCCTCAGTCCAGGACCCATGCTAACAGAATGGACATGAATTGCGAGGAACCCGGCGGAGAGAAGAAAGTGCTTTAGAGTGACCCATGGTGGCAATTAAATGATCCATCTCTGAAGTGACATGCATCCCTTCCACTCAAACCCCTTGGCAGCACTAGTGAAATGGCCCAGCCAAGCAAAAATTTTACCAAGTGCCCAAACAGGAAGAACTGGTATGTGTAGTGAACAGCACAAATGAACACTGTGAGGGGTGGAGGGCTGGGAATAAGAATAATATTGCGGGAAGCGGCTGTGGCTCAATCAGTAGGGCTCCCGTTTACCATATGGGAGGCCCCGGGTTCGGTTCCCGGGACCTCCTGGTGAAGGCAAGCCCGCCCGCATGGCGTGGTTAGCTGACCCAGCGAGCACAAGCAGCAAGGGGGGGATAAATGAATAAATAAATAAAATCTTAAAAAAAAAAAAAAAAAGAATAATATTGCACAGAATTACTGCTGTTCTAATTACAAGCTAATGTTCTGAACTCAATGCTGTTTCCAGTCTCAAAAATCTTTACGCAGAAGAAGATCTACTCACCACACCTGTGGTTCAGGGTTTTTTTTCAGCTGGAAGTGGTCAGACAGAAGTTCTACCTTACAATGTTATTAACACGTAAGCGTGATTGGCAAAGTGCTTAACTTCTAAGAAATGCTCTTTGTTCCTCCTTTTTCATTTGCAGAATGGATTTAAGAGCAGTGGAAAAGCTAAAGGGTGAGCCTATCAAAAATAGGCTAATTCTTTTGTCTTCTGTAAGACAAAAAGCACAAGCTTTATATTACATTATGATACCTGAGACCTTGAGATTGTTGTTCTTCCTTGCCAGGATTGCATCAAATACCTGCTGGATTCCATAACTCCACTCTCTTCTCTCATCTGTCTTCTCCAAATTATTGTCTGACTGGGCTTTCAAAACTGCAAATTAGTCCAACAAAAGTATTGTTTCCTTCTTTAAAACCCACCGATAGCTTCTTTTGATCTTCAGTGTAAACCCCTAAATCCTTAGCACAGCATCTTCGCCGTTATGATTTCTTTCTGCTTTACTCTCCATCCTCATCTCTCTGTTGCCCACTTATATTTGTGCAAACACAATTGTTTCTCTCCCATGCTTCAGGCCTTCTTGCAAGCTGCTTCCTCTACTCATCAGCCTGGCGAACCATACTTTGCCCTTCAAAAGAGCGCAGCCAACACTCTCCTCAGGAACTTCTTCCCTGAGTCCTCACACCCCCCACCCACATTCACTTTTATCATAGCATTTATTATCTTATATGACAAACATCTATTTCCTTGACTGTCTCATTCATTTTACATAAGTTTCTTCTATTGGGGACCACATCTTTGTGTTCAGGTCCACAGAGCCCTTTACAAGACCTGACGTAGAACAGGATCTCAGCACACGGCTGTGGAATAAATCATTAAAATACAAATTTCATTTTTCTAGAGTGTTCATATTGATCATTTTAATTGTCACATATTATTCAGTCAAAAGGATAACCAACTTTTTAAAAAGCACACACATTTAAAACAAGATACAATATTCCCTTAGTAAATTAGGAAAAAAATATACATATAAAGAAGCAAAATGTCAAGTACACAGATGTTTCCTACACATTATATAAAAGCAAAATTCTTGCCTTCCTTTATCACAGATAGTTCTTAGGAAGGGACTGAGCTAAGATATAAAAATTGGACAATCAGACAAGAAGGGGTTTCACTTTTTTTTTTTTTTTTTTTTTTTGCCCCTAGGGGTTTCGATATCTTTCACACAAAGTTCTATTTGCATTATTAGTCATCCTTGTATGGTCAAACCTGTACTTTAATCCCAAATCTGCCACCATCATTACCTCTTAAGACTCTTTAAGAAACAAGGGACTCCTCCTAGAGCACCATTGGTTTGGTTTAAACCTGTAGGATTTTACATAATCCAACATGAGTCCCACTATGATCCCATTTTACAGATGAGAAAACAGGCATCAAAAAGGCTAACACCAGTAACACCAGCTACTATGCCAGATTTGAACTAGACAGTCTGATGAAGAGTCCATTCTCATAATCCTTATATTACAGTATCTCCTACAACAAAATATATGTATTTTAACAGATTGAAGAGCTTTATCCCTGAAAAAACATCTGTCACAAAGTGGGTTTGAAAAGTAATTGGAATGGTAGAAAAGATTCAATAGCTATTTGTCTATTATTTTGTTCACCTCCCATTGAGTCCTCTTCTTTATATGGAGAATTCTTCATCTTAAGAAACTTGGTGGGAGGAAGAGCTTGCTTTCTACTAAGTGAATTTCCAATATAGTAAAAATATTTCCTTCTTCATTCTAGAGCAGATGAGGGCACAGAATGGACTACAAGGTTCACGTGGAAAAATTAATCTGTATAATCCTCCAGGGATTTATGCTTTCTGATTTTTATATAGAGAGAGGAAAAAGTCATAAGTCAACTGAGGCCATTCCTTTACAAACATGGACCAAATGCCATCCAGACCATGAGTTATGATAGTGAAATCTAAGAGGAAGAGGGCCAGAGTTTTGGCTCTATCTGAAGAAGAACTCTTCAGTAAGGACCGGCCTTGTTGCTTATTGTTGAAGCGAATCTGACCTACGGACCCAGCTTCTTTCAGTGAAACAGATTCCAGAGAGCTTGTTCTTTAAATATGGCAATGATTTCATCAATGGGAAGAGAGAAACTCCTGAAGTACCCTTTCTTTCTAGGTCAACAGGTCATATATGGTTGGTAATAACTAGCTGATGGTGGAAGAGAAGAGAGCAAGACAGTAACAAAGATAATTAATAGCTACCATTGTTTGGGTATTTATTCCTGTTCTCAAATCGGGGGAAAGACATACACTCTGGTGACAGCGGCAGTGAATAGGTGTCAGGAAAGACTAAACATGACATGACTTCCTGTAGGGAACGCTTGGCTCAATGATTATTATTACAGGATAGTGTGTTTTACGTCAAACTATATTAAAATGGGTATATTGTGGAGGATAATGCAAAATTAGCATGAATTTGCAAGATTCATTCATTTATTCAACAATATTCTGAGTGTTGTGCAAAGTGTTGATGCCATAATAATGAGCATCTTGATCTCAGGAAATTTAGAGCCCAGTGGAGGAGGCAATGAGTTGGTCACAAAGGTTGGGCTAAATGCTTTGAAGGGAAGCATCACAGTGTTAAAGGGCTTAGAACAAAGGCTAGTGAAACATCAGCTGAGATCTGAAGGATGAGAAGGAGCTAGTAAGTGAGAGTAGGAGAGTGGTGCTGAGAGGAGTACATTCGAGACAGATGGAGCAGCACAAGCCACAGCTTTGAGCTGGGCAGGGATTAGGACATATTCAGGATACTGAAAAATAACCAGTGTGGGTGAAACCTAGAGGGTGAGGGAGCAGGTGGTAGGTGAAGCTGGAGAGCTAGCTGGAGCCAGAGCAGGGTCCCAAGAGCCATGTTAGGGGTAGAAAACAACACAAATGAGCGCTTGCTACAGACTGATTTGCAGTTAACATATCTGGTCCTACCAGAGGAACTGACACCCTCTCCTCTGATATGGATAGAAAATGTGATGCATTGGCTCAAATATCTTGCAACATCAACTGTACTGCCCCTAGTTAGCAGATGAGGAAACTGAGGCTCAGAGAGGTGAGGTGACTTGAACAAGGTAGGAGAGTTTAATTAACGGATGGATCTCACCCTTGGTCTTTTGGGCTCCATCTCAGTAGGGAGACTTTAGAAACCAACGTTGTCTCCTTCACAATTTTGCTTGTGGCAGTCAGGGCTACGTACATAGATTTGTGGGCAATAGGTTCCACTTTCATTGCTTCTTTTAAATTGACTTCAGTGTGATTTCCTTCAGGTCCAGCCTTTTTGTGGATCTCCAATCTTGGACCAGAGCAAATTTGCATGACTGGCTTACAATAATCCTCTTCTGGTTACCCCCTCAGTCCAGAGCACATTCAGCACTCACATGCAGAGAGCTTTTCTTTCACCCATCCGAGATCTGAATCACCAGTCTGCATAAATCACATTTTGCAAAGGTTGCTCATTGCTCTAGCCTCAAAGGTTATTCTCATCCCCCCACTTCTCTGGAGTTTATAGGGATTTGTCAGAGTTGAAATTGACTCACTACCACCTTTTACTAAAAGAGATTTGCTTAAAATAGATTCTTGATACATCTAAGGTCCTAGTGAATCAGCACATTCACAAATGTTCTAATATAATTTATCCCAGCAAGAGAAATAATGGAAAACTGAAACATTTAAGTTACACTTTAATAATTTACTTGATGATGAGTCTTTGTACAGGGCAGAGGGTTGCCTGAAATGGAATCACAAATATCTTTTTTCTTAATGCTGTCCAGAATGTATCGTGGACTTTTTATGTCATAGAGGTAAAGGACTGCCACGTGTGACCTTCCACTCCTTAACAAATCCCAGGGTTCAGCTTTCTGGCAAAGCACTATCACTTTGTTAGGCTTCTTGTTTTCTTTTCCCCTTCAGCACAAGCTCCTGCGGTTGACGTTCTTCTCTTAGCTCTTTTTTCACAAAGAAACACAATTTATCACTTTATAAGAATTACTGACTTTTCGTAAAAGAGTGTGGAATGACAAAACTGATGGATACACAAAATCTGGGTGGTTGGCTGAGTTCACAGGTCAAATGGCTCAGTCAAAAGACAAGCCGTGCAAGCCATGTGACTCAACACAGCAGCAAAATGACAAGTCACCCTGTGTCCCAGCCTTACAAGGGCACTTACAGATAGTTGAATCCATGGCTACGAAATTCACAAATGCTAACAGCCCACTCTAATCCCAATTTTCACCTAATTTGCATTTCGTTTTTTATGTAATAATATTCAAAGCCATATGTCCTTTGCGTGAGATATGTCCACAACTCTGTCCAGAGTCTTTTTGAACTTCCGCCTTTGACTGCCACATGACTTTAATCAATTTTTCATTGACATTGACCTTAAATGCACCTCCCAAAAATCCTCATAGCTACTTCTGATTATTTTGTTCTGTGTCTATCAAACAAATTTTATCTGATCAATGATGTAAACAAAACTCAGATTGCCTAATGATCTAGGGATTTTGTTTAAGTTACTCCTGGAGAAACAAGTGCCCGCTAAAATATTTATTTATTTTTTATTTTTTTCAAATGACTAAGTCAGAAATTGAGTGAACTATGATATGTTCATGAAAATGTTTGTGAAGAAACAGTGATCTAGGGAAACAACTTTGATGTGATATTAAGTGACAAAAACAAGACATAAAATGCAAATACAGTGTGATCTCAATTGTGTAAAAAAGTATACTTAAAATACTAAAATTGAATATACCAACAAATTAACAGCAATCAATCATCTATGGGATTTGAATAATTTCATTTTCCTTTTATAGTATCCTCTATTTCTAATTTCCATCAATAAAATAGATTCTTTCAGAAGGTAAAGGTCAGTAGGTCCTATGAAGTGCCTTAAAAGAATCTTCAGCCACCTCCTCGATACTGCTGAAGTTCCTCCACAGTTTCAGAGGCTACGAATCACAGCCAGCAACTGGAGGAATTTAATAAAGAACGAGAGACAAATCCCAACTTCCCCTGCAAATATGACAGGATTTTAAAATGTGCCTGGAAAACTGCATCTGGGGTTTTGCCAATCCCATAGCGTTTGGGACGTTTGCTGAACCCAAAACACAGCCGGGCCCACCCATCCATAATTAAAGCCCTCCCCCCAAATGAATTCATTGCTTTGTGGCACCATCTGTCTCGTTCCCTTATTTACATAATAGGGAACCCTGCTCTGACTGCAGCAAATGAGAATCGACAAAAGAATGGAGAGTGAAGATGAAATGTATACATGTGTACATCAAATTATGTATAATATGGTCAAATACCCCCCATTTAAGATTTTTAAAAATTTCAAAACTGATTCCAATTTTCACCTGGGCCACTTTCCAGGGCTCAGAACCTCCTCCCTCTCTTTGCTGCATCTGCAGTTCTCACTAATGTGGCTTGTTTCACTCAAAGAGTTCATTTGTCACATTTTATTTTATTAAATATTTTATTTTCCTCTTGTGGACCCATTAGAATGCCAATGTGAGAAAGTGACATAAATCAGTTGCATTTGGTATTCACTAAGGATGCAGAGGAAATAAGCAAGTTCAAATTGACCTGAAATTTTAAAAGAAAAAAAAAAAATTGTCCCCAATATAGAGCTTCCTTGAATCTTTCTCATTTTCTTCCTGTCCCTCTCCTGGGAAGTTTCTGTCCTAATAATGGGAGCATGAGCAGTGGATCTGTTCAAAGGGAGACAAAGGGCTGATTTTTTAATATGCAACAGTCATTCTAATCCCACTTTTTGTGTCCTTTCCTGTAGGAGCTGGGGCAGGGACAACCTTTCCAGTCCTTGGGGCAGCCACAGGCTATAATGGGGGGCGGGGGGGGGAGGGGGGATCCCTAGTGTGAGAGTTAAGAGAGTGGGACTCAGATTTGGGCTTGGCCGTTAACTCTCTGTGACCTTGGGCAAGTCCACTTCTGAGAGCTTCATTTCCCCAGTCAACGCTCTGCAGACCCATGAGTGCTTGCTGGGAAGCTGAGATGATGCTCTCCCTGAGAATCTGGAGTCCCTATTAGCGTGGCCCCAGGCCCCTAGGCAAGCAGTGCCAGCCCCACACCCTGAGGATGGAGAGCTGGGGCCCCTGAGCTCCTGCAGCCCCAGGGCTCACCACCTCTGCCAGGACCGAGCATCCTCAGGCCAGAGCAGGGAAGGAGGCCAAGGTTCAGAAACCTTCCTTGTCTTTTGCACCAAGACAAGCTCTTTTACAGCCAGACATCAGGAGGGAGGCTTCGCAGCCCAGCTCTCACAGCTGCCCCTAGTTAAAACTGTTACAGGCTGCGGGTGAGCGCAGTCACCTCATCAGTGTACCATGATGAGTCAGGGGAGACCAGCTGATCAGCAACCAACAGATTGCTCAGCCCCTCTCCGGGTGTCTCCGTCAGAATTTCTCTGGAATCCAGGAATCAGTATATTTAATACATTCCCTAGGTAATTCTGATTCTTAGCCCAAGTGTGGGGACATTTCCATAATTCTTACTGTGATGAAAGGAACAATAGCACATCTTTAGAAGAGACAATTTCTTAGTTCTAAATTCCAGAAGGAATCTGCCCTTTATTCAGGGGTCACTGAACAGCAGAATAGACACAGCCCACAGCAATTTTATTCTTTAGATGCAAGAATGTTCGTGTAGACACACCTTCAATCAACTTGAGCCCAGATCCTTAAGCATCACCTGGTGAAAGCATTTCTGCTGGGGCTAAACTTATGGGACTCACCTTATCTCTGCCTGATGGTTCACTAAAGCTGATAGCAGCACTCCCAAAGGGAGTCTATAACCCTTTCCCAATATCTCCATCCAGCCACCAAAGCCCCCTTCCAAAAGAAAGAGAATAATAATAACAGTATCGTTTGATATAGGCAATTTAAATTTTCTCAGTCTGACATATGCCTCTGAGCTTGCCTTGCAAATCCAGCTTGATGGCAATTCTGCTAGACTTCCCTTCCAGCCAGATGCCCACTCATAAACCCTCCTGTTTACATGCGAGGAGCTGCCACTATATTATTACAGTGTATTAGCAAGGAATCATAATAGCAAAAAATATGCAGAGTAGGGATACCGGGCTTGGACCTGTGGGTCTTTCACTTTCTAACTGAACAACCTTGAAAAATTATGATCTTCATCTGTAAATTGTGGTGATAATAATGATCTAGCTCACAGAGTTGGAAGATCAATGAGACAAAGGACGTGAAAGGTTTAACAGTAAAAACAAAGGCGTATGTTTTAAGAGATGGCGTTGTGCTCCCCTGAGCTGTCAGTCTAGTAGAGGAGATGAAAAATTAGGAAAATTAAGTAAGTAAAGTTCAAGTCCCTGTGGAAGTCCCCAAAGGTGGAAGGGCTTAGATCTGCAGGAAGTGATCTCAAGGCACTTTCATAGGAAAGTGGGCTTGAACTGAGTCTTTAGGGTTGGGTAGAAGTTTTCTAGGAGGACAAAAGGAAGAAGTATAGCATATGTGGGAATGATTTAAAAAGGATGCGAATTTCAGGGGATAGGTATGTAAATTGACACTCTTGGCTCATAGAATATATTTTAGGGTATAGAAACAGGGGAAGAGGTGACAAGCCAGTCATTGAAAGATTTTCTTACTCTGTGATGAAAGGGGAAGACTTTCTCCTGAACACTGGAAGACCAATGGCAGTCTGCAAAGAGTGACATGATCAGACTTGAAATAGAAAGGTCATTCTGGAAATACTGATTAAGATGGGCTGGAGCAGGGTGAGACTGGAGACAGAAGACCACAGAGAGAGGGGTATTGTAAGGATCCAATAAGGAAAGATGGATATCTGAGCCCCCAGGAGAGGCAGTGGGGATGGTGTGGAGGCTATTTATTTGAAAGATGCTAAAGAAAGGACACAGTGAGTGAGTGGATGGGGCAGGCAAAGGAGAATGAAGAGTTAGGATGTCTCCCAATTTTGAATGCAGGCAAATGGGCAAGTGATTTTCACACTGGCCAAAAGAGAAAGAGGAGAATGAACAAGTTCAAGGGTAGATAGATAACAGGAGATAGTGAATTCTGTTTGACACATGTTGAGTTTGAAGGTACCAGTGAAGAACCAGTGAAGATCCAGAACGAAAAGCTCATTAACTATGGTTGTGTGTCTAATTTCTTAGGTAAAAATTCTGGGGAAAAGAATCTTATCATGAGGAAGCTATGAATAGTTACTTGATGTCAGGATATTCTTGGAAATAGTTTGTCAGTACCAAACATAGTAGTTATTTTAAAAAATTGAACTGCTTTGAAGACCATGTTTCTTTTTGTCATTAACCAAGCTCTGTGTCTACATCCATAAATCTAACAGTACTGAACAAGATTCTTGAGGCTGTAAACAAAACTCAGGAACCTTCCAGCTATGGCATATCCAAGATGAGTTGTCTCTAGTCCATGACAAAAGATATAGACATATCCAAATAAGACAATGGACCTGAAACTGCTTTGAAGTCACTCAGGGAATAGCAGTTTCTTCTCTCTTTCCTTCTCTCCATATAGAGAGCCAACCCAGAGTGATTGGTTAGAAGCTGAAGGGCCCACAGATTGTCACCTACATATTATATTTGTGGTGAATAGCACACTGTCTGACATATAGTAGTTAAGCAATTGCTGAATAAATAGCTAAATGAAGGCTCACGTAAATGAAACTGTAAATATTCCAAAAGAACTGGAGGAGACTTGGAAATTCCTTTTTTTTTTTCTTCTTTTTTAAGGTAGAACACTCAGATTTTTTTCAATGGTGGCAAAATTTCAAACTGGTCACATCTCAGGGTAACCGCTAGGGGGTTTGAAAGTGTGAACTTGGCCTTTCCTTTCTTTCAAGTCGGAAACTAAAATGTTCAAAGAAAGGGTGAGTGGGTGCAGCTTCTTTTAAACAAGCGAAATGCTACATCAGGCCATAAACCTGTGGTACCGTTTACTGTCTGTGTTTAAATGGATGCTTCCCATTGCCTTATGAGATCCGGAAAAGCCATAAAAATTCATGGCCTACTTGTGGCTGAGCTCTAATAAAGGAATAATCGGTGCTTTAAGCGAGGGGTAATGGGAGGTACAGTGGGAGATTTACTGGAGCAATAAGGGCTGCAGAAAAAAAGTAAGTTTTTCATGCCAGTTACACTGACAGTCTACAGAACAAGATTTTACTGACACACACGTGCAATCCTGCTCTGTTACGTGACAAGGTGGGATCCTTAGTTCTTTCTTCTCCTGTGTTTCTGGGACTCAGAAGCCTTGGAGTTTTACTCAGTGTTCCTGTCACCAAACTTTATAAAACTCCCGTGAGCTTCCCATAGTAAACCACTTGGTACTGTGGAAAGAACGTGAAATTTGGGTTAGGAAGAATTTCCATTTTAATCCCAGCTCTGGCACTCACTAGGTGATTTTATTAATGTCCCTACTTATTCTTTTTTGTCATTGCCATGGGGCTCGAGTTGCCTCACTGTGGAGGAAGCACACACCCCTACATCCTTGATTTGGCCAGCTGACTGCATTGCTGCTTTGGACAGTAGAATGTGAGTTGAAATAATATCTGTCACAACCAAGCAGAGCTTTAAGAGCTTTTTGTGAAGTAGGCTGCTGCTCTTTTCTCTCTGTCATGAAAATGGCATATCTCAAATATTGGTTATTTCTTCAGCCTGGGTCCTAGAAGGAAGACACACAGCACAGAACCACAGCTGACCTCAGACACTGTCCTAGACATGTAATGTAGGCAAGAATTAAATGCTTGTTGTTCTAAGTTGCTGAGACATTGGAGTTGTTTGTTACCTCAGCATAACCTGGTGAAAGTTGACTGATACAAAGAGTGATCTTGGGAAAAATCACTTAATCTGACTGTCTTAGTCTGCCAGAGCTGCTACAACAAATATCACATGGTGGTTAGCTTAAACAACTAGCCAGACAATTTATTGTCTCAGAGTTTTGAAAGCTGGAAGTCCAAACTCAAGATGTTGGTAAGGCCATGCTTTCTCTGGGGATTGGTAGTATTCTAGTGATGGCAGTCCTCTATCACAATGGAATGACCACGGTCTCTTTCTGTGTCTTTTCTTAGCTTCTGGCTTCTCCTGGCTTCTGGTTTCTATTTATAAGGTCTCCAGTAATATGGATTAAGGCCCACCTTTAGATAGTTTGGCCACACCTAAGTAGGATTTTCAAAGATGTTATTCACAGGAAACGGATGTGGCTCAAGAGGTTCGGCGTCCGTCTACCATATGGAGAGACAGGGTTCGATCCCCGGTACCTCCCGGTAAAAAAAAAAAAAAAAAAAAGTTATTCACAAATGAGTCCACACCTTAACTGATAATACATCTTCAAAGGGTCCTATTTACAAATGAGTTCACACCCACAAGAACACAGATTAAGAACATGTCTTTTACTGTGGTGCATGATTCAATCTACCACGCTGAGTCTTCTTTCCCTAAAATGATGACAATAGCCAAACTTATGGTTGTGTGACCATCAAATGAGATCCTAGGACTAGGTATGGCCCAGAAAAGTTGTTCAATTAATAGTGACTATTGTTATTCTGATTTATCACTCAATCAGGGTGATAGAGCTTGAGTTACTCTTTCAACAGCTGGCTAGCTGTGTTTCAGAGACTTGCTGTGGAGTTCCTGGGCCAATGTGGCAATCAGTGGTAAATTGGACATTTATGGCACTCTTCTTCCAAGACCAGGGAAAAGGTGTCTCTCAGATCCTTTCATTTCAGCCTTCACAAGCTGTGAAAGAAATAGCAGCAGGCTCACTTTTACCCCATTACATGTCCAGTCAATGGACACTGCTTTTTCCTTACCTGGGGTGACAGTCAGGCAGCTGAAAGCCAGCTCCTAAAAGCCTTTGCACACAGCCACACCATATAAAAACCAGGGGACCATGCTCATTGCAGTCACAGTAATACTACCCCACACAGGCCCAGCACATCATAGTTCACAAAACCTCTATAGTTTTTATTTTGATTTTCACAATAGCTCTGTGAGGCTTTCATTCATTCACTCATTTATTCAAACTGCAATGTGCCAATTACATGGTCTCTGCCTTTATCGAAGTAGATATTATTGCCAATTTGTTGATTGGTCAATGAATTTATTCAACAAACATTATTTTGCATCTACTGTATGCTGGGCACTCTGCAAATGAATGAAGATATCGAAAATGAACAAAACTTTTGCCAGCCCTTAAGGAAGTCACGGTAGCATAGGAGAGACACTCAAGTAAATCACCATCTGAAATGTCAGAGCAGAGTGATACCACAGAGGTATGACTCAAAGGTGTAGAGGGACAAAGAGAGAGAGACACTGAGACTGCCTGGAGAGTCAGGGAACACTGCCCAGAAGAAGTCACATTTGAGTTGGGTTCTGAGAGATGACTAGGAGTTTTCAAGGTGGATAAATTAGGGCAGAAGGAACAGCAATGGAAAAGACCCAGAGGCTGGGAAGTTTCTGTGTGTGGCTAGAGCATAGGCTCAGATGGGTGTAATCGGAAGAGATAGGTCAAAGTGGGGTGTAAAGAACTTTGAGGAGCAATGGACTTTGTCTTTATTCTATAGGTAATGGTGATTCTTCAAATTAAGAGTTATAAGCAGAGAGTATCATGGTCACTTTTTTTTTTGAAATTTATACAGAGAGAATCTACTGGATCTAAGTAAGGCTAGAGTACAGGAAACCAGGTGAGAGATTAATTCCCCAAGAGTCCAGTGTGTTAGTTTGCCAGGGATGCTATAATGAACACCACAGACTGGTCAGCTTATACAACAGGAGTTTATTGACTCATGGTTTTGGAGACCAGCAGTCCAAAATCACAGTCTAGGCAGACAGTGCTGGCTCCCAGAGGGGTAGCATTCTGGTGCCGGCTAGCTGCAGCCCTTGGATTCCTTGGCTTGCGTCTCTGCCTCTATCACATGGTGCTCGGTCTCATTCTCTGGCTTTTACTGACTTCTGTCTTGAACTGACTAACCATGCCTGAATTTCCTCTACTTATAAGGTCTCAAGTCATATGGATTAAAGCCCACCCTGATTTGGCCTCATCTAAATAGGACCTTTGAAGATCCTATTCACAACTGAGTCCTCACTAACTAATAACATCTACAAATATCCTAATTTACAAATGAGATCACACCTTCCAGAACACAGGTTATGATCTAAACATGTCTCTTTTGGGTGGCATGATCCAGTCCCCAACACCCCGTGTTCTAGAGGAACGTATACCAACTCCAAAGAGCATGTGTGCCAATACTGCTGAGGACTTGCTGTCATAGGAGGAGTCACTTAAACATCCTATCATCTCAGCCCTCCTTTGGGAAAACCAAACGACTTAGCAAATCATCCACCCACTTAGTAATGACATGCTCTCATCAGAAGGACAAGACCATCACTTCCCAGATTTCTCAGGTCTCCCCCTGATGGTAATCCTAAAGTCATGACTGGGACTAGATTATCCATTGCAGACTAGTATATCCTCTGGGCACTAGCAAAGCAGGGATGGAAAAAAAAAATCACACCTTCATTTGACTTGATCACACTTATTTTATAAATTTGTTTTTAATTCAACATACTGTGGGTAAGTGTGGTGGGGATGAAGGAGGGACACTAATCTTTTTAGCACTTAAATCTTCTCGAGGCTTCAGCCATGCCCTCTTTTCCTCTATGGCTGCACTGCTGGTTGTCAAGGCTGTTTCCTTCCTTGGAATCCCTTACAGAGTTTCTAGACAACAGCAAACAGGAGACTAAGGAATTGAATGAACCATTCAGGGCAATGTTGAAGAATCACCTTTGCCCTTACTGAGGCTGTAGAAAGGGAATATGGCTAGCAACATTTCAGCCTAATTCAGGTCTGTACCAAGAGAAGTTCATTTGAGTGACAAGATTGGAACCACAGTATATCAGACTCTGATTCCAACAGTGGTATTAAATTGGGATCCTCTACACTTTCAACACTTGAAGGTCTTGGTGATTGATGCAAGGCAAGCTCCTTAAACTGTAAGCAAACTACCCCAAACTGGAGAAATTCCAACATCTTCCATGGCATTCTGATTGGAGGTCCATCTATTCCAAGGAAGATCAACTCTATAAAGAGAGGCTCAAAGGAGTGAACAATTCTGATAAGGTAAGGTATTGCTGTTCCCCAAAGGGTCACATTTATGTGCTTTCAAACAGAGTTCTCTGAGATGATAAAGAACATACTTTGAACACTTACTGTGTGGCAGGTATGTGTTAAGTGTTTTACATACATTCTTTCTTTTAATATTCATGCCTATAAGGTATAAGGTAGTATTCCTATTTGGTAAGTAGCCCAAAGTCACATGGCAAGTAAGTTTTAGAGCCCAAGTTGGAACATTTGAAGTCAAACTCCAAAGCCCACTCTCTTGACCACTTTGCTGAACATGCTTCTTCCTGCCTAGGAGGTTATAACATGGCCTTTTATTCCAATTTAGAAGTATTTGTAAATCTCAGTTTGACATCCTCAATGTGTAGGTGAGAAAACCAAGGTAAGAGAGATTAAGTGATTTGCTTCAGGTGGCACATAGCTAGTGGCAGCAGAGCTGCTGGCTCTGGCATATCGATCATTTCCTAACCTGAAATCATGCACTTTAATCTAAACAAGGGAAGGAGAAAAGGGAGGCAAAGGTTAAAAACACTTTTTGAGATCTTTCTAAGCCTCAGGTAACCTCCTGGGGCACTTTATATCCAACATCCAGTTGTTCAAGGCACAACCTGATGACGTTGGAATTGCTGCTTCCATTATCCATGTGAGAAAACAGAGGCCCCAAGAGGTTAGACAAGTCTGTAAAGTGAGGGAACTGGGATTCCAGACCAGCTCTGGATGAATGTAATGCCTACTATCCTCACATTGACCCTTACTCATTGGCCAAAAACATAGCATATCATGAAGGTGTGGAATTTATGCCTGGTCCTCCACAGGACAAAGGAGTAAGATGGGCCTCGAATTACCATCAACATTGGCATTCTTCCTTCAGCCCCTCACAAGATCCAGGCCACTATGGTTTAAGAGGAATTTTTAAGCAATTTTCCCCAAGGCACTGGGTCAACTGCCCTCTGATGTTCTGGGAAGTTTCCTCCCCCTGCTTCTATCCTCTGACTCTCCTCACTTGGGCATAGTAGTGAGAAGCCTCACAATTTACTTCAAGGTCACCCACCAGACAAAACATCTTCTAGACATTGGTTTGAAATTGCTGGGTAAGCTAGGTCATCTTTTAGTTACAGTGAATGTGTTAAATTATTTCCCAAGTTCTGGAAAAGGAACAGAAGCCGCTCACCCTAAATCTTCCCCTTACTTTGAAATGTGTGTGTGTGTACTGCAGAGACAATTTTTCTGGCTTTGATGCCCCTACACAAATTGTCAACATACTGTATCTTTTTTCACAGCTCTTTGATGTACTTGAAGGGGTTTTCTTCCTTGAACAAGAAGCCACAACTCCAAATGTGTTTAAAACAGAAGCCCCTAAACATTTGAAGTTCAGTTCGGAATTCCTAAGCAGAAACTTGGCAAGAAGTCCTAACTTAAATTTAACAACAACCAAAAAAACCCTCTCCTCCCATCCTTAAAGTATCAAATGTGTGCTTCCCAATACAAAACAGACTTCACATCCATGTCATGCAGGCATAGCATTATTACTTACTGATTTCCCCCCACAGAACTTAGACTTTTCAGTTCATCTCTAAAGCACAGAAAAGACCATTTGCATGTACTGCTCTCATCTCAAACTCAACAAACCCAAGTCTTAGCCTCTAATCTTTTCTCCAAGCCAATGTGTGTTGCTCCCTTCATTTCTGCCAATGCCACCGGTTACATAAGCACAAAACCTAGACATTGACTGCAGGAATCATGTCTTAATCATCATCATATTCATCATGTGTAGGGCAGGGCTTGTGTACAGGGGATTTTAAAAAGATTTAAAAGTTATCTCCTACTCTTCCCTCACTCATGTATCGTATCTCTTTAAAGCCCTATCCATTTCTGTTTTACAGTATGGGTACCTGAGAGCCAAAAGTGACCCAACCAATCTAGGCTGTAGTCTGCCTAAGATTTTTATCAACACACACACACATACACCCATGCACAATCATCCAGCAGCAGAAGTAGGAGACAGTGGTTCCAAGTCATTATATGTCTGAGTATAAAGAGGGTAATTCTTACAGAAGTGATAAAATATACTCGTCATTGAATCTACGTAAAATTTTAACCTGTACATATTAAGGTCCTCTACAATATTAAGATAAAATTTGATAAAGCATTGCAAAGATTTTCTTACTGAAGAATAGGAATGTATCATTGACATAAATTTCTTAAGAGTAGAATCCATGCACTCCTTTTTAAGTACCTAACAAGCTCTGGACATGGAAGCTACTTACTAAACTTTCAATGTGTACCTGACTATCATTTGAGTCATATGGCTAAGCTATGATAAACAATTAGCCCTCTTTTAAGCTTAAAAAATATTATCAATAATAAATTAATGGGGCTTCATTCAATTCTATTTCCAAAAATGAGGTCCTCTATAAAAAAAAAAAAAAAAAAAAAAAAAAACACATACCTTTGCTTTTTTTCTTCTTTTCCTTCAGTTCTTTATTTCCTTTCCCCATTTCTTCTTTTTTTTTTTTTTAATTATTTTTTTTTTATTTTTATTTTTTATATATATACATATATTTTAAGAGGTGCTTAGATTACCTAAAATATTACACGGAACCCACTGGGATTCCCATGTTGCCCACCTCCCACACCTCCCACCACATCCAACACAAACATCTCCCATAGTGTGGCCCACCAACCTCAATGAACTTACACATCCTAGAGCCTTGCCACCAACCATAGACCACAGTTCACACTGTAGACCACACTCTCTCCCACTCAGTTCTGAGTGGTGTGTGCTGATTTAAAATGGCCTACATCCCTTGCCACAACAGTACTCAGGACAACCTCCAACTCCCAAAGAAGCCCCTGTATTTCAACTGCTCGTCCCCTCCCTACCCAAAAACTGTCAAGTGGCCACTGGCTCCACCTCATTGTTATAATTTCTTGCATTGCAAGAATCACCATATGTGAGCAAGAGAATACCATCAAGTCCACTCTAGTCCATAGTTCTTCCCCCAATCCAGAGGCGACTGGGATGGTGATGTCCACTCCAACTCCAAGTGAGAGAGGGCTTATATCCCATGGATATGGTGGGTGGGATGATCCTGCCTGCAGATGCAGGCCCTCTCCATTCCCTGGGATGGCCATT
>JAKSZT010054079.1:6649109-6691390 GCA_026826555.1 Tolypeutes matacus
TCAGAGTCATTTGTATTTTTCTGTTGCCCTCTGGTCATCATATTATCTTGATGGGTTTGTTCAGTTGATTAGCTTTTCTCTATGCTCTAGAATTTTATTTAGCTGTTGGTTCTGCGTGTGAGTTAAGTTTTCTCTTTGGCAGTTTTTCTTCTTATTTTATTTCCTTACTTCTTTCTATGTTCCCATGAAGGCAAAAGGTTAGGGCCAGAGGAATCAAAAGATGTAAGGAAGGCAGAAGGATAATAGAAATATTGATAAAAGTTAGAAGAGGGGCAAAATGAGACTTAATGAGATGAATATTTAACTTGTGTAGGCAGTGTAGAGTATTAGGAAAAAATATGGAGTTCCTATAATGGACTGGGAAAACAAATGGAGGAATATATATATATATATATATATAGTGATTTAGAAGGCTAGAATTATGAGGAGGTAGAGAAATAGTAGAGAAAGGTATGAAAGGAAAAAGTTAATACTAATAAAAAAAAAGAAAAAAGAAGAAGAAAACAAAATAGATGGGATAGAAATTGACACCCTTAAGTTGTGGGCCTATGAAAAAATGTTGTCTCTAAGAGCCACAACAGAAAACAGAAGGCAGAAACATGCAGGAAGGATAAGCGATAGTTTGTAATACAGAATCAATATATACAGCGAGTGGGAAATTACTGAATAAGAAGCCCAGCAAATAAGTGACCAGCTGGCAGCCCCTATTTAAAAAAAAAAATAGAAGGAAATAGGAAGGGGGGAGGAAAATGGGAATAATAGCAATAGACCAGAAATAAACAGAGAGAAACCAAAGATCCACCCAGGCAAGCAGTCAAACAGAGCTAAGGGGGGTCAATGATTCCCCTAGGGTCCACGTGGATCCTTCCTGCCTACTTGTGTTTATCAATGAATTTCCCCACAGGGTTCTATATGCAGGTCCTGAAGCAGCTTTTAGCTATTAAACTAAATTAAAAAGAATTTATTTTTCATTTGTTGAGGTGACCTCACTTGTTTTTTTTTGTTGTTTTTTTTTAAGCCAAATGCAGGACCCAAAATAATTCCTCTTCTAGACCAACCCCCTTACGGAAGGGACCCTAGCTGGGCCCGTGGAAATTAATCAAGCACGTCCCACTTTCCGGACTCCCCAGGTTAGCTGAAGCTCTGATGTTAGTCAGTGAGGAGTGCTAAAGACGGCGGATTCCGCCCCTTCTGGCGCCGAGCTCCAGCGTCACCGGGCTGCTCAGTAAATCAGTTTGAGTGCAGATTCGTGTCTGCTCTCAGCCTGGTGCTGCTTCAGGTCGGCTTATCTGCTCCCCAAAGCTATGGGGCGGTGCAGGCAGCCAGATCGATGTCTAAAAATATAAAATACCCTTCCCTGACTTCCAACCGAACCCTCCCTTTTTTGGGAAGTGTCCCTTCCTCCTGGCTCCGCAGCGGCCCGGGTCTTATCCCTGGGTGGCTAGGGAAATCAGCTGCGTTCCCCGACCAAAATTCCCCTCCGGTTCACCGGGTGCTGACTAGCTCCTCTGCTCTGTTCACACAAGGTCCAAGGGGCGCCAGGCAGCCAGCTCCCCAGAAAATAAAACTTTTTCGCCCTGCCCGCGGCTCCAAATGGCCGTTTTATGTATTTTTTCCTAACCACAGGGCTCAGCCGCCTGTGCCAACCTCCACCGGCAGCCTCAAAACTCACGAATCTCCACCATTTGGTTCCCGCCGCCGATCCACGCAGATAAATGTCCCAAGCCTCTCACTCCACGCGTGCACAGCACAGACCCCCGGGCAGGACCCCGTCCCCAATCTGCCTTGCTCTGGGAGCTTGCAGTGTGCGCCCTCCTACACCAACGCCATCTTGCCTCTCCCTCTCCCATTTCTTCTAATGTACATCATTAATCCTATGGCTTTCACCATAGTTTAGACCTTTATTCTGTCACCAGATCAAAGGTCTTGAGGTCTTTAGTATAGAGGAGTGACTGTGGAGCCAAGACCCTGAGGCAAGAAAACAAAATTTTGATTCAAGCTGGCATGAGCCTAGAGAAGCCTTAGACACACGAATGAGAAAACGTGGCTGCTGGAGGAAAGACATACAAAGCTTACTATGCAAATACATCAGATGGTCCTGAGTGCTGTGGAAAAGAATGAAACAGGTAAGGGGTAGGGAGTTCCGTAAAACTTTATTTTATGTAGGAAAGGTCTTGTTAGGCAGAGATCCAGCCAAAGTGAGAGAGTGGGACATGCTGCTATTTGGGGACCCACATTCTAGGCACAGGCCACAACCCAAGCAAATGCCCTAAGGCAAGAGAGGGCTTGGTGTGTTCCAGGAGCAGAAAGAAGCCAGTGGGCTTGGAACAGAGCATGGGACAGTTCATGCAGAGACTTGTACTAAGGAAAGGGCTTAGACTTTGACTCTAAATGAGTGTCCATTTAAAAGACAATAGCATTTTCCACCAGCATAACTGATTGTCCACCATATTTCTAGCACTCTGATAAGCTCTAGGAGCACAAACATTAATAAGATCCAGTTTCTGCTCAGTAAAGAGAAAGATATTTAGGTGAAGAAATCTAACGTAAGGGAGAAAGTAGACAAATGTTAAAAGAAATAGGTAGACTTCAAAGATCCCTCTAAGCTTCAGGGAGTAGATAATCAGGTAAGGCTCATGGAGGAGGTTCCTTAATGATGGGCTTTGAAGGATGGGTTGAATTTGAATACAAGGAGCTCTGACCTACAGAATTTTCTAAGAGCACAAGTTAAGGGATGTGGGCAAGAATATGCCTCACATTTTCAGAGAATCTGGAGAACTGATGGTCAGTTGAGTTGGGCAAGGCTTGAAGGAGGGTAATTGGAGATAGGTTTAGAGAAGGACTTTGGAAATAAATGTTTGAGGTTCACGGCAAGACTGAGAATTAGCAAATCTTTATTAACTATAGGGTACAATATGCTTTCTATATCATTTCCAGATATATGTTTATATCCATATACAAAAGCTTTCATAAGAGAAAAGTATCTATTTGCAATGAATATTCAGAAATTAAACAGAACCATCTTTTAGCCATTCAGATAAACATTTAAAAATAGGTAGGCTCTTAAGGTTAATCTGTTACACACACACACACACACACACACCCCACACAAAGACTGAACAGATGAGGAGAGGGAGTCCTGGAGACTTAATAGGCAGCACAAGGTCATACTATTAATAAGTGATGGATCAGGAATCAGATTGATGTCTCAAGATCTTTCTACCACATCTCTTTGCCTACCTCCACCAGGCCTTTCCGATGCTCTACCACAGTAAGGTGGGGGTGGCCCACAGTTAGTGCTGGAGATTGAGATCTTTTGCTATCTTTATTGTAACATGCATAAAATAATAATGATTCAGCTGATATTCCTCCTACTTCTAAAGAGCAGTCTACCTTACCAGAATGCCTCTCACATTGTCAACAGTGACTTAGCATCTTCATTGCTGCATGGCTGTAGGCATGGTCTCCCAAATAACTAAAATTATGGCACCCCTCCCCCATCTATTGATAAAGAAATGTCATCTTCTCCACCAAGAGACATTTACACCTAGCACACCCCTAGAAAGTGTTTCCCCCCTTTCATTTATTTGCTCCAGATTCCACATGACAGGATCCAATTTTTTTCTTATTGCAATAATTGACTTTAGCAGCCAGCTCAACTGACTTGAATTTTTCAAATTTATTTCTCATGAAAAGCAAAGCTGGCAGAGAGCAAGAGGGGGTGATCCAACTTCGCCACAAGAGTAAATTTTAGCTCTTTGCCTCTATGCTTTAAAGAAAGACTAGAAAGTTTGAAAAAGCCCTTCTGTAACTTGGCATTTCATTTGTATTCTGAAAATAACAAACTAGCTTCAAGACTCACCTTAGTTGCGACCTCTTTTAGGAAACTATCTCTGACCACACCCACCCCCCAAGTCTGTGCTCTCCTGAAATTCTGTAAGTACCTCTAAGAAGCACTGACCATACTATGTCCTGACAATTTCTTGACATTTCTCTTCCTTCCCTCAGCATCTTCAGCACCCAGCACAGTGGGTAGAAAGGAGGCAAAAAAAGGTGGCAAGGAAAGGGAAAAGGAAGAAAATGTTTGATGTACATATTTTCCAAGCCAAGTGAAGACACAAAGTCTGGCAAAGAATTTTTTTCCTACTAACTGGTTAAGAGTAATTTGAAGATAAATAGCATGGCTGTCAATATTAGGATTTACATACACTGCTTGTTTCTGAATACACCAGAAAAGAATGTTCTAAATTAAGACTGTCCCTGAAAAATCAAAGATATCCATTTACTATTGTGCCTCCTACACTTCGAACCTGGATAAATGAAAATAAGCATTCATGAATCTGCAACTCTTTTTATAAGGGCTTATACAGGCACTTCTTGGTTTAGATACATTGTGTTTTGCATATTTAAAATATCACATAATTTTATCTAGACCTTTTAGTGAAATAATGCAGTCTGTCATTTGGGGTAAGTCTCATAATAAGGGGACCCTGCAGTACATGAGGGCCTTCCCTGAATGACAATGTTCCAGTATCTATTCTTCATCCACGTAGTTTCTCCATTGCCTTTCACTTGAAATGCATTTGTGCTGTGTTTTTGTTTTTCTGCATTGCAGTGTTCTTTCCTTATATATTTCCTAGTATTCTTTCCTGCTTGTGATTCCATTGCTACACAGAGCAATGGTGGTGCATGCTCAATGTTCACATTTTATGTTTATTTAAGTATAGAAAGAAAATCCTAAGATCAGATATGACTTGCAGCCTTCAACCATGTGGCAATATTCGGGAAGCTGATTTATCATTTCCATTCAATCTACCTCTTACCTTACAAACTTAGTAAATGAGTCCAGTTCTACGTTCCTATAGATTAGTTTAATAGAGTTAGTGATAATCTCCTTAGAGGGGCTAAAATACTCTCACTCATTACTCTTTTGGAAAATCGGTTTTGGCATATTTGATTTGAGTTGGCATCCTCTTTAAATGTTTCAACCACTGATCATGTCAAAGAATTTCTCCATATCTTTGTTTGTTTGGGTTTTTGTTTTGTTTTGTTTTGTTTTTTATCTCTCACCACATAGGGCATTGGAATAATGTTTATATGCTCGAGGAACATTAATCAGTGAAAAGCTTCACCTTGGCCAAATGGCTTTTGGTATAAAAAATTAATGTGAGTTAGTTGATTTAGGATTTTAATTTTCACTCATATTTAGTAGGACCTTGGAAGTTTCTGCAAGTGCTGATAAAAGGGAAGAAGGTCCCATAGCAGAAGGGAATATGATGAAGGCAGTGCAGGGTATACAAGGGAGCAACCATCTGGGCAGAGGGCATCAGCTCCTTTACAGATTTTGAGCCTATTAAACTCAATCCATGAATTGAACAACTCAATTCATGAATAATTTTTGAACAACCATTCTATGCTGGAATATGTGTGTATATAAAATTAGAAAGCAGTATAGACAGGTGTAAAATACAATTATGAGTTCTTTTAGAAAAACATGTTGGAGACCCAAAGGATAGGCTGACCACATCTCTTAAGACATTGATTTAGGCTGGATAACATCTTCCAGGGAGATTTTGTGTAGGGGCAGAAGAATCAAGAACTTTTCACACTGAATGTATTTTCCCAAAACTTCTTACTTTTTTGACATACAATTTTTTAATTTCACAGTAAACCATACTTGCATTCAAGTATTGGACTTTCCAGTTATCCATATCACAATTTATTCTTTTAGTTTGTTGAGGTTTTTTGACACCTAATTCTGATATAAAACATATTCTTCATTATACCTTCCAGCTTTCTGTCATCTACAACATTAACAAACAAGTCTTCACCTAAGTCTTAATAAAAATGTTGGCCTGGGTAGGGCCAAGGACCTTAAGGTCCACCATTCTTCCAGGAATCTCCCTCCTGATAGCCACTGCAATACTCTTTGGGCATTATCAATTATACATCCACCACATTAAAGACATCAAGCCCTGTTTCCATCTTTACTTGAAGATTTTACAGAGCCCCTAGCTGAAATATGTTTTTATTGTGACTACAGAATTTCATAGTAGTCAAGGTGTTATCCACAAAATGAAATGAAGCTATTATGGCAGAATTTGTTCTTAGGGAATATTTGTTACCTTCTGTTGGTCACCATATCTTTGCTAATTGCTCCAAAATGTTCTATTTATAATAGTCTCTGGAAAAATCAGAATCAGGAGCATCCTCAAGTTTTCTAAAGCTTTTGAAAATCAAACTGTTGTCTCAATCTCTAGTCTCTCTTTGCCCTCCACATTCCTCAAACATGGCTGACAGCATCTCAGCAAACTAATCTACAGCCTGCAATTCCATCTTTCCATCTGGGCAGAGGGCATCCTCTCCTTTACAGAAAAAAAAATACTTCTTTGGAATCATCTTACCTTGATTGGGCTTCCATATCCCCCCTTAATGTTTGTTCTTCTTTCTTCCTATTTTTGTACCGATATGGGGAGTAGTTGTAAGAGACATTTTATAATTTATTCAGTTGACAATTGATACTTTGCTCTTTAAACAAAGAATACATGGAATGTACCTTTAAAATAAAGGTGCTTCAACTAATAGAGCCTCAAGGAACATATAAGAGTGAGGAGATATAAAGGAGAATACATTTTTATAGAGAGTGCATTTATCTGCAGGAAATTCCCTCTGCAGTTGTGGAACCTGTCAGTGTAGCAAGAATGGAGCTCCTCCCCCTAAAAATGATCTAAGGAAAAATGGTGAGCAGCCAGGTAGCTGATGCAGAATGAGAAGACCTGTCTTCCACGCCTCTGCCTCCTAAGAAGAGTCTGCCCTGTTCATCTGTCAGTTCAGCAGAGGCTCTGCTGTGATGGCCAGAAGCCTGGCGGTAAGTCAATAAGTTCCCCTTCAGACAAGGAAAGTTCTGCAGGTCAGACTTGCTAAGCAAGTAGATGACAAAAAGCGCCGAGTGCATAAAATGCTGTAGTAAATTAAGATAATGATATTGGCTGTTTGTTGTAGATAAAACATAAATCTGTAATAGAAGCATCTCGGAGATTCCAGCACTCAGTGTATCAACATCAGAAAGAGCAGTTATGATTGTTGTCAAGGGAAAAAAAAAAAAAAATCCAAAGCCTGGCTAACATTTAGAGATATAAAGCTTTCATATCCTTCGGTCTTCTTTCCTTTGTGATTTCCACAGGAATTTCATTTCCAGAGATATTATACTACTTGCTTTCAAAGGAATTCAATATTTTCATTCAGAAAAGTAATTTCACAGGAAAGTAGCATTGAGTGATGTCCTGGGTATTCATTTTCAGAGCCAATCTTACAAAGTCAATTTGTGCGGCAAGGAGCTGGGACGCCATGAAAAGGTGCAGATCCTGTGTGTTTAGGTTTCTATGGCTCTCTCCTTCCTTCCGCCCCTTACAGAAAGGATGCCTTGGATGCCCCTTAAGCATTTGAAAAGAACCGTCTGATGTTAAAAACAAAACATGCCTTAATAACATCGCCAGTGTAACCCAAAGACATTGATCCTCAGCTGGGGACTAGATTATGGCTTCATCCCTTCTGCCCAGTAGTAAAAGTCATATCACTATCGCCATCAAAATCATTCTGTTTATTTTCCACACATTGTTTGAGATATTAGAGGAAAAAGCAGCAAGTCTAAGGTGAGAGACAAGGAGAGGAGTTACTTGCTTGGGTACTTCTGTGCAGATAAAAAGCTAATCCTGATAAAACCAAGGCTGAAATCCTTCCAGCCCACATAAAGTCAAGGTCAGGCAACATTAGCCAATCAAGTTGAAAGCCGAGAGATTTTTCTGAAGTGAGCCAAAGACCGACAGAGGGACAGACAGAGGTAGGCAGGGAAGGGACGGGAGGGGGAATATCAGAGAAAGAAGGAGAAAATCATCCGGACAGAGGTGAACAGATGGACTGGCAGAGTGAATGAGAGGCAGAGATGGAGCAGGAAAAAGAAGTAGTTCCTTTCTCTATTCCTATTCCTTGACATATTTCAAGATCAAAAGGAATACAAATCTTCAAATTTTTCGTCAGGCATTTGGGGCGACTGAAGAACAAGGTCCAGCTGCCAATAGGTGTTTTTTTCCCAGGTTTTTCAAGTCAGCCACATGCCATAACCTTGAGGACAAAACTGTTTATTCCTGGTGGGAAGATAAACCAGCCTGTTCCCAACCCCCCATGGAAGCAGTGTGGACATTACCGGTGAACAAAGAGAGAGTGCTATACAGCAACAAGCATTTGGTTTTGATTAGAGGATATTCAGGGGACTGTGCGAGTTCTATTAAAATCGGCACAAAACCATTTTAAAGGGCTTTCTCTTTTCTTTCTCTTTCCCCCCTCGGTTCCTATTGTTAATCTTTCTTCCTGGACGGCTTCTCACAAATGCCTTTTGTTTTCTTGTGTGATTCTACGTGCCAGGACTCTAAGAAGGGAGGGTGGAGGTCCTGGGCTGGCATGCTTTCAAGTCCCTTCCATAGGAGAGGAAGGCTTGTTGCTGTGCCTTCAAGGGTATAAATTTAGAGGCCGCCAAACCGTCCGGAGGTAATTCAAATGCTGGTAAATGTTGGAGTCCACCCTGGCCCCCTGCTCAAGTGACTACCCTGGCACTTACCCCACTCAGAGGAAACGAAACCAATTTGGGAAAGCGAGGAGGGAATAAACATGCAATTAAAAATGGCCATTTCTCCTGGTTTCTTCCTTTAGTTCTTTTTTTAACACTGCATCCCATTCTATAAACTGATGATGAAACGGGCTTGGTTAATTATCACAACACACAAAAGATCACTGTCTCTTCCACACAGCGACTAGGCCAGCTTTGAATTTGGGGGGTGGGGGGGGTGGGGGTGGGGGGGGTAGGGTGCAAGGAATGAAGAAGTGGGTAAACTTCAAGTAAAGCCATCATTTCGGAAGAGCCGCTATTTTTATATTGTTTGCAAACCCTTTGCCCGAGTGAACATTACAGAAATGGCACTTTTCTCTCAATGTATCTATCTTCCTCCTTTATACATAGACAAATAAAAAAATGAATCTTTCCAGAGGCAGCATGCTTGCCACTTGTATATATTCTTTAGATAGCTCATTTTTATTCGGCTTAAAGCATACCCTATCATTTTTATTCAAGATTACATCTAGCCCCTCTTTCTTGCTCTCTCCAAGCAAGTCCTCAAGAAGCCCTACTGCCCTGCTTTGTTCCAGAGACTCTGCTAAAGGCCAAAAGATGGAGATAGTACATGCGTCTGGTTTGTTTTCAGATCCTAGAGAAGGGGCTGAGAGAGCCCCCTCCAGTGGAAGGAACAAGGTGTTCAGGAATAAGCATTGTCATCTTCTCTTTGTTTGTGATTAGCTTCTTGTGCTCATCTCGGGAAGGCTCTTAGTATCCATGGGGAAATAACACCAGTAAATGAAGCTCCCCCAGCAAACGGGAGAATTAGTTGTCAGTGCTTTGAAATCCTTTCGCTTACAGATTGCATTTCGGTGTCAAAAAAACAAATAAATAAATAAGCACCTCACTTCTCTCTTCATCCTATTTTTGGTCCCTCCTTCCCCCTTCTACTTAATTCTAAACAATGCATGAATTTTATACATATCAACCTGAAAGCATCTGCTAAAAAACAGCAGTGAACCTGTATATAAAATAGGAATAGAATCCATGTCAGAGCGAAATTAAGATCTTGATGTCCCATCGTTTCCATAATATTACCATCCTGCTTGGTGAATAAATACCAGTTGAATACTAAACAGCAGTTGAGCAAAAAAAAAAAAAAAAAGAATATTGAAATTTATAAAATGGCCAATGCCCAAAATAGTAATATTCACGAGAAAGTGTTTTGACATCTGAGATAACCTCCATTTTTCCTTCAGAGCTGAGCATGCTTGGTTTGGTGGGACTGATTTGAACAAACACATTATTACAATGAATTTCAAGCTGCTCTCCTCTTTTTCACCCCTTCAATATTTACAATTACCCATCACCCCAGTTTCAGACTAAGGTGTGGCTTCAAGGTAGAGGGAAAAAGTACTAAGTTTGAAGTCAGATGATTTGGGGCTAGAATCTTGTTCTGTCCCTCTTCAAATGTGCTTTGGAGAAAATCCACCTTTTATTGTTATTCCATGTCATTTTCTGTTAATTAATTAAGTCTAATTCCTACAGGAAAATAAAACATCAAGAATTAAAAAAAAAAAAAAAAAAATGTGCTTTGGATATTGGAATTAACTGTTGTGAGCTTTAATTGTCATCTGTAAAGTAGACAAACCAACTGACCCATTCTTACAGGGGAATTGTGGTGAAGATTAAATAATAATAATAATACATTTTATAGCTGGCATCTAAAGCAATGATAATTATTAGAGCTAACATTTATTGCACACTTTCAAATGTGTCAGTCACTGTTTTAAGAGTTTTACATGTATTAGCTTGTTAACTATGAGATAGGGTTATTGGGAAGGTTGAATAAGTTAGTTCATGGAAATGAATTAATACATTTGCACTTAGTCCATGGTAAATACACTATAAATGGTAGTTACAATAATATAATATTCACAAGAACCTTCCAAAAATGGAATTGTTTTTCGGTCTTTAACATGTATGAGGAAACTGAGGCTTATATAAAGATATTAAGTGATTTGTCCAATACTCCAGATCTAGGAAAAAGGGGAGCCAGGGTTCAAACAGGCAGCCTGGCTCCAAAGCCTATGATTTTAACCATTGTACTATATGTAAAGGCTCTTTGAAAAGTATAAAATATAATAAATATTAATATATTACGTATATATGCCTGAGCCTCCATATACATGCAAATATAAATACACACACATATACATATGTTAACACACAGACAAAGTTGGCTTTATATATTAAAATGTAAAATATTCTGGTTAAGTTGCTCTCACCTAGTCCAACCCAACAAGTAGGAATGAAGTTGCAACTGGGGCCTGGCCTGATTTAGATTCTGAAATCGGCATTTTTCCTTCTGAGTACCCCTCCTGCCCATCTTTTCCTTCCTGGATGGTGGGGGTTGTTCAGCTGGGCTTTCTGTGAACTACAAAGCAGTAACAATTACACGAGGGAGTCCAGGGGCATGTTAACCACAAAAACACAGTTGTCATAAACACTGTGCATCTTAGTGCAGTGCTTCGGTCTTTACGTAAGATTAATTAAAGAGCAGATGTTCTGTCGTACCCTGCGTTAGGTATGGTTATCTCTGAGACTCCTGCTCCTCCATTTGCTAGGTTTTAATTTGCATCATTATGCATTTTGAGCCCGGGGCATAAGTAGTCAAGTGGTAAACATTAGCTATACTGCACTGTATTTCCAACTGCACCTTCACTATTAGGCTGACTAATAGAATTCAAGTCTATTTTCAGCCGAATCCTCTCAATTTTCATTTGCTTTTGACACATTACATGGCAGGAGGAAGGAGCAGGGGAAAATGAGGGAGGGAGAGGCAGCTATCACACTGCCAGTGCACAGGCTTCGAGTCAGCAAGAGAGCCCCCTTCTGTTGGATTCTGACCATGCACACCGAATTGTGCCCAACATAGCAGGGACAGCCCCAAAGTTCCCTCTCCCCTTCTTATCTTAGAAGTTGACACTCCACAGAGGACAAGAGGTCTCTGCTTTTGTTGTTGGGAATCGGAGGCACCAAAGTGAATTCCAGTTTTCTAAATGCAACTCCTAGAAATTGACGCCTGGAGACTTTTTAGACCCCTGATCAAAGTCTGATAATGAATTAATTTGTCATTATAACACAGCCTCACTTGCCAGGCATTTCGGGCCAGGACTTTGGAAAGGCAGCAGATATCTGGGTTGACAATTTCATTTAAAGGACAGAAAGCTTTCTGCTTTCTTTTCATTGGTATCTTGATTTAATGAACACACAAACAGACCATCGCCATATGCTCCAAATACCAGCTTGCTGTTCTTCAAGAAGCAGCTTGGGAAAATGCCAAGCCAAGAAGCTTGGAAGAAACTTGAAAAGGCTTCAAGTCATATCTTTGTAGCCTGGGATAGCAAATGCACCAGTGATTAATTACGCTGGGATCGAACGTGAATAAGAATGTCAATAAGGCGTTCATAGCTCTGCAATCGTGAGCATGCTGGCCTGATAATAGAATCCGTCCTGTTTTGATTTCCCCAGCTTCCTTTCTTTTGGTAATGCACTCGCATGTGGGTCGGAGATATAAGATGGCAATGCTATGCAGCTTCACGTTATAGAATCATTAGATCAGGTGTGACCGCAATCAAAGAGGAGATGTCCCCAGGAAATGGAACTCCAAATTTTGTGCCAGAGAATTCTTGTCTGACAAGAAATCCATGACTGTCTCTTCCTGCAGAAATCTTCTCCTACCTCCCTTGTTGATACTCAAAACAGCATAGGGGGTGGTTTTACTCTGTTGGCAATACCATCTATAGAACTTCCCCTGGGTGACTTGGGAAAATGACTCCCCTCCTTCAGAAGGGTTTGCTGACGCTTTCAGAGTAAGCAAGATTTCCTCTTTCACTCTTAGAAGAAGATGAAGTAGGACATGGAGAAGAAGAAGAAGAAATAGGGAATTTATCCAGAGCAGAAAGTTTAGTTGAGCTGATATTAGAGCAGAATTCATTTTGATAGCAGAATTTCAAGTATCAGAATCCAGAAAAGCTCACTTAAAATGATAGTTTCAACTTAAGTCTTGTGACCTGTGTCTAACACTTCCACCCTGTATCCCATATGCATGTTGAATAGCTCTCCATTACCTATGAGACATACTCTAGAATCCTTGGTTACATGATCCTTTATGATCTGACCCTACCTTGCAGTTCAAGTCTCAGCTTCTGCCCTCCCCCCACAGGCACTCTACCCTCCTCTCATCCAACCACCTGTAGCAGGCTGATGGGACCTTTTAACCTTTAAGTTTTGCACATTTGTTCCCTTTACCTTAGATGCCTGTCTCCACATTGTCTTTCTGGGGGAAGAAATCTGGGTACATCCTTAATTCCTCTCCTAGGATCTAGTCCCAAATTTCTCACTAACTCTTCTATATCTCCCCTCAAATGTCCCACCCACACTTCAGACCAAACATGTTTAGAACTTAGCTCATCATCCCTTCCAAACATCCTCCAGTTTGCATCTCTAGTGCCTGTTAATGGCACCTGCAGAGCATAAGGCCACTAACATCCAGAATATTGACTTTATGTTTGACTTCCTTCCCTCTCTGCCTTCTTATCTCCTTCCCTTCCTTCCTGATATCCAGCCACTTTATAAACCTGATGGACCCACCACCAGTATCACTCTCCTATCCAAAATCTTTCTACCCAACTAAATTATCTCCCAGCTGCCCCCTTTCTATTGCCACTTCCCTACTTTAGAAACTTGTTCTTTCTAACATGACTTAGTGTGATAATTGCCTAATTTTCCTCTTTTCTTTCCAGTCTTTCTCTATTTTTCATCCCTCTTACCTTGAGCCACAAGATTAATTTGTGATACTTGAAAAAGTCATTTATTTATTCATTCATTCAATATGTATGAAAATGTATGTATGTTCCAGTTACAAGGAAGTACACCCCATAAGAATAGAATTCACGTATTCATTTAAAGTGTCAATCAGAGACTTGTAGTCTCTTTTAAATAAATGGGTATTAAATGAATGAATTAATAAATGAATGAATGAATGGAGCTAACAGTTTAGTTGGATAGAAAAGTATGAAATCATCAGAAGTTAAATAAAATAATAGTAGTAGTAGTAATAATAATAATAAAAGAAGTTAAATAATAAAAAAAAATGCTTCTATGAAGATACTTCAAGACAATCTGTAATTTGTAATTGCCAGATGAATGGTATTGTCATTCTCGAATAACAAAATCAGAGAAACCCCCAGAGCAGGTAAGGGAGAAGAAAGAGAACTAAAATGTATTGAGCAAATACTATGCATCTAGTCCTGTGCCAGGTGAATTACGTACATTATTTGATTTAATCCTTACATCAGCCCTATGAGTAACTCCATTTTTTAGGTGAACTAAGAGACTCATGGACATTAAATAACTTGTCCAAAGTAAAACAACTAGAAAAGGTTAGAACTGAGGTTTAAAGCAAGCAGTGTGAGGTCCCAGTGCCTAGATCCTTCCACTGGGCCAAGCTAGGAAAGAAAAGGTCAATGTGAAAACATTTCAAAGGAAGAGTAGCTAGGCCTTGGTTATTGGCTTGACAGGTAGACCTAAGCCTAGGAGGACTCACAATTACCCTCAAATTTCGAATTAGCATGTCAGGGAAGAGAGTGGAATGTGTGAATGGAGGCACTTTAATCAGACATCAGTGTACACTGAGACATCATAAGTTTGATGGAAACTCTTGCCTCTAAATTTTGGTTCCTTTAATTTGGTTAAGGTGTCCACAGTTTCCACAGCATACCAGTTAAAGACAACTCTTTTTAAAAATTGCAAAATGACCCAGAGAACCATAAATTTACTTTTTAAGTGTTTTTGTTGGTTGGTTGGTTGGTTGGTTGATATGTATGAGCAGACCGTGGTCCAGTACGATCAGTTTGCCTGGGAAGAACAGGTTCTAAAGAGGCTAACTTGGTGCTATAAGAACACTCAGATCTGGGAAGTGCTGCATACAGCACTTGGGACAGTGTTCCATCTGATGCTCAAATTCCGACTAAGCCCTTCAGGGTTTCTCGTCTAAATTCTGAGCCACACTTGCAGTAACAAGAACCCCATTCCACTCTTAGAATAGTCTCATAATTAGAAAATTGTTTCTTTTTCTTTTTAAATCAAAATCTACCTTCTTATTACATTCATCTACTAGTCCCATCGCTGTTAATCCTTTGAAATAATATCTGTTTTTTAACTCCCACTTCATGGCCCTTCTTATTTTTGAAAACAGCTCACGGATCCCTCTTCAGTCTTTCCTTTTCCAGGCTAAAATGATATAGTTCCTTCAAAGGGAGAAAAAACACCCTTTAATCCACACAATAAATCTATTGTATGTGTTTTCTGACCAATTATTTACACTTTGCAAATGAAGACATTTAAGGTTAATCAGGCTCAGCAATATGCCTGAATTCCTACTGCTGTGAATACACAAACCCCTATTCTCTTACAAATTGCTGCCTTCAACTTTCCCATTGGATATTTATTTACAAATCATCTATTCGTCTCTTCTAAATGTTAAGAGACTCAAAGAAGAACATTTATGTAAATTTAACAGTCAAAATATTTTTAAAAGGAGGGCAAAAACAGAACAGAATGAAAAAGGAGATAAACATGACTGACATCAATTGTAAGAGATGTATTTAAGTATTACATTTTGCTGTGAGCTTCCTGGCACTAAAGGGAAAAGAGAATTGAAACTATAGTTTCCTGGTTACCACCATATAATAAGAGGAAGTTGACTTAGTTTATGAGAAGAGTGAAATGTTTTCCTGCAATGCATTCTAAAAAGAATTTATGATATAATTGTAAAAAGAATTTGCCACATACATGTTGAGAAAAACAATACATGGTGTTTTCAAAAGTGGCTTTACAGAAGATAAAGCAACAATCTTCACATACCTATTTCTTGTTGAGATTGTTTATGAAAGCAAAGGAAAAAACACTAAATTGCAACTCAGTGAGGCATTCTAAAAGGAGCAAAGCCAAAACAATATACAAGCATGGCACATGAGAACAGAACCCAGAAAAATCGAGGAACGGGCTCCTGTGATGTGTCAGGACTGAATTTGAATCTTTCAGAGGCTAGCTCAGCTCTGGCCACAGCCCACATAAAAGAAATGGCTTCATGTACATGCTTTGATAATCTCATTGTCTGCTGGATTCTCTATTTTCATTACCTGGCCCTTTAGTTTTGGCTATCCAAATCATTACTTCCAGTTCCTGCTCTTTATCATCTTTTCCCATGTTCCCCAATTGCAACTTTTGGCACTGCTTTTCTAAGAATGGATCTTCCCCAAAACTCCCTTTCACTTGATGAGCCCCAGAGTCTTCCTTCTTCAGGTTCTACTCCAACCAGCGGCACAGAACAGCCCAGTAAATTCTTGGACAGCAATTCCCTTAGAGGATTTCTCAAAAATCAGTCGACTCAACTGTGCCCTAGGAAAGAACTATGGCAGTCAGTTCCAGACTGGCCTCTTCAAGGGTACAGTTACTCTAAATGACTGCATGAAACAAATTCCATGGGCTTTTGATAGGAGAACTTCCAGTGGCACAATTGAGATTCTGTTATGATAATTGCGGGATCTAATTTATATTTTCCCAGATGAAGGGACGAGGTAGGCTGTGTAAATGTTTGCAGGTATGGTCAAAATTTTCTCAGAAAGATTTAGATCTGTTTAAGGGCTCAGATAAATCTTTGACTTCAGAACATAGGAGAGAATTTTCCCCTGATAGTTGCATTTGTTTTCTTGTTTTAATTGATAAACATTAACAGAATTCTAATTAAAATTAAGAATTTACGTACAGACCACTCCACCTCCATCAAACTGACTTCCTTTCCCATGTTCCATCTTTTGTTTATACACAGACATAATTTCAAACTTATAATTATTGAATAGCAATGATTTTATTTTGTTTCTCTTCTTCACTCAGCAGTATACATACTTTTTCCTATTGCATAGTGCTACATGGTTTTCATCATTATCGTTTTTGATGGCACTACACTTTCCTTAAGCAATTGCAGCATGACTTAATTAACCCTTTCACTAGACAGTCCATTTATAGTATTTGAATTATTTGGACTATTTCCACTTGGTAAGTTCCAAGGAGTCAAATTTCTTGAACCAAAGTATAAAAATATGGTTCTTTATATCTTGTCAGAATGATTTGCACAATGATAGTTCCCCTTTACATAGCTGCCAGCAGCATATGAAAATGCCACCTTCACCCCAGCCAAGGCCACACTAGGGGTTTGTATTTTTTTATAGGCGTGGAATGGCACATGTGCATGTCTTTACTATGAAGTGGCCAAGAAATTTGTAGCAATCATCAATCTAGTAATGTAATAATAGGTGTAATAGACAGTGATGCTGCCCATCAAACAGCCCTCACTCTCTTCCTTGCAGATAGAGCCCAGATTTTGTTCTGGTTTTCATCCTTCCTCCATGTGATTCAAAGATAAACACTGATTAGTCAAAGCCATTTTGCAAATCCCATTTCCTTGCCAACACAACTTGGGAAAAGGTCATCCAGGAACTTCTAGAAAGAATTTCTTTGCTCTTAAAAAAGAAAGATGAAACAAATGAACATAACTCTCTATAAAACTGATAATATAACCCCAATCATTTCATGTAGCTTTTGAATATATAGCTTTGACTGTGTGTCCTTAGTAGCTATATTCTAGAAACAAAAGGAACTACAAAGAAATCTTAAAATATGCTTAGTAGGTTTTTATTATCATAGTGATGCTGTGATTATAAATATTAAGTTATTTTGTGTGTACTGTAATATTTATATTATGCATGTGAATGTGTATACATATATATACACACATATACATATATAGAACTGTTAGGAACCAAGCTGTTCATTTTAGGGGAAAAAATGTGAACATTAAGTAAAATAAGAAATTGTAATGTTAGATGTGAATTGAAAATATAATATGAACCTATGATTATATATGTGTGTGTGAATATACTTAGATACATCTGGTTTTTTTCCCCTAAAAGAGGCAAGAATCAATGATAGGTAAGCATCAATGTGGTTTCTAAATGCCAGTACCCATGTAAAGGAACACAACTTCTCATAGAAATATCTAATTCTATGTTTGGACAGAAAAGTGCAAGGTGAATCTAAGATATCTATTGTGCCAGAAAGCAAAGAAGCTGATTTAAAGTAACTACTGGTAATACAGGACTTTCCGCTGCCACTTTGCTATTTATTCCTCATAAGTTTTATGCCTTATGGCCCTTCAATGCTTCCATTAATACTTACTATCATATTTATTTGATTTTTTTATAGTGTTCCGTTTTAGTCCCTTTTCATTTCTGTTTGTATACATTTTTCACATATTTTCTTTGTGGTTACTGTGGCAGTTTGATATTTTTTGTGAATTCCAAAAATAGATATTGCATTTTGTTTGTAAATTGGTTTGTTCCTCTGGGCATATTAGACTGTATGAGATTCAGAGGATTCACTTTTACTTTATTAATCAAGATTAGGGCTTTTATTTGACCACGTCATTAGGGTTTGCAGGGTTGAGTCCCCACACAGAGAAGAAGAACACAGAGGAAGAGAGACGACAGCTCGCTAGACACAGCAGAGGCCCCAGGAAGAGAGATGAGCCTGGTAGTTTACAGCTGACCTTGTGAAGAGACCTGAGCAGCTGAGCCCAGAAAGAAATGAGCCCTAGGGAGAGAGGTGAACCTTATACCAGCCTACAGCTGAGACTTGAAGAAGCTGGGACCATAGAGCCTTACGAGGAAAGAAGGAAGGCTGAACCCTCATAGACATCACCCGCCATCTTGCTTCAACACATGGCCAATGACTGTGGGTGAGAAAGTACCTCTTATGATACCTTGAGTTGGGCTATTTAGGGCCTTATGACTGTAAGCTTCTACCCCAAATAAATACCCTTTATAAAAGCCAACAGATTTCTAGTACTTTGCATCAGCACCCTTTTGGCTGACTAATACAGTTACCATGGGACTTAAGTTTAACATCATAAGTCTATAACAATCACATTTGACTTGATGCCAACTTGATTTTAGTAGCATGCACACACACAGTTCCTATACCCTTCCACATCCCTTCACCTTTTTGTTGTACTTGTTACAAATTATATCTTCATACATTGTGCGACCCAAACCATAGATTTATGATTACATTTTATGCATTGGTATTTTAGATGTAGAAAGTGGAGTTATATACTAAAAATACATTACAATAATACAGCATTTATAATTACCCATATGGTTACCTTTACTGGACGTCTTCATTTCTTTATGCCACTTCATTCTACTGTTTAGTGTACTTTTATCCAGTCTGAAGAACTCTCTTTAGCATTGCTTATAGGGCAGGTCTAGTGGTGACAAACTTCCTTGCTTTTGTTAACTTGGAATGTCTTAATCTCTCCCATAGTTTTGAAAGACATTCTCCCAGGATATAAAATTCTTGGTTGGCAACTGTATTCTTTCAGCACATTAAATATTTTGTCCCACTGTCTTCTTGACTCCATGTTTTCTGATGATAAATCAGCATTTAATCTTATTGGGACTCCCTTGTACATAACACATTGTCTTTCTCTTGCAGCTTTCAGAACTCTTTCCTTGTCCTTGGCATTTGACAATTTGACTATGTGACTGGGCATGTTTCTCTTAAAATTTGTCCTGTTTGGGTCTGTTGGGACTGGGATTCTTGATGTGCATATTCATGTCTTTGTGAATCTGGGAGGTTTTCTGCCACTATTTCTTTGAATATTCCTTTTGCCCCATTTTTATTTCTTCTCTGTCTGGAACTCCCATAATGCATATATTTGTATAATTGATAGGGTTCATAAGACAGGTCTCTTATGCTCTGTACACTTTTTTTCATTATATTTGATTTCTGCTATTTAACCTGAATAATTTCAAATGCCTGTCTCCTTCTCCTTCTACCAGTGCCAATCTGCTATTGAACTCCTCTAGAGAATTTAACATTTCAGTTATTGTGGTCTTCAACTCCAGTTTTTTTTGTTTGTTTGGTTGGTTTTTTTTTTTTTTGGTTCCTTTTCAAAATTTCTCTCTCTTTATTGAGATTCTTGTATTGCTCATTCATTGTTTTCCTGATATCCTTTAGTTCTTTCTCTGAGTTTTCCTTGAGGATATTGAGGATCCTACTTAAAAATCTTTGTCTGGTATGTCCAAAGTCTCATCTTCTTTGTTGATGGGCCATCATTTCCTATTTCTTTGTTCGTCTTATAATGTTTTGTTGCACACTTGCACATTTTAATATTTTAAAGTTTTAACTCTGGGATTTAGTCCCTGAAGTGTCTGTTCTATAAGTTTTTATCAGCTAGTGATATGACACAGATTTCCTTGATGCCACGAGCTAACAAAAACAAACAAGCACAAAAGTCGCCTTTCACAATCTTCCCAAATTGACCCTGTGTTGGCTCAGAGACAGCTTCTCAGATCACCCAACATACCCATTAAAAAGGGCCCATGATCACTCTCGATTGTGTTTGTACATTAATTCTATTTCAAATGATATTGATAATTAATTTACTCAGTTGTGTTTTGCCTTCCTTTTCCTTCTTCTCTGCTAGAATACAAATTACATGAGAACTAGAATAGAGTTTGTCTTATTCACCACTTTATCCCTTGTTCATAGAACAATGCCTGGCACATACTAAATGTGCTCAATGAATGTTTGTTAAATAAATGAGTAAATAAAAAATTCCAAAAGACCTCAACAGCTACATTTTACCATCTCTCTGATATCATTTCTCTTCCACATCCATCCAGGGTAAATTTCCATGAATACATGCACCCTAGTTCCCCAAGTCTCACTTATAATGTGGTAGTCAGAATTAGGTAAGGCATCACCAACTCAATCCAAAATAGAATTCACATATTAGTTGGGATTGATATTGGGTTATCTTTGCTAGAAACTCTCTCATATGGCTGAATTTTATTATGTTTCTTACAAAAAAAAATTCCTAAACCTATTTCAAGTGAGCTGATGCCAGGGAAAATCCACTTGTCCTAATTTTGTGAAATTGACTTGAAGCTAAAAGCTGGGGCTTATTTATGATTGCTTTTCTTTGTTAGATTGCCATCCACTATTCCTGTCTTCTTGGCCATTTAATCTAAGTCCTATATGTGTATATAGGTTCAAAATCTCTCCCAAGTTTGCATGATATGCAGTTTTGATAAGCATATCCTCTTTTCTTTAGCCACATCACTGATAAAAATGCTGAAGAAACAGGCACTGAGACAAAAATTTGTTTCACTCCACTAGAGATACAAAAGCAAGTGGTTCATCAATGAGTCATCAATCTTTGGTTAAATGATTTACAAATCTACCTAAAGTCCACTCCACATCTTACTTGTTCTTATGCTTGGCTAAAATTGAGAAATGCATTAATTCAACATCCATTTAACTTCATCTAGGCATTGTGCTAAGTTTTAAGTCTGTAATGCCCTACCCTCAAAGACCTAAATGTTAAATTGGAGGGATAGTAACAAAAAAAATATCATAATACAGCTTGATAAATTCAGTGGTATGAGTCAACATGAAGTTATCTCTCTTGTTTACGCAAGAGGCACATCTAATCAAGCTCGGAGGACTCAGGAAAGACTTCTTAAACTGGGTAATTGATGATGAGAAGATTCAGCCAAGTGAAAAGGCAGAGAAAGGATATTTCAGGAGGGGAAAATCATTTTTTAAGAGATACTTTAAAATAAAAGCCAAGAAGGATCAAAACCTTTGAGAAACCACAATATATTAGTATGGCCAGGGCTAAGGTGCATGAAAGGAAGCAGTTCCATATGCTGTCAGAAATTATATATTGAAGATAAATGGTCTGGGTTTCATTCTGTCAATAATGGAGTGCCATTCGAGTATTTAATTGGCAGAAGGGAATGACATGACCAGATTTACATTTTAGAAAGCTCATTGTTGTTATAGGATGGAAAATGGGCTAAAGGGAGGGGAAAGCATCTAAAATAAGAAGAAAAGCTGTATCAGATATCTATGTGATGAATGACAAGACCTGAATCTAGCTAGTTTAGAGGGATGGAAAGGAGAAAACTAAAATGAAGTATAGTAAAGAGGTAGAATATGCAAAATTTGATAGAAGACATATTGAAGGGTAATAGAGAGAGGAATTATGGCTGACTTTCAGGTTTAGGAATTGGCAGTAAGGTGGATGGTGTTAATATACACCGAAAGTGGAAAAGGGAAAAGATGATTAATATTATTTTTAACTTGCTGATTTTAAGTGCCTTAGTCCAACTAGGTGAAGATGTCCAAGAGAGTTCATTATTTGTATTTCTAATTGGGGAGTTATTTTCTCAGCTCGAAGTGCAAATCTGGGATTCATTAACTTACAGGTGGTGGTTGTAGCCATGATAAAGATTGAAATTGTAGTCTCAAATTTTACTATGCATAAGAATTACTTGAATAATATGTTAAACCTGGGGATGTCAAAGACCCACTTCCTGAGATTCTGATTCAGAAGATGTGGGATGGGGCTAGAAATTTGTCTTTTTAACTGGCACTTGAGGTGATTTTAATGTCCACTGATTTCTCTTCTAATATCCACTTCAAAAAATACTGGTTTAGTAATGCCCACTCACCTCTAATTGAGAGGGGGCTTTGATCCCATGGGGCAGATAGATGGGACTCTCTTGCTTGCAGTTGCAGACTCCCTCGTTTCCTTGGGATGGTTGTTGTCCAAAATAATCTCTTTGCTAGTTGTCCTGGGTGTATTCAATGAACTGGAGAGTAGGTGTTGCAACTCCACTGACATTCAGGGCCCAGCTGGCACATGGACAACCCAAAGATTTTAGTCTCTTGGACGTACACCTATCAATCCTAGTACTAATTACAGGTTCAAATAGAAGGGGAATGAATTATGGACTAAAGTAGACTTACTGGTATTCTACTATAGACTTATTGTGATTCTAGCAATGGGAGAAATTATATCATTGATGTCGAGGAAGAGGTCATTGGCGTTTCTGAGAGCAGGGAGAGGGAAAAACAGGTGAAATATGGATGCTTTTTCGGGACTTGGAAATAGTCCTGAATGACATTACAACAACAGATACAGATCATTACATATCTTGCCATAACCTACAAAAATGTGCGGGAGACAGTATAAACTACAATGTAAACTATAATCCATGCTTAGTGGCAATGCTCCAAAATGTTTTCATCAATTGTAATGAATGTACCACACTAATGAAGGATGTTGTTAATGTGGGAGGGGTAGGGAGAGGAGCATATGGGAATCCCCTATATTTTAATGTAACATTTATGTAATCTAAATATCTTTTTTAAAAATATTTTTAAAATACTGGTTTAAAAGGGGAGAGGAGACTACAAAAGAAACAAATAAATTGAGAAGTAGCTAGAGATATGAGAAAAACTACAATGGTGGAAGATGCCCAGAAGTCAAGGGGGAACTCAATTCCAATAGTGAGAGAGTGGTTTGCAGTATTAAATGCTACAGAAATATCAAGGGTAAGACTCAAAAAGATCCATTATCTGAAGGGCACTGCCCTAACATTATTTAGTTTGGTTTGGCTTGTACTTAGTAAACCAGTATTGGCTTTTATGAACGCAATATTCATTTTCTAAAGTTATTAACCCCCAGCTTAATCATCTTTTGTGCATTTTGCTAAGGAATAATAGCAAACTTACCTTTCTTTCTCCCCGAGAATCCACTCTATTTCTTCTATAAGAAGCAGGACAAGAACTATTTTCCTTACTATACTGGAATCTACCTTAGAGATCACCAACACTGACTTGATAATAATCACTGTCAGAGAATCTGGGATAAATTCATTTAGCACTTGGGCCATATCATCTACAAAATAATTAAATGATGACTATATTTTGACCAATGAAGTGGGAACTCAGAGGAGATATAGTAATTAGCTTCAAACATGGCAAGAATAGTTGTCATGTAAGAGATTGATTAGGTTTGTTCTGTATGGCAATAAGAGGAAGAATTAGGAGCAATGGGGAAGAAACCATTGAGTAGGTGGTCTGCAAGTGCACCTTCCAAAGGTATCTCTATCCTCACCCATTCTCACCTCTAAGCCTGAGGAAAAGAAAAGGGGGGAAAAAGATCTGAGGACTGTATTTCCTTATTCTGCCTAAAGCATTTGGACAAAATAGACTTTTTCTTTGATTCCGTTCTTTCCTACTTCCGCTGGGAGTGTCTTCCACCCATTATGCTCCATCTTCCAGATTCTCTCAGCATAGAAACATATTCAAGTGTAACTTGTCTTTAGACTCCCTCGCCCATCCAGTTTATGATGTATTTTCTCCCTTCTCTCACACCCGGTCTTATAAACTCGTCAGCCTCCCATTCCTAAGCCCACTGTAAACTGGATATTGCCCTCACCACTTCACTGAATTGCTCTTCCCCAGGTCCCCCAATGACTTCATATTTCCTAAATTTAAAAAGCTTTAGGTCTTCATTTATAAACTTCTCCACAGCATCTGGCACAGTTGATCCCTTTCTCTTCCTTTTCATACTTTGAGGCTCTTAGGTACATACAGGTTCAGGATGTTTATGTCTTCCTGGTGAGAGTGTCCTTTATCATTAAATAAAGCTGTTCTTTATCCTTAGTTATGGCTTTTGCCTTAAAGTCTGTTTTGTCTGAAATTAATGTTCCTATGCCAGATATCTTTTTTCCTTCCCTAACGATCTTTTAAAAATGCATACTTGAAAAGGCAAAAACAATATGATAATAAAACAATGAAAACACTCTCCAACTTCAGAAATAATATATTATCAATATGGTTAAAATCTCTTCTGTATTTCTTTCAATTACAAAGGAAATATCCTCTTGATTTAGGTATTTATTATTTCCATTAATGTCTATATACCTTTACTATATAAGTATATATCTTGTGGCAGTTTGAATTATGTACCCAAGATAAATATGTTCTTAATCTTAATCCATTCCTGTGGATTTGAGCCCATTGTAAATAGGACATTTGGAATCGTTGTTTTTAGTTAAGATGTGGCCAACTGAATTAGGATAGATCTTAATCTTATTACTGGAGACATTATAGAGCAGGCCACAGGGATAAAGTCATGGGAGGAGAAAAAACTGGAAGTCAAGAGAATATAGAAGAGAAAGGATAGAATGCTGCCATGTGCATTGCCATGTGACAGAAAAGCTAAGGAACCCCAAGTATTGCAGACAGCCAACCCCCAAAAATAGGGTCTTTGGGGAGAAAGCATCACCTTAGACATGGCTCAATTTTGTACTTGTCCTAGCTTCAAAACCATGAGCCAATAAATTCCTGTTGTTAAGCCAACCCATTATATGGTATTTGTTTTAGCATCCAGGAAACTAAGACATATTGCTAACCAATATTTAACATTGCTTAGCATAGTTTTAATATTTATATATTACACTGTATATATTCTTTTGTAACTTTTCTTTTTGTGTCATCCTTTTGTTTTTAAGATTTATCCATGTTGACACAAGTAGCTCTTATTCATTTCTTTTTCACTTTATTTTATTATATATATTATACAATGTATTTATCCATTCTCCTGTTGAAGGATATTTAGGTTTTTGCAATTATTTTCTTAGTACAAATACTACTTTGGTGAAAATCTGATACATGTTTCCTGATACACACAAAAGCATGTCCCTTGGGTATATATAAAGAAACAATAGTGTGTGTACATCTTCAACCAATATACCAACGTGCACTCCCACCAACATTGTGTAATAACACCTGTTGCTCCATATTCTCAACATACTGGGTATTGTCAGATTGTATTAGTCATAGGTTGGTCAAGAAAAGAAAAACACATTGATGTTACAATGGGAAGGAATTTAACAGGAAATAAAAGAATTACTAAATGTTAGAAAGGCTGAGGCCAGGGAAATAGCCACTAGTGTTCATGGAATCACAATTGCAGAAATTGCAGGAAATCAGCACCGATGATCTTATTGGTTTGTCTATTGGTGACCAATGACAAAACTATTCATCTGCCAAATGATAAAATCCACAAGGCCACCCACCCCTGAGAGCAATAATGGATTATGTTTCTCTTCTTCTTTCCAAATCTATTTAGTACCTCTCACTGCCAGAGTCTAACCCAAAACTCTGCTGACAGGGATACTGAAGATTGTAGTTCCCAGACTGGATGGTTAAGTTCATGTGTCAACTTGGCTAGGTTATGGTGTCCAGTTGTTTGGTCAAGCAAGGAGTGACCTGATATTTACTGTGAAGATAGTTTGTGGGTTAAAATCATCAGCAAATTGATTGCATCTACAGCTGACTATTTATACAATCAAATGAGAAACCTGCCTTCAACAATGAGAGAAGTCTCATCCAATCAGTTGAAGGTCTTAAAAGGAGAACTGATTTCAGCCAGCCAGCTTCTCTTGGGGAATTCATCAAAAACCTTCATTGGACTTCAAAGCTTGCAGCCTAGCTCATTCATAGTCACATGAGCCTATCCTTATAATAAATCTCATAATATTTACATGAGATATATATATCCTGTCATTTCTGTTTCCCTGGAGAACACTAATACACCAGACTTCTAGAAATTGAAACTGCCTGTTCATATATTTTGTTGGTTGTTTTTTATTGGATTGTTTATCTTATTTGCAGGCTAGATAAGATGATAGATAGTTATAGATAGATAGATAGATAGATAGATAGATAGATAGATAGATAGAACTTCCTATGCCTTTATTTCCACCTCTTTGTTAATGTGTTTTATATATGTGTTTGTAAATCATATGAGAGTGTACTTTTTAAAAAATTCAAATAGAATCTCAACTGTTAGGAGAGGTATTTATTTATTCTGTATGTATTCATTGTGATTATCAACCACATTGGATTTTACTCTACCATCTAATTTTGTTTTCTAGTTTCATGCTTTTTCTTCTGCCTCTAATTTTCACCTTTCCTACAATCTCCAGTACTTAAAAAAAAAGGGTTGTAAATAATTTATTTTACTCTCAACAGAGTCTAAAACCAACCAAAATCTCTTATCTTCCTCCAAACAAATAAAAAACCTTAAAATGCTTCATCTCTGTTCATGCCTTTCTAACTTTTTGTGTTCCACTTTGTTTTCAATCCCCACAATTATTTTTATTATTCTTTTAAACAGTCAATTCTAATTTAAACTTAGCTGAAATTTTAACAATTTTATTTATTTATTCACCAGTGTTCTTTACATATTACCAATTTTTTCTACACCAGGTTTATTTTGTTCTGAAATACATCCTTTAACAACATTTTTCAGCAGTAATAGCTACTCCTGTTGGTAATAAAGGTCTAATGTATTTATTTGAAATTCATTAATTTTGTTTTCACTCTTTAATGATACTTTTGTTGGGTATAGAATTCAAAGTTGACAGTCATTTTCCTTAAAATTATATTCCCTAAAATAATATATATGTTATATATATAGCTGCTCTTGAAAAGTCTCCTGTCAGTCTGTTGCATTGTAGACAGTCGTATTTTCTATCTACTTGCTTTTTTAAATGTTTTCCTGTTACTTGGGGGACTTCTGCAGTTTCTCTCAAAGTGCTTGAGTGTTATTTTGTTTTTTATTTATTTGTTTTTCTTTGTTTTTTGCTGCTCTAGATTTGATGTGTTTTTTATCCAAAGAATGCATAATTTCCTTCAATTTTGGAAAATAAGTACAAATTAGTCTTTTACTATTACCTTTATACAGTCTTTATAATCTCCCCCTTTAAATGCCTGTGAGACCTATGCTAGACTTTCCCATTCTCTCTCTCCTTCCCTACCTCTCTCTTTCCCCCCTTACACACACACTCTCTCTCCCTCTCTCTCAGCTTAATTCCTTGCTTTCTGTATTAATTAGCCAAAGGGGTGCTGATGCCAAATACCAGAAATCTGTTGGCTTTTATAAAGGGTATTTATTTGGGATAGAAGCTTACAGTTACCAGACCATAAAGCATAAGTTACTTCCCTCACCAAAGTCTGTTGCCAGGTGTTGGAGCAAGCTTCCTGGGTTCATCTCTTCCCAGGGCTCGTTTCTCTCCAGGTTCAGGTGCTGCACTCTCTCCATAAGGCCAGCTGTAGACTATCAGGCAGATAGCTCATCTCTCTTCCTGGGGTCTCTGCTAGAGACTAATTGAGCCTTCTCTCTGCTCCTCTGTGTGCTTATTTCCCAGGCTCCAGCATTAAAACTCCAAACTCCCTTCTCTGTGGTGCAGTTTCTCTGAGTCCCCCCCACCCCACCAAGGGGGTGGGAACTCAACGTTCTAATGACGTGGCCCGATCAAAGCCCTAATCATTATTTAATCAAGTAAAAATGAAACCTCTGAATCCAATATAATCTAATATGCCTGGAAGGACAGGCCATTTTACAAACATAATCCAATATATATTTTTGGAATTCATAAACCATATCAAACTGTACACTTCCCTTCCTTCTTCCTAATTATCCATCACCTTAGATACTAAAAATCATTCGCTCACTATATATTTATTGAGCATCTATTGTTTTCTCAGAAAATTAAATATTTCATATTTTTAAATTTTTAAATTATATTCCTTGGTTATATTTTTACATGGGCCTGAACTTCTAGCATTACACTTTCATATTCTCAATGTTTGCCTTTTTTACTGATTACATTAACTAGTTATTTGACATTTTTATTTTTGTCACTTTTAAAAAAAGAACAAGCTCTTAGAAACCTTAATTTATCAGGTTAATTTTGTTATACTCTCTAGCTTTGTTGCATGTTGAAATGTTATCACTTATTTTCAGTCTTTCTTACTTAGTTATAAAATTAAGTTGTGTATTTGCCATTTAGTATAGTTTTGCCCTGTAACATAGGTATTTTTCAGTATTCTCAGTGTTATTATTTTTTTAAAATATTATCTATTACAGTTTTTATATCCTGTTGATGAAAGTTTTAGGTTTTGCATTTTCAAGTGATTATGTTTTTAAAATATATTTGATATAAGACCTGGTTTATTTGCATTGTGGTCAGATAATATAGATGCCATAATCTATACTTTTTGGGATTTGTCAAGGCTTTATTCATGGTTTAATATATAGTCAGGACAATGCTCCATGGCACATGTAAGGAAGATGCATTCTTTATGGGGCATAATTTGATAACTATATTTTAAAGTAACAAATGATTATATTTTTCAGGGCCTCTAAATAATTATTTAAATTTTTGTCTTTTTAATCTGTCAAATACATAGATTTATGCTAATGTATCTAATCACTATTTCACTAATGTTTTATATCCATAGTAAAGGGAAATCAGAAATAAATAAAATGCAGTAATCTCTCTCTATTAACATTTTCTTTTACCATCTAGTTTATGTTTTCTCTCACTATTATCTGAAAGATGAACAACCAATTTCAAGTAATACCAGTGGTTATTTTTAAGTTTCTTTTAAAAAATGCTTTACTGATATTGCTCTAATTTTCAGTATTAAGAAGGTGATACATAACACACACATACACACACACTCATGCCCTGTATATGATGAGGAAATCAGCATAATATATCATCCTACTTGCCAAAACCTATTTTTTGGTAGGAGATAGAAATTTTTCCTAGCCTACTGTATTAGATTCCTAGGGGTGCTGTAATAAAATATTACAAAATGGGTAACTTAAAACAGCATAAATTCATTCGGTTACACTTCAGGAGGCTAGAAGTTCAAAATCAAAGCCATACTTTCTCCAAAGAATCCAGGGAAAAGCCTTCTTTGCCTCTTCTACTTTCTAGTCATTGCCAGAAACCCATGGCATTCCTTGGCTCATAGATGCATCACTCTGATCCCTGCCTCCATCTTCACATGCCCTTCACTACTGTGTGTCTGTATCACTTTTTATAAGGACACCAGTGAATGGATTTAGGGTCCACACTAAGCTAGTATGACCCCATCTTAAGTTGATTACATCTACAAAGACCGTATTTCCAAATAAGATCTCATTCACATGTACCAGATATTAGGATTTCAACATATCTTTCTGGGGAAAACAACTCAACCTACAACAGTCCATCTTCTAGACCCCAAAATTCAAGTCCTTTACAAATGCAAAATACATTCACCACATCCCAACATCTTCACAAGTCTTAAACCATTCAAGCATCATCTCTAAGTTCAAAATTAAAAATTCCTAAATCTCATCTTCTAAATCACCTTAATCAGGTATGGATGAGATTCCAGGTATGGTCCATCCTGGGACAGTATTATTCTCCATCTGTGGAACTGTAAAGCCTAGAAAACAATTATCTTCTTCCAAAATACAATGATGGGACAAACATACAATAGGCATTCCCATTCTGAAAGAGATAAAATGGGAGGAATAAAGGGTTACTGGTTTAGAGCAAGTTCACAACCCAGTAGGGCAAAGCCACTAGTATTTGAGATTAATCTACTATAGCTCCTTCTTCTGGATCCCATTCCAAACTAATGGTTTGTTACTACTTCTCCTATATTTCCACAAGACCAAAGAATTTTAGCAATATTATTTATAATAACAAACTAAAAATGCTACAACCTAATTAGGGAAACTATAAGGAATGTTTAAATAAACTGTGGTAAATTTGTTTTTGTTTGTTTGTTTGTTTTTGTTTTTGTTTTTAGGTACCAGAGCTGGGGATTGAACCCAGGACCTCATATGTGGGAAGCCAAGACTCAACCATTGAGCTATATCAGCTCCCCTGAGTTGGTTTTCCTTGTTTGTTTGTTGTTTCGTTTTGTTTTCTTAACAAATCTATTTTATTGATATATATTAATAAAGCATAAACCCATCCAAAGTGTATGATCAATGGTATTTGGTGTAATTATGTATTTGTGCATTCATCACTTCAATCATTCTTAGAGCACTTTTATTATTTCAATAATAATAGTAATAAACAAAAAACAGCCATAACAACCAAAAAACAACCAAAACTCATCACCTCTCAATCTCTCTATGCTTTCCTGTTGTACAGAGCTGCTATTTTTCCTTCTCTCTAGTATATTTGTATTTATATATTGTAAAAACAGCCTTATATATGCAATATCACCTCTATTAGTTTTTTACATGAGGTTTTACTATCTTTATAGAGTCCCATGTTACAGTTTTTAGCTTTCCTTCTAGTAATATACATGACCTTAGACTTTCCCTTTCCTTCTAGTAATATACATGACCTTAGACTTTCCCTTTCAACCACTGTCATATCCATACAATATTACTGCTAGTTAAAAACACCATGGTATGCTTTAACCATTTCTGTGCATTTCCAAAGATTTACAATCATTTTTTTGCCAATTCGGTACAGATTAACCCTTAGCTTTCCATTCTCTACCCTCCTATTTTCTGGTGACATATTCTAAGTATTAACTCCATGAGTTTATACAATATATTTAGTTCATAATAGCATAATCATACAGTATTTTTCCTTTAGTGTCTGGGTTGCTTCACTCAATGTAATGTCCTCCAGGTTCATCCATGTTGTCATATACTTTAAGACTTCATTTCTTCTTACTGCTGCATAATATTCCATCATGTGTATACACCACAATTTGTTTATCCATTCATCAGTTGATGAACACCTGGGATATTTCCAACTTTTGACAATCATGAATAATACCACTATGAACATCAGTGTGCAAATGTCTGTTCATGTCTCTGCTCTCAGTTCTTCTGGGTATATACCCAGGAATGGTATTGCCGAGTCACATGGCAGTTCCTACTTCCTTAGGAACTGCCAAACAGCCCTCCACAGTGGCTGTATCACTCTACATTCCCACCAATAGAGAATAAGCGTTCCTATCTCTCCACGTCCTCTCCAACATTTACAGTTTTCCAATTTTTTAATAGCAGCCAGTCTGATAGGTATAAAATGAGATTTCATTGTAGTTTTGATTTGCATTTCCCTAATCGCTAGTGGTGTTGAACATTTTTTCATGTGTTTTTTTGCCATTTGTATATCTTCTTTGGACAATTGCCTTTTCAAGTCTTTTGCCCATTTTTTAATCAGGTAGTTTGTCTTTGAGTTAATTTTTGTATAAGGAGTGAGATACACATCTTCTTTTTTTCTTTGGCATATGGGATATCCAGTTCTCTCAGCACCATTTGTTGAATAGACTGTTCTGGCCCAGTTGGGAGTGCTTGATAACTTTGTCAAAAAATCACTTGATTGTAGATGTGAGGGTCTATTTCTGAGTTCTTGATTCAGTTCCATTGGTCAATGTGTCCGTCTTTATGCCAATACCATGCTGCTTTTACCACTGTAGTTAAGTAATATGCTTTAAAGTCCGGAAGTGAGAGTCCTCCCACTTCACTCTTCTTTTTTAAATCTTTTTTGGATATTCAGGACCCCTTACCCTTCCAAATAAATTTGATTATTGGTTTTTCTATTTCTAGAAAAAGGCTGTTGGGATTTTTATTGGGATTGCATTGAATCTGTAAATCAGTTTAGGTAGACTTGACATCTTAATGATATTTGGTCTTCCAATCCATGAACACGGAATGTCCTTCCATTTATTTGTCTTCTTTGCTTTCTTTTAGGAATGTTTTGTTGTTTTCTGAATACAGGTGCTTTATGTCCTTGGCTAAGTTTATTCCTAAATATTTGATTGCTTCAATTGTTATTATAAATGGATTTTTTTTCTGATTTCCTCCTCAGATTGCACATCAATAGTGTATAGAAGTGCTATTGATTTTTGTGTATTAATCTTGTATCCTGCCACTTTGCTGAACTCTTCTATTAGTTCTAGTAGTTTTGTTGTGGATTTTTTCAGGAGATTCTAGATATAGGATCATATCAGCAAATAGTGAAAGTTTCACTTCTTCCTTTCCTATTTGCTGTGTTTTATTTCTTTATTTAGCCTAATTGCTCTAGCTAGAACCTCTAACACAATATTGAATAACAATAGTGATAGTGGGCGTTCTTGTCTTGCCCCTGATCTCAGCTGTAAAGCTTTCAGTCTTTCACTATAGAGTACAATGCTAGCTGTAGATTTTTCATATATGCACTTTACCATATTGAGAAAGCTTTCTCCTATTCCTACCTTTTGGAGTGTTTTTATCAAGAAAGGGTGCTGTATTTTGTCAAATGCCTTTTCTGCATCAATTGAGAGGATCATGTGATTTTTCTTCTTCAGTTTATCAATATGGTTTATTACACTAATTGATTTTCTTGTGTTGAACCACCCTTGCATACCTGGAATAAAACCCACTTGATAGTGATGTATAATTATTTTAATGTGCTTTTGGGTTCGTTTTTCAAGTATTATGTTGAGGAATTTTACATCTATATTCATTAGAGATACTGGTCTGTAATTTTCTTTTTTCATAGTATCTTTATCTGGTTTTGGTATTAGAGTATGTTGGCTTCATAGAATGAGTATGTTAGTGTTTTTTCCTGTTCAATTTTTTTGGAAGAGCTTGAGCAAGATTGCTATTAGATTGTCTTTGCATGATTGGTAAAATTCACCTGTGAAGTCATCTGGTCCTGAGCTTTTCATCTTTGGGAGGATTTTGATGACTGTCTCAATCTCTTCACTTGTGATTGGTTTGTTTAGGTCTTCTATTTCTTCTAGGCTCAGTGTACATGCTTTGTGTGTTTTTAGGAATTTGTCCATCTCCTCTACATTGTCTAGTTTTTTGGCATACAGTTGTTCATAGTATCCTTGTATGATCTCTCTTGTTTCTGTGGGGTCAGTGGTAATGTCCCCTCTCTCATTTCTGATTTTATGTATTTGCATCTTTGCTGTTTTTTTCTTTGTCAATCTAGCTAAGTGTTTGTGAATTTTGTTGTTCTTCTCAAAGAACTACGTTTTGGTTTTGTTGATTCTCTCTATTGTTTTTTTCTTCTTGATTTCATTTATTTCTGCTCTGATCTTTACTATTTCTTTCCTTTGACTTGGTTTAGGATTAGTTTGCTCTTCTTTTTCTAGTTCCTCCAGGTATGCAGTTAAAGCTTCAATTTTAGCTCTTTCTTCCTTTTTAATGTAAGAATTGAGGGCTATAAATTTCCCTCTCAGCATTGCCTTTGCAGTGTCCCACAGCTTTTGATATGTTGTGTTCTCACTTTTATTTGTCTCAAAATATTTCCTGAATTCTCTTGCAATTTCTTCTTTGACCCACTGATTGTTTAAGAGTGTGTTGTTTAATCTCCATATATTTATGAAATTTCCCCTTTTCCATACATTATTGATTCCAAGCTTCATTCTGTTATGATCAGAGAAAGTGTTTTGTATAATTTCCATCTTTTAAAATGTATCGAGACTTGCCTTATGAGCCAACATATGGTCTATCTTGGAGAAGGATCCATGAGCACCTGAAAAGAAAGTATATCCTGCTGTTTTGGGGTGTGATGCTCTATTGATTACTGTTATGTGTAGTTCATTTATCATAATATTCAAGTTCTCTGTTTCTTTATTTAGCTTCTGTCCAGATGTTCTATCCAATACTGAGAGTGGTGTTTTGTGGTCTCCAACTATTATTGTAGAGACATCTATTTCTCCCTTCAGTTTTTCCAGTGTGTGCTTCATGTATCTTGGGGCACTCAGGTTAGTTGCATAAATATTTAGTATAGTTATTTCTTCTTGGTGAAATTCCCCTTTTATTTATATGTATTGACCTCCTTCATCCCTTATAACAGTTTTGCATTTGAAATCTATTTTGTCCAATATTAGTATCGCTACTCCAAGTTTTTGTTTGTTTGTTTGTTACTATTTGCATGGAATACCTTTTTCCAACCTTTCACTTTTAACCTGGTTGTGTCCTTAAGTCTGAGGTGAATTTCTTGTAGACAACATATAGATGGCTCACATTTTTTAATCCATTCAATCAGTCTATGTCTTGAGTTCAATCCATTAACATTCAGTGTTATTACTATAAAAGCATTACTTACTTCATCCATTTTGTCCTTTGGCATTCAGTTGTCATATTGTTTTATTTTCTGTCTTCTTACTCTTTAGTTTACCCTCCATAATAATGTTCATTTCTAAACTCTTCTCCAAATCTCTTGCCCTTGTTTTCTCCTTTCAAGCTGCAGCACTCTCTTTAGTATCTCTTGTAATTCTGTTCTTTGGGTAACATTTCTATCAGTTTTAGTTTGTTTGTGAAGACTTTGAACTCACCCTCATTTTTGAAGAACAGTTTTGCTGGATACAGAGTTCTTGACTGGCAGTTTTTATCTTTCAGTACCTTAAATACATCATACTGCTTTCTTCTCACCTTCATGGTTTCTGATGAGAGGTCAGTGTTTAGTCTTATTGATTTTCTCTTGTATGTGATGCTTTGCTTTTCTCTTGCTTCCTTCAGAATCCTTTCCTTTTCTCTAATATTTGTTATTCTGAATAGTAGGTGCCTCAGGGTAAGCCTATTTGGATTTATTCTGTTACGGTGCATTGTTTTTCTTGGATATTGATATTTATGTCCCTCACTAATGGGACACAGATTTTATCCCAGGGGTAGGAGAGTACAGTTTTTGTCCATGCAATTTCCAGATGAGCCAGCAGATGGTGCTCATCATTGCACTTTTACACAGAGGTGTTTCAGTCTGGGCTTTCTTGTGTTCCTGTGTTGACTCTCCAGGACAGAGATTCAAAGTTGGCTCTGCTGGCCTAATTCCCTTTTCCCTTGAAACAGTTGAGAGGGAGGAAAATTTCTCTTTCCCTCTCAGTCAGCTGCAGTGAGCCATGATTTTTAACCCAGCTTAATGTCTTGCAGTGGGGGAGGGGAAACCTTCTCAGCTGCTGTGGGGGCTTGGTAACTCACATGTCATTTCAGCTTCTTAATCTCCCTTCCCCTACCCTCCTGGGAGTTGTGTAACATTGTCCCGTTCTGCTGACCCCCAAAGCAGGTCCCTCAGACACCTTTTGGCTCTTTCTCCATTGTTTTCATGAGAACATAGAGCTCTGCCTGTTAGCCCATTGCCATCTTCCCACAATCCTGTGTTGTTGTTTTTTGTTTTTAGGAGGTACTGGGTATCAAACCCAGGACCTCGTATGTGGTAAGCAGGCACTCAACCACTTGAACTGCATCCACTCCCAAACTGTGGTAAATTTTCTGGATGGAATATTAAGTAACCACTGATGATTTGGGGTGCATGTATATACATTTTCTTTTTTAAATCAATATTTAGTGAATAAATTATGGTTGAAACTTTTTTCTCCACTTTTTTTTTTGTTTGTTTATTTGAAATTATCTGTAAAAATTTATGCTATTTTAATAATAGAATGAAGTATTTTTGCTTGCCTAGCAGAAAAGAGACCACAATCTGTGGTATAAATTTCTCTTTTGGCCATTCTTCATCGACCTGCTGGAAATAATTGATTTTATCTTTAAGGGTTCTATCACTTGTGTATACATGAGCATGACTAGTTATTTACATGTTAACTCTGTTCCTCAGATCTCAAGGGATTAGTCTAAGGTAGATGAGCTTGGTGTCCTTGACCCATAAATCTATTACTTAAGCAAGGAATGAAAAGAGGAAGTTATTTTTGGTTTTAGGTGCTACTATTGCCTATGGTTCTTGAGGCCTGTCTGACCTTTGGTTTTCCACTAGGGCAAACTTAATAGTCAGTGACTGCTTCTGGTAACCTGCTTGGAGAAAGAGTATGCATATATATTACAGTGGACAACTCTTATGCACTACTTCGAGTTCTCTTGACCACATCTCTTATTGAAGCGATTATTTCCTCAACCAGTTTCTGTGAAGTCTTCAATGAGCTTTTTGCAGATAGAACCTGACAACAACTTGCCACTTTCACTTCATGCCCTGGATTCTCTGATGCAGCATTATGACTGTGTGAATCGGCTTGGTATTCAATATAGAAAACAGAAGTTTGGGAGAGTTGATGTTTCTTTGGGTATCCTTCAACAAATGGGAATGGGAATAATGGATAAATGCACCACCATCCCTTTCTTCTCCTGGATAAATGGTTCTCTGATGGATTTGATAATTCTCAGAAGAAAAGGCAGGGTCAACCAACCAGTCACCCATAGTAGTGGCTAAATCACATATCCTACTATAAGCTTTCCTTTCTTCTTTGTTTTATACTTTCTGTCCCTCACTACTGTTTCCTGTGATCACATTCATCTAAGAGTTTCATACATGACCCAGTTCCACAATTTATAAACCAATTGTTTCTTGGAACCAATGTCTATATTTTACCCTTGTATTGCAAAGCAATTCAGGAACACAAAAGTGATCATCAAGAAAGTTGAGAGGTAGTACAAATTTGGCCACCAATATTTTAGCAAACTTGGGAAAATCTCTTCATTTCACTTGGCTTCTATCTTCCTATCTATAAAATTAGGGAAGAATGTTTGTACCAGAGGATAGTTGAAGACTCTTCTCAGTAGACACACTCAGGATTTAAAATATTATGGTTATTAGTAAGGTTTTCCTTTATGTTCTACTTCCAAAAATAAGATTAAATAATATATTAATACATTTATAATCCATATTTTCTTCTGTTGATAAAAGGCATACTTAAAGCTTATAATTTTTATTATTAGCAAGGATTTTTAAATAAAGCAGTCTTAATTTTTAAACCTAGCTCTAAAATTTGTTAATTGCTTTATCAGGCAAATTACTTAACTTCTCTGAGTTCCAGTTTCTTCATCTGTAAAATGGAGATAATAATAACATTCTTGAATATCTTTTTTTGGAATTAGTGGTTACATTTGAGCAATACATACCAACATGCTGACATAGAGTGTACACTAACTCATATAAAAATAATTAAAGTTGCTAACATAGTAGCAACTTGCTTAAAATGTCTGTCATCACATTGATAATCAATATTGAGTTATACACTCATTTGCCTAATGCATTTAATGCAAAATTTCCTGAGTTATATGTACTACACAATGAATAAAACATGCTCCTTTTACTAAGAATGTAAACTACTCAACTGTAAAAATGACCACTTAAAGGAATATATTGAAAACCATCAAATTAATATAACATATTCAGGGAATAACAGAGGAAGTAAAAATGAGAAGACAGGACTGTGATCTCTAAAATAAGGGAAATAAAAAAAGGAACTGTACTATTACCCAGGCTTTCTTTCTGGAGGTAATTTACAAACTGTCATGGAGGATGGGAAGTCCAGCAATCTTGTTAAGTTGAGGTGTCAGAAAGCAAGGTTCAGCATGGTAGGGGTGCTATATTTACAGAGTTCCTCACCCCCAGAAGGGAGTATTTAAAGAAAGAATGCCATAATCTGCATAAGACTCCCTTTGAATTTTTGTGTAAATATCTATCCTTGTATATATAGAACAAAATCCCACAAGAACTGAAAAGAAACACTTCTAAGAAAAGAACAATTAGTGGGGAGTTGTAAGACAAACAACTCACAGAACTCATACAAGGAAATGAATTATTTAAGTTACCTGCATTCAGAGTGGACATACCTCACTGAATATGCACAGCATTCAGAAGAGACATCAGAATGATAACACATAAATATTAGACTAAATGAGCCTTAGAATAAAAGCGCTCTTGATATAAATTGTAGGTGCCTAAAAATAATCTTATAGAGGATCCAAACTAATTCACAAGTAACTTAAAAGCTTAAAAATACATGACAAAACTCCTACTCCTTAAAGAAAAATAAAAATGCAGCATGCAAAAATGTAAAATCTACAATATCTAGCATTCAATCAAAAACTATTAAGCATATAAATAAATGAGAAAATGTGACAAAAAAAAAACAAGAAATCTGTAAATGTCAGAGATTGTGGAATTTGTAGGCAAGAATATTCAAACAGTATAAATATGTTCCATGTTCACTGTAGAGAAAAACATAATGGGGGAAGAAAAATAGAGGATATATTTTCTATGAAATTTATTAAAGAAATGAAAAATACAGTACTTGCAATAAAAATTTCACTGGAAGGTATAAAGTAGATTAGACACTGATGAAGAAAATATCAATGAACTTGAAGACACACTGACAGAATTTATCCAAAATGAAGCAACTAAAGAATAAACTGGAAAAAAGTGAGAAAACTTTTATTTACTGATGGGATAATATCAAATAGTCAAATATATGTGTAATTAAAGTCCCAGTAGGAGAGGGGGGAATAAAAATATTGGAAGAAATAATGAAATATTTTCAAAATTTTGTGGAAAAAAATGGACTCACATAATTTTCTTATGATGTGACAAAACATAAAAGTCTGTAAACTTCTCACTAGGAACTGTGAAAGGTAAAAGACAATGGAACAGTTATCTTCAAGGTTCCCAAAGAACAAAAATTTTCAACCTAAAATTTTACATGAAATAAAAGATTCTTCAAATTTTAAGCCTAAGTAAAAACTTTTCTCCGATGAACAGAAACTAGCATAATGAATTACAAGCCATCTTACACTAAAGAAATGCTAAAGAAAGTTTTAGAACAAAGGAAAATGAATTGAGATAATTTTGATGTGCCAAATAAATAAAGAGCAACAAAAATGGTAAATATGTAGATAAGTATACAATTCTTTTTTACTTATTTTAATTTTTTAAAATTATAATTTAGTGTATAAAGCAAAAACTGTCACAATGTATTGTGGTATTCATAATAGATATGACAACAATAGCACAAAAGAAGAGAAATAGAAGCATAAAGTTGTAAAAGTATAACAAAATTTAGAACATGGCATACTATTATTTGAACTCAGTTTTTGATATGCTAAAGATGAACACTTTAAATCTGAGTAACCACTAAAATATAAGATAAAAATAAGTTAATAAGCTAATAGTAGACATAAATTAGAATTGTAATATATACTCAATTAATCCAGAGAAAGAGGAAAAATAGACAAAATCAGAAAAGATAAACTGAAAACAAGCAAAATGGTAGATTTAACCCAATGATATTAATAATTACATCAAAAAACATGACCTAAACACTCCATTTAAAAGATAAAGATTGTCAAACTGGATTAAAAACAAAACTCAGCTATGCATTCTGAAAGAAACCCATTTGAAATATAAAGACATAGATGGGTTAAAAGTGGAAGGATGGAGAGGAAGCACTTTCAGAAAGGTGGAGTACAGATCTCCAAAAATATACGATAAAAAAAGCAATTAACTTTTTAAGAACTCTGGAATTTAAACAAATGGTTTTAACATTTATTCAAGAAAAATTGTTGAATTACAGTAATAATAGTGAATTTTGTGACATTTTAATGCCATTTTCCCTTCCCCATTTTTACAGCTCCATGGTGGCCTTGTAAACTAATAGCCCTCCAATCACAGTAGTTGTGAAGAACAGCAAATTAGCAGCCACTGGAAGGGACATATTGGGCTTGGTGCAGCCCCCAAATTTCCACCCCAGAAAACTCACTATTTAATCTGCCCAGCAGCTCCCTGGAAAAGCTCTATTCTCAAGGCTTGTCTTTATTTGGCAATAAAATATCACTCTGTGTGAATAGACCTAACAGAAACAGTTGTTTAACATTGCAATTGACTGAGGCAGAAATGCCAGTTGGGCTAATAAAAGGCTGACCAAAAATCTTAAAAGGGAAAATGGAAATGAGATGTCCAGAAAGGGCTTTGTAAAGCTCTGATATATTGCTAGGAATCTAGAGGGTTCTTAACATGCACAGGAAAGACCTGAGAAGACCCTAAACACCACCCTATGGCTGATCTCAAGGCTCTGTACAAGAAGGAATTGAAGGTTAAAGCATAGTTGTGAACTTCCTGCTGTAGTGTTGAAAGCCTACCCCATGGAGCCACTCAGTAAAGGCTGGAAATCTTACTGGTTCAAGGTATTTAAAGAAATTTCTTTACAATCATTATCTGAACACTTAACTAATGAAGCAGAGATATCAAATGACAAATCAACTTCACACAAAAAAGAATATAGACTCTAAAGAATTAGTCCTGATAGACACAAAACTAACAAATAACACCAACAAAAAACAACCGGAAAAACAAACCTAAAGGAAGGCAGAAATCTGATTTCCAAAGTTGATGTATTATAATAACTAAAATGACCAGTTTTCAACAAACCATTATGTGACTTGCAAAAATCAACAACAAGAAAGTATGACCCAGACACACTGGAAATAGTCAATAGGAGAGGAGACCAAGATCTTGGACTTACTAGACAAAGACTTTAAAACAGATGTTGTAAATATACTCAAAGAACTAAAGGGAATCATGTGTAAAGAATAAAGAGAAGTATGAAAAGAATGTCTCACCATATAGTGAGCATCATTAAAGAGACAGAAATTATTAAAATGAAGCAAATGAAATTATCATAATTTAAAAGTATAATAACTGAAATTTTAAAAATTTTACCAGGGAGGTACAACAGCAGATCTGAACTGACAAAAGAAAGAATTAATGAGTTTAAAGACAAGTAAATGGAGATCATTCAGTCTGAGGAACAAAGATATTGTCATTGTAAATTACTAATACCATGAAGAGAGACATCATATTGACCTATAGAAATAAAAAGGATTATAAGAATTATAAGGTAATACTATGAACAGCTATATGCCAACAAATTATATTACCTACAAAGACACAGATTAACAAAATTGAAGAAGAAATATAAAACCTCAACAGACTTATAACAAATAAGAGATTACTTTTTTTCAATAATCAAATAAGTCCCAAAAACAAAAACCCAGAAAGAAAAGCCTTCACTGATGAATTCTATCAAATACATAAGGAAGAATTGAGATGATTCTTTAGCAAACTCTTCCAAAAATTAGAAGAGGAGGGAATACTTCACAAATAATAGGCCACTATGCCCTGATACCAAAGACAAAGACACCACAAAGAAAGAAATTAAAGACAAATATCTCTTGTGAACATAGATTCAAATATACTCAAGAAAATACTATCAAACTGAACCCAATAACATATAAAAAGAATTATGCACTATGATTAATTTGGATATATATCAGGAATGCAGGGTTAGTTTAACATAAAAAAATCAATGTAGTAATACATATATCATAAAAATAAAGGAAACTACATGATTATCTCAATATTTGCAGAAAAAGCATTGGACAAAATCCAACACTCTTTTGTGATTAAAGCATTCAGCAAACTAGGAACAGAAATGAATTTGCATCTACAAAAATCCAAATCTAACATTATACTTAAAGGTGAATGACTGAAGCTTTCCCCTTAAGATCAGGAACAATGCAGGGATGCCCACCCTCATTATGTCTATTCAGCATTGAAGGAGAGATTCTAGCAGGGACAATTAGGCAAGGAAAAGAAATAGAATGTATCCTGATTGAAAAGGAAAAAGTAAAACTATAAAACTATCTTTAATTAACATGCAGATGTCATGATCTTGAATGTAAAAAATCCTAAGGAATCCACACACAAAAAAACTATTAAAACAAGTAAAAGAATTCAGCAGGTTTCCAGGATATAAGATCAATACTTGAAAATCAATTGAATTTCTACACACCAGTGATGAAGAATCCAAAGATTAATTTAATAAAAAAAAGTTTTATTGATAATATATTTTAAAAGAATAGCATATTTAGAAAAATATTTAACAGAGAAGTGCAAGAGGGGGTCCTCCCCAATCAAGATGGCAGAGTGAGACACTTCACAGCTCTGTCCCCACCCCCTGCTCCTTATAATCTTTGAACAACCAAAAATAACTGGCAGGAGCATCTTTCTAAACACCTCCCCCCCCC
>JAKSZT010054079.1:6691400-6775543 GCA_026826555.1 Tolypeutes matacus
CAGGGCAAGAGCTAGAAAAAGAAAAGACAAATACAAGAATGTTCCTCCATTACAAGGTGTTAAGTATATGGTGATAAGATGGAAAAATATGACTAATGTAATTTATAGACTATTTAACAGTAATATTGTAATGTTTTGTGTTTTTTTTTAGATTTTATTTATTTATTCATTTATACCCCCCCTTGCTGCTTGTGCTCGCTGGGTCAGCTAACCACGCTGCGCGGGCAGGCTTGCCTTCACCAGGAGGCCTCGGGAACCGAAACCGGGGCCTCCCATATGGTAAACGGGAGCCCTACTGATTGAGCCACAGCCGCTTCCCTATTGTAATGTTTTTGTAACAAAGGCAAATAAAGTACTACATCAATACAAAAAGTAAAAAAATATATGGGATTTAGGTTTATGAGATGTGAATATGATCATGCTTTTTTTTTTTTTTTTTTTTGCATTTTTTTTATTAAAAAAAAAAAGGAGACCTTGATCATGTCAATAACCAATCCATGCTCATTTATTCATCTTTCTGAACAGTGGAGAAACAATTGAGGGTTTTTTTTTTTTTTTAAGATTAAATAAGATAAATGTGTCTGGACAGGATTTTTCAAAGTAATTCATCCATAATTTGTTAAGCTTTCTTTTGTTATTTTATTTTTGAAGTTGAAATAAAATTTATTAATTTTGAAAAAAACTAAAGGAAATCACGAAAGTGTAGTTGACACAAAAAGAATGTCAACAGAGAGATGGAAGTTATGAAAAGGAACCAAGTGTAGCTGAAGACCATAGTAACAGAAATTTAATAATCTCTAGCAAGGTTCACCAGCAGATAGGAGCTGGAAGAAAGATCAGTGAACTAAGATCATTGAAATCATCCAGTCTGAAAATCATAAGGAAGAAAGAACGATAAAAAGTAAACAGAGCCTGAGGAATCTATGGAATATCATTAAGCATAATAACATACACATCATGGGAGTCCCAGAAGAAGAAAGAGAAAGGGGCAGAGAGAATATTCAAAGAAGTAATGGCTGAAAACTCCCAAATTTAATGAAAGAATACATTAAATTATATTACACCCAAGATGCTCAACAAATTCTAAACAGGATAAAACCAAATAAACTCACACTGTAGCATATTATAATCAAACTGTCAAATGCCAAAGATAAACAGGGAATTCTAAAAGTTACAAGAGAGAAGCAATATGTCACATACAAGGGGGCCTCAATAAGATTAAGTGCTGATTTCTCATCAGAAACAATGGAGGCAGGAAGGCAGTGGGGTGACATATTTAAACTGCTGATGGTAAAAAATTGCCAGCCACAAATTCTATACTTGACAAAGCTGTCTTTAAAAATGAGAAACAGATAAAGACAATCCCAGATAAACGAAAACGGAGGGAGTTGTTACCAGTAGACCAACCCTGCTGATTTAGTTCTGCAGGTTGAAAAAAGGACAATAGAAAATAGATCAAAGACACATGAAGAAATAAAGATCTCCAGTACAGGTAATGACAAGGATAAATATAAATGCCATTAATATAGTATTTTTGATCTGTAACTCTACTTTTTACTTCCCACAGGATCTAAAAGACAAATGCATAAAATGTAATGAGAAAGCAGTGGTTTTGGTCTCATATAAACATGTAAATTGTGACAACTACATAAAGGTGGAAGAAGGAGGGGTGTTGGAATATAGTTTGTATATACTATTAAAGTTAAGCTGGTGGGGATGAAGAGACACTACTGCCACTTACCCCTAGCCCCCCCCCCCGCCCCCCCCCCGCCATGGCTTCCCTCTTTTGCATCACCACCAGTCCTAAACCAACGCCCCATTCCTGATTTGTCAGAATTTTTTTAACAAAACTAAAAAGGAAAAAAAATAATAATAATAAAGTTAAGCTGGTATCAAAGCAAAGAAGGTTTTTATAGATTTATGAAGCTAATTTTAAACTTCATGGTAACTACAAAGAAAATATTAGAGAATTTGGAAACTAATAGGGACAGAAACTAGAGTATAGGCTGCCAGGGGCAGGGGTAGGGGAAATGGAGAGTAAATGCACAATGGATGTAAGATTTCCATTTGGGGAGATAGGAAAGTTTGAGTAATGAAAGGTGGTGTGGTTACTACAATATTGTGAATGTGATTAATTCTTGAACGTTAGACTTAGGAGTCATTGAGAAGGGAAAGTTTATGTTGTATATATATTTCCACAATTTTTTTAAAAAGCAACTAAAGAGACAATGGCAATTAAATGCAATTCATCAGGTTGGATGGGATCTACCAAAGGAGAAGAAAAGGCTCAAAAGGATTGTTTTGGCTATGAAAAAAATTGGAATATGACTGTAATCTTTATATCAATGTTAAATTTCTTGAACTTGATAACTGTGCTTAACGTGGTTACATAAGTAAATGTCCTTGTTCTTAGGAAATGTACAAGGCAGTTTTAAGTGTTTCAGGAGTCTGATGTATACAACCTACACTCAAGTGTTCAGAAAATGAACTGATTAAAAAAAAACACAGAAAGATAGATGGATAGAGGGATTGAGAGATTGATGGATAGATAGAATGATACATTATCCAGGGTTATAGGGATATGTTGGAGTTCTCTGTTTGGGATTTGTATGATCTTTGTAACTGTTCTGTAAGTTTGAAACTATTTCAAAATAAAAGTGAAAAGTTTTTTTAAAGTAAGTATAATAGTTCAATGAAAAACTACAAAAATTGTTGAAATATATTAAAGAACACTTAAATAATTTGAATGAAACCCTCATTTCATGGATTGGGAAATTTAACATTATTAAGATAAAAAATACTCCCCAAACTGATCTGCTGATTCAAAATAATCCCTTTCAAAATCACAAGTGAGTTTAACAAGGTTACAGAATGCAGAGGCAATATATAAAAATCAATTACATTTGTGTATGTAGTAATGAGCAATTGGAAATTGAAATTTTAAAATGTCAATGATGACAGCATCCTAAAATGATATTCTTAGAGATAAATTTAACAAAACACCCAAACCTGTACACCCAAAAGTAAAACATATTACTGAGTAAAATGAAGGAAGATCTATATAAGTGAAGAGATATACCATGCTCATGGATTGAAGACTAATATTGTTGAGATGACAATTCTCCCTGAATTAATCTATAGAATTAGTGCAATCCCAGAGTTTGTTTGTAAAAATTGACAAGTTGCTTTTAAAATTAATATGAAAATACAAAAGACCTAAAGTAGCTCAAACAATTTGTAACCTTTGTTTTTTAGTATATGTGCTGCCGAAGCGAGCACATGTAACATTTGTTTTAAACCTATAGTAACTGCGACAGTGTGGTATTGACGTGAAGTTACATATGTAGACCAGTTGAACCAAATACAGAATCCAAATAAACACACATATATATTATCAATTGTTTTTTTTATCAAAGGTGCCAATATGATTGAATAGAAAAAGGATAATCTTTTTAATAAGTTGTGCTGGAACAACTGGATATTCATATAAAATTAACTTCAATCCTTACCTCACATTATGCATAATAATTTATTTGGAAGTATCATTATCTAAAGGTAAATGGGAAATCTATAGACTTTTTAGAAGAAAATATAGAAGATCTTCATGACTATAGAGTGGTACGGTGATTTGAAAGTGTATGTACTTCAGAAAATCGTGTTCTTAAATGTAATCCATTCCTGTGGGGGTAAACCTATTGCAAATGGGGCCTTTTGATTAGGTTAGTCGAGTTAAGGCCTGGCCTATGGTATGTCTTAATCTTCTTACTGGAATCCTTTATAAGAGAATGAAATTCAGACAGAAAGAAAGCCATGAGATCAAGGAGTTGAAAGCAATGAAATCCAGAAGAGAAGGTAGAGACCAGTAGATGCCACCATGTGCCCTGCCATGTGACATAAGAGTCCAGGATCACTGGCAGCCCATCTTCAGGGAGAAAGAATTGCCTGATGATGCCTTGATTTGGATATTTTTCTCAGCCTCAAAATTGTAAGCTTGTAAACTAATAAATCCCCACTGCTAAAAGCCAACCCATTTTATGACATCTGCTTTTGGCAGCTAAGCAAACTGAAACAGATTTTTGGTACCAGTAGAGTGGGATGCTGCTTTTGCAAATATCAAAAATGTTTAAAAAGCTTTATAATTGGGTAATGAGTAGAGGTGGGAACTATTGCAAGGTGCTTGATAGAAAAGGCCTAGACTGCTTGAAGAGACTGTTGGTAGAAATAAGGACACTAAAGGTACTTCCAATGACACCTTAGTCAGAAATGATGAATGTGTCATGGTAAACTGGAAGAAAGGTGACCCTTGTTTTAAAGTGGCAGAAACTTGGCATAATTGAGGTCTGATGTTGGATGGAAGGCAATTTAAAAGTAACAAGCTTGACTATTTAGCTGAGGAGTTTTCCAAACTAAATGGGGAAAGCACTGCCTGATTTCTCTAAGCAGGTTATAGAAAAATGCAAGAAGGATAAGCTGAAAACTGAATTCCTAGGCACAAAGAAACCAGAAATTGATGATTTGGGAAATTCTGAGCTTCCAGAAAATGAGTCCCCAGAGAACAGTGCTCTATGTAAGGATTTAACTGAACATGGAAACAGTCATTTCAGTGCAAATCAGGGTTGTAAATGCAGTTATCCAAAAAGGATTTGTGGAAAGTCCTACTGTCTGATGATTTGGACTCCTGTGTACTACAGGCAAGACCAATCAGTTTTTTGTGAGTTCTATATGAATGGAATCACTGCCAGCCTAAACTGAAAGAGACAAAAAAGGGACAGATTGAAGGAAAAGTCACTTTGAGAGCAGGACAGTGGATGCTGAGGTCTGGACCAAAGACATTTCTCAGGCCAAGAGAGCAAACCCACCCGTGTGTGTGGGAAGGGTGAATATGCCCCAGAGCTTGGAGAGGGCAGGCCTTCTGTCCTGTTGTTCAGGAAGAGTGTTACACCTGAGTGTTCTCAGATGCCTGGGGGATCACAGAGAATCTGGATAAACACATGATGGCATATTCATACAATGGAACACTACTCTCAGCAAGGAATAAACTTCTGGTAAACACAGCATCATTGTGAAATTTCAAAAATATTGTGTTGTGTGAAAGAAACCAGACATGAAAGGGTACATAATATAAGATTACATTTATATAAAATTATATGAGTCAAAATATCTATAGTTATAGCAGTTGTTGGCTGGGGTTAGTGTAGAGCAGGGGAGATTGACTATAAAGGCATTCAGGGAAACTTTTTGGAGTAATGAAAATGTTCTATATTTTTATTTTTGTGGTGGTTATAAGGATCTGTAAATTTATCATAACTTCCAACTGTACAGTAAAATGAGTACATTTTATTGCAAGTAAATTGTACTCTAATTGAGTTGGTTTAAAATATGCTCACAGGTCTTTTAAAAACATGGGTGAAATAAAGACATCTTCAAACAAAAACTAAGAAGATTTGTCACAATCAGACCTACTTAATAAGGGATGCTTAAAGAAAATCAGATTTCCAGATGAAAGCATATATCTACAAGAAGGAACGAAAAACATCAGAAATACTAAATATGTGGGTAAAAATAAAAGATTCTATTTTCTTCTCTTAATTTCTACTTAAGACAAGTACAACATTGTATTGTGGGGTTTATAACAAGTAATTTAAAATAAATGACTAAAATAGCTCAAAATATGTGGCATAAATGGGATTACTTTATATAGTTCACAATATTAACTTTACATGCACTGGAATAAGTTAAGGATGCATAATTTTAAAAAAACCCAGAGTAACTCTAAAACAATACAACAAACTATGGCTAAAAACTAGTGGAGTAATTACTATGGAATATTAGAAAAAAATGGGATTAACCTAGATGAAGGAAAAGAAGAGAAAATACAAAAAAGATGGAGCAAATAGAAAACAAAGCACAATGGTAAACCTAAACATTTGAATAATTTCATTAAATATAAAAGGACAAACACTTGAATTAAAAGACAGAGGTTGTCAGGTTTGATTAAAAAAGCAAGGCACAAATATACACTATTTATAAATAAAAAGCTACCAATATAAAGATTGAAAGTAAAAGTATGAAAAAATTACATATGTGCAAACACTAAGCATAACAACCCTTGGGTTTTCAAAGCCCAGGTTCTGCTTCTTAGGTAATCTGATAAGCCCCTAATTATGATACAGCATCAGTAACTCATTCAAAATGTTCCATTATTTGCACCTAACATTTATTTTATCAGAAGCAACTTATTATAATCATTCTAAGGCTACATATATAGAATCTCCCCGTTCACAAGAGGTTCCTGTAAGCTTGGAGCATGTTCTAAAATTGTAAGCATCTTTGGACTGGCTCCTAAGGTTGTGATGTGGTCAGGTTATTAAATTATACACCATGCTCCAGCACAGCTGTATGGTTGGAGAAAAGTTAGCCACAGTCTGAGCCTTCTTGCAACTCTAATGAATTACCCAACTCCATTCCAATCCTTTCACCACTTGACTTTGCTGTCTAAGAAGGATGTTGTGAGCAGGTGGCACTGGCACATTGCCCATTGTCTTTCTAGTCATAGCTGAACTGGGGCTTTGGGTCTCTATCAGAGAAAATCCCCAAATATCTTTGCTTACTTAACTAGGTAAAATATTTCCCAGTTTTTCTTGGAGGAAGTCTCCCCTGGCAAATTGTATATCAAACAAGAACATGGGACATATTTAGGTTATCATTCCCTGGAAGAAATTTGACTTTATGCTGTATTTTGTTTCATTTTTCCATTTAGGAATAATGTAGATCCATACAGCCAAACCATCCCGAAAAGAGGCGGAGATAATTTACCCACATATTTATCATTTCTGATGTTCTTGATTCCTTCCTGTAGATCCAAGTTTTCATCTGGTGTCATTTACCGTCAATCTGAAGATTTTTTAGCATTCCTTATTGAGAACTTTTTGTTGGTGGCGGTGACAGATCCTCTCAGTTTTAGTTTATCTGAAAATGTCTTTATTTCGCTTTCACTTGGGGGGCTTGTTTGTTTTTGTTTTTTAATCAACTTTATTGAGATATTATTGGGTTCATGTCTTAGCTTTCTAATTGATGCTCCATGAGGGCAGGATCCATCCCTTATTCTCAAGAGGCAGCATAGCATAGTGGTTCAGAGCCCAAATTCTACAGTCGAATGGAGAATCTCAGCTCCAACACTAACCACCTAGGTGGCAGGTGACTTAGCCTGTCAGTACCTCAGGTTCCTTATCTACATAATGAGGACAATAATAAGTGTACCTATTTCAAAGGATTGTTGCCAGAATCACATCAGCTTCATCTGTAAAGGTCTTAGACCAGTGCCTGGCACTATGTGTTCGCTATTATTATTACTATTATTAATGTCTGTATGCTCAGCAACTCACAGTGTTTACATCTTAGTAAAGAGTCCAAAGCAGAAACCCAAGTATCTGCCCTCCAGCATGAGGCAAGGCTTCTGTCTACTGCACCAAAGCTGGGCATGGAAAAAAAAAACAAAAACAAAAAACTGGGCATAGCCCTTAGACTCCAGTCTGGATTATAATACCGGCAACCTGGTGATGACTCTTTGTCCCATCACTAGGCACTGCTCACCAGCCAAGACACTGGCCAGAGTTTACTCCTTGAGATAGACATCCAATAATGAAAGTCATCTGCCCATAAACCTTCCATGTCCCCCTTCTGAAAGAAGGGAGCTATGCATCCTTAACTTGGCACCCCAGGCCCCTTAGTCTTTCCAACTTAATCTCCCACCAACCTCTTTCCACGCACCTTAATTTCCAGTGATTTTGAACTCCTTAGGGTTCCTCCAACAGTTTTTTGGGAGGTGTGGAAGGGAGAGGGTGGCCTATACCTTTGCATATGCAGTACCATCTACCTATAATACCTTCCCTATATAACTTAACCAAATCCTAACTATCCTTTACAATCCTCACCAGTCATCACACTTAAGTCACCAAGGACATGCCCAAAGGTGTAGCTAGTGCGTATATGTCTACTGCAAATGCTCATTAGCTAGCAGTTTTGCAAGTGAAAACCCAGTGCAAAAGGGGATTTAACATTGCAGGATTTAGCAACACAGGTGTGCTCAGACATGCCAAAAAGAGCAAAGCGTGGATAAGCTTTCCACTCCCAGTTCTCAAGAACTGGAATTTCTTCTTGTGGATCAATGGGCTCTCCATGCTAATGAACTATTTCAGTGTTCTGGATCTCCAAGTTAATAAGTATTGGCCAGAATATGCACACGTGCTACCACTGTCCAGAACCTAAATAAGTGATACTCACAGAGAGGATGTGTTTCAGAGTGAAGAGCTATTGCCCCAAAGGCATAAAGGAACCGGGAGAGAGTGATTGCCCACAAGTCTTCACATATCCAGCCCCAGAGCAATACTTTTCCCTATTAGGGGAAACCTTGAGTTGCTACAATTCATCATGAACCTTTATAAAATCTCTTTTCTTCAAATGTGCTCTGTTGCCAGGTGCTATGTCTGACAGCTCTTCACTTTTTCAAGCAAAGGGCTCGATAATTTCCTCATTCCTGGCCGTGGCTTCAGTCAGTATAAATGAAGGAAAGCTTTAAAAAGGCATCAAGGAATTATTGCTGTCTTCTCCTCCTAACTGCATCCTTGCATCCAGCTTCCATCATGATAATAAATAAGGCTCTTGGTGGCTAAGCCTACCTGGTGCCTGACCAGTTAAAATAAAATCCCATATTTCGATAGTGCTTGACTCTTGAAAGTACTGGGTGCTTATCAATTGGTTTATACATTCATTGTCAGCTTGAGATGGATTTGATTACACTTGACAGGGAAGTGACAATGACAACCATCGAAAATATGGCTGGGGCTGATCTGTGATAAAATGAGAGAGCTGGGCAAAGGGAAAAGGGAACTTCTGCTATATCTGTTGGTCTGAGGGCACCTCATTCAGATGGTAAAACTCCATGTCTTGCCCTTGGCCACTGTCATTAGCCAGCTAGGAAGGCACTTTTGAGCCACAGCTGCTCGTATTCTTTCAGGTGATGCATTAGAACCATCAACCATCGAGGTATAACCTGGACCTTTGTCACCTGGAGGCTGGGATCACTGCATGGGATCAAAGCCACCCAAGAATACAGACAATTCAGAAGCCCAAATTCACTCAGTTGGCAGGTTAGAGCATGTGCCCAACAAATAGCAATATTTCCTTATTTGTGGGCAAAAGCTCAAAGAAGAGACCTTTTCGGATCATATATTGTATATGTATAATGGTGGACATTTTATGTATATAATTCCCTTGACCCTTAAAACAACCCTTTGAGGTAAGTGGTATTAGCTCCCCTTTAGAGAGTCAATCACTGAAACTTAAACATCCGCCAATCAGAACATTTCTTTGCTTGCTTCCACATCTGCCCCATATAAGCTCCCCCTTTCTACTCCTTTGGTGGAGCTCCTTACCATTTGGGGTCTGGATGCTGTCTGATTCATGAATCATAAACTGCTGTATTAAACTCCCATAGATAATATCTTGTCTAATGTTTTATTTTAGCAATTATGAAATCAAAACCAATTTGACTGCCCAAAGAAGCACTATAGAATAATAAAGAGTAGCTTGAGAATTTGCATGTCCTTTTAGTCATCATGTCCTCTGCGCGTCTCCACAGAAATCCCATGGGCTACAAAAAAATCCTCATTCCTCCTTTTCCTCTCTTCCTTACTCTTTTCTTTTTCCTTCTTTCTTTCTTGCATTTTTCTATCCTTTCTTTTTTTCTTACTTGTTTTTCCTTTAATTTGTTCTTTAACAAATTAATAAGGATTTGTTAATAAGGATTTATTGCATACTTAAATACACACAAAAATCTCTTAGTTACAGAGATACTGCTTTTCAGGAGCTTGTAATCTAATTGATATAAGAAGAGGTATATATGGAAATATAAAATACAGGGATAAAAAATATTACCTGACTTACAAGAAGTTTGGGAAAATATGTTGCGCTGATTAAACAAAGGCATGTTACTTTTAACTGGAGGATGAGCTTTAAATGATAGACAGGATGATCAGATAGGATATAGAAATATACAAATAAAGAGAAAAAGCATCTGGCAAAGGGACCTGTGGTGAGCAGAATAATGCTACTCCTCAAAAGATATCCCCATCCTAATCCCTGGAACCTGTGAATATGTTAGATCACATGGCAAAAGGGAATTAAGACTGTGGGTGGGGTTAGGGTTGTAAAACAGCTGACTTTAAAATCGGGAGATAATTCTGAATTATCTGGGAAGGCCCAATATGTATCCTTAAAGGTGGTAGAAAGAGGCAGAAGAGAGTTGGAAAAGGAGCTGTGGCCACAGAAGCAAGGTCAGAAAGATGCTATGTTGCTGGTATTGAAGATGGAGGGAGGGGACCGCAAGCCAAGGAACGGAGATGACCTCTAGGAGATGTAAAAGACAAGGAAACAGATTCCTCCCTGGACCTCTAGAAAGGAACAAAGCCTTTCTGAAACCTTGAACTTAGCCCAGTGAGACTCATGTCAGACATCTGACCTCCAGAAATGTAAGATAACAAATTTGTGCTGTTTTAAACCACTAAGTTCATGATGTAACATGGCAGCAAATAAAAAACTAATACAGGAACATCATGAGAAAGCTTACGGTGGAGGAGGAAAATACTTTATAATTTTATAACACAAAGTCTACAAAGGAAAGAAACAGGAGATGAGGCTCTGGCAGCAGGCAGGAGGGAGCCACCGAGGAGTTTAAAGAAGAGATTGGCATGATCAGCTTTGCATTCCAAGATAGCATTGGGGCAGTTGTGTGAAGGAGAAATTAGAAGGTGCAGGTAAGATCAGTTAGGAAGCTGTTGGACTGGCCCAGGCAAGAAATGACAAGGTCTCGCTGAGGTCAGCTGCAGTGGAAGGAGAGACGAGGAGTCATTCATTCAGTCAGTCATTCATTCATTCAATTAATAATTTTTGAGAAACTGTTATGCGCCAGACAATGCTGTAGGTTCTGGGAATTTGAAGAAGCACATGGCTGATATTCTAATTCTTCCTTTAAGACTTATGTCCTATTGGGTATAGAGAGGCAATTAAAAGAAAAACCTATATAATGTGTTAGAGGGTGATAAGATCTCTGAAGAAATCTATAATGAGGAAAGGGGCAGAGACAGTGGCAGGTGTGGACAGGGGACTATTTCAATAGGGGCTTCAGGGATGCCCTCTCTGATAAAATGATATTTACACAGAAATCTGAAAGACGCAAAAGAGCCAAGTAGATACCTAGGGACAGAGCCTTCCTGGAAGAGAAGAGCAAAGCGTATTCCCTGTAAAGTGAGGGGGCTAGAGCGATGAGTTGAATCAGCAAAGGTATGAGCCTGAGGTGGGCAACACAGTGGATCACCCCTGGGGTGAGAACTCGGACTTTTACTCCAAATAAAATGGAGGTCTTTGGAATTTAGATTTGGCAGGACTAGGGAGCTGTTCAAATGGAGAGTGGAGGGACTGTGAACCATGAGCAGTCTTCTCCTGTAACCTTAGTCGCTGAATTCACTCTGACACAGTCAGATGTTTCCATTTCACCTGCCCAGAGGAAACCCATCAGCACAGGGAAAACATGAGCAGAGACCGGCACTGGGTCATCCAAATCCAGTTAAACTACAATCCGGGTGCTTTGCATGAAAGAAAAAATTTCCTTCTTGCTTTTCATGCTTTCTTCATGGCTCAAAAACAGATCAACCAATAAACCAAGAGAGAAAACGTGGGTCCCCAAACTACACATTTGCCTGGATAGAGGCAGATTGAGATTCTGTTCGACTTGTGCCACAGAGATGATGGCACCACATGTGGTTTTGGGCATGTTCATTAACCTTATTAGGTCTCATTTCAAAATGGATGAAAGGAGGATTTAGTTTCCAGGGGCCAGATGATCTCTTCAAGGCCCTTTTGGTTGTAGAAGCTATGGTTCTACCCTGAAATTCATTCAATAAACAGGCACACAAATGAAGGAGGAGAAGGCAGGACTCCTCAGACTTTGGGATTTTATGTGGTGTTGTATTCTGATACTATATAGCAGGAAAACAGCACATTGTAGTGATAAGAGCACAGAAATGTGTTTTAATTTCAATTCCATCTCTTACTAGTTATGCGAACCCCTCTAAAATCCTCTTTGAAAATAAGGCAGGGTGTAAATAAACAAATGTATACTAATAGCCATATGACTTTGTACTCCTCATCTCACCTCTCCGTGACTCAGCTCACTCATCTGCAAATTGGGAATATTAATGCCTGCTCGATAGTGTTATTCAGAGGATTAGAGAATATGCGTGCAATAAATGTTAATAGGTCTTTCATCATTTAAGGATGTTAAAAAGAAAGAAAATGTTATTATGGTTACTTTAAAAAGAAAATTAAAAGTAAGAATTCCATGATAAGGGGTAAACTACAATAATCCTGCTGAGGAATAGCACATTGAAGGCACTAGCTCAGGGGAAAGGAGTCGGGGTAAGATACGCCCAGATTCTCCACCATCACTCCTAACAAGCCAAAACGTCTCAGATACAAAATCTCTCCCATAATTTGACTTGGGGCTTTCTTGCTCTGTAGTCCCTGTTTCCTGCCCAGACCCCTTACTACCTCACCAAGAGTGCCCTTACCACCGACTGAGAACCACAGGCCTAAGGGGAATCTCAGAGTAACAGCTAGACTATGTACCTCCCTCAGCAATCTCTGGTGAAAGAGGGACAAAGAGGGCCAACAGGGGGTGCCCTCTGTCCTTTACCTGCTCTGTTGCCAACTCTGTTCCCTAAAACAGGGGAATAGTAGAGGTGACCTGGAGCCCACATTTCCCTAGCACCTGTGTTAGTTGGCTTCCAGCTGAGCTTGGCCAATGGTAGACATTGATGGGAAATTAAAGAGCAGGAAGAAAGGACAAGCCAGGGTATTTCCCCCCATTTCTCTCCCTACCCAGGGGTCCCTGGAAACAATGATGTACCCTCCAGGGCTCCAGCTCCCAGCCGTGGCCCCGGATGCTGGACTCTGGCAATGCTGCCTTCACCCTTTCTCCCTCCAGTCTACGGGTGGAAGAGGCTTCCTGTTGTTGTTAATCTCTGGGTTGCCTCACTGCCCTCAGCTTAGCTTGGCAGCTTTCTTTTTTCCTATGCAAGCAATTCTCTAACATTAATTTCCCTCTATTTTAAATGCTTAGAGTAACTTCCCTTGCTGGCTGGGCCTTGGTTGATAAAGCCCACATTGGGACTGGGCTGTTACAGGGCCAGGGTGGGTGAGCTGGCCTGGCCTCACAGAGCAGCCGTGTCCTGGAGGATGCCCCAAGGTCTAGCCTGTGGTCAAGGTGACCGAAAGTTCATTCTTGTCAGGGACCTAGAGTTGATTAAAATCTGGGAAGTAGACTCACAGCTTCTGAGCTAGCAAGATTTCAAAGGATAAGTCACAATGCTTACTTAAAAATTCCAATGAGAAATAGAACAGCCTTGCCAGCAGGACCCACACAGTCTCTCTGTACCATGGATCTACACACAAGCCTGCCCACAAGGAGAGGGTGACCTGGAGAGGCCAGACTCAGAGGCCCCTGTGTGTTTAAATGTTGGACAGCATCAGGCTCTGAGAGCTCCAGTATCTATTGCCATGTTAGAGATGGTCTTTCCAACCTGTCCACAATCACTTACTATTAGGAAACTCATCTCAACAGGGTAGACAGCTTCTGCCCTCGTACGTCTCCAAGGCTAGTGGCCATTCCCTGCGGAGCTCCCCTAAAAGGTACTGTTCCCCTTCTTTCTTGTGACTCTCTTTTACTTCTGCATCCATGGCTGACCATCCTCTCTATAATGAATACATGGTGGTTTTGGATCTCTATCACCTGAAAAAAATGCCAGTCATTCTTCAGTAGGAAGTGGGCATGGTCCTAGTGAGACAGATGCCAGAACTGCTCCTCACCATCCATCCTAAAGGAAGACAGGTATCCTGGGGAAGTGATTGTGTGAGTAAACCTAAAGAGCTGCAGGGTTGGAAAGTGAGGCCAGGCACGGCATGAAGTAACCTTCTCCAAGTTTAATACTGAGGCAATGAGATCATTCTCCCTTTGGGAACCTAAAGGAACCATGAGGAGCTCAGGCCTAGTGTGGTCCATGGTAACCACAGGTGAGGGTAACTCGGCAGAAAGACAACTTCCATCAAAGCTCCCACCTGCATGTACAAGATCATACACACCCCATGGAGAAAGAGTGGGACATCTCAGCAGCACAGAGGCCACACAGTGCCACCTGTTTCTGCAGCATTGCACATGGCACTCACTGAAGCAGGACATCAGAAAACTGGACCTGCTGGATACTGGTTATATTCCCCATTTTCTTCTCCATGAGGCACATGGAAGCATCAATGCCCTTTTTAGCCTAAGTAAGCTCAAAAGATAATTTTTTTCCTTCTAGTCCAAATTCTGGGGGAGGGGAAGTTGGGAAACACCCAGTGGCATGTTGGTAAACCACTTCTCTAAAAAGAAGAAGCCCTAATGTGTAACTTTTGGACAATTTCTGTTGTGTAAATAATCCTACCATGGTTGATTGAAAGCTACAAAGCTTTTAAAGTGATATCAAGTGACTTGAAAAGTTCCTGAAAATTAAACAGTCACCTCTCATAAGCTGGAAAACGCCACCTCCAGCACATAACTGGAATATGCTACCATCATCCCCAGAAATGAACCACAGTAGGAACTCAAGAAAATCTACCTATGCTTAAAATTCTACTGTATTTTTCTCTGCTTCTTAGAGTTATAAAGAGCACTTCTTACCATATTGTGGAATCCAAGTCTATTCTACATGGACATTGTTTATTTATTTGCCTGTTTATTTATTTATACCTTGTTTTTGAACAAAGATTCAAAGGATTTAAAGTGGATTACTTAAATACATTCAATATGAAATTAGATAAAATTGAATTTAAAATAAGTAGGTGAGGAAAGTGGAACAAAGAGAAGATAAAAGTTTTAATTAGAATAATAGAGAGAAAATGAAATGAGGAGTGAGTTTAGCATAAAAATCTATGGTATATAGACCTTCCAGGCCATTCAGAGTACATGCAATAAAGGCTCAGTAGATAGAGATATGCACTGATGTGGAGCTCACAGGAATTTCACCCAGGGGATCTGGCCATATCTGCAGAATGGGCCCCAAGGGGTCAGTTACTGCATGCTACATGCAGGACTCCTCTGGAAGGATGGTGAAGGGGTCTCATGTCCCACTCCCTGTTTGTAGGGGTATTTGGCAGTCTAATGATCTCCCATTGCCCTGTCAATTTGTCAGAATTGCTGTTCTGGAGCAAACCCCAGCTTCCTGGAACAGGCTCACCTGGGGCACTCACTAGATAGTGGATTCATCAAGTCCCCTCCAAGTCAACCTGGCAGCTTCTGGGAGCAGCAATCCAGCTCTGTGCAGTCAGTGCCTATTATGCAGAAGAGTGGCTTATGCTTTTTCCAGCTGCCAATTGCCCAGAAGGGCCAGGAAATCAACTTCTGGTATATGGACAAGCAAAAGGCCACATATCTCAGTTTCAGTGACCTATGATTTTTCGTGGGCTTATGATGGAAGCCCAATGTCAGTCCTCATTTGGTAACCCAGGGCCTTTGGGGAGACCCCTGAGTGTCTCTTTCATACAGTGCTCTTTCCCAAGGTTGGCCCAGCTATCAGAGCTATATTCCTTCTTAATCACATTTTTAAAATTGCATATCTGGCATAGGGTCTCCAATTAAATGATGAGTTAAATGGAAACTCCATTCCTGGCTCTGCCAGACATCCTGGACCCTCAAGACTGTCATTGGGGTTGCATGTCAAGGCCTTGGTCTTGCTGGGGTCCTGTCTGGGTAAGAGCCTACTTGCCCCAGATTATAACCAAGGGATTCCTGGGGTGCTGCTCCCCTCATTGCCCATCTCCCAAAGCTCAGCCTGGGCTGCTCCATGTAGGGCTTGCCAAACCCTCTGGGCTCTGTGCCTTCCTGCCTGTCTGTACTTCTAATGCCAAACTCTGTAGCCAGAGCAGTTTCCTCAAGGGTCTTCATCTCATGCCAGGCCCTTCCCACTTTCATGCCTTCTCTGAGTCTGAATCTGCAGATAAGATCCCCAGAGTGATGCTTTTTGGGGAAACTGTAACACTTAATCAGACATTGGTCCATCAATCTTTGGACGGCTGGCTCACAGTAGGGGAGCAAATATCTAGATATGGAAATTCCATGTGCTAAAAATCAGTGGGAATTGGCTAAATGGTGCTTGCCCAGCCATCAGAGAAAACTTACCCACCTTTTTCTCTAATCAGCTACTTTTAGCCATAAATTTCCTATGAGCAGGTCATCAAAGCTATCTGAGCCTCAGTTATAAGGCAAAAATTCCCTTGGAGTCAGCTTTGATGTAATAGGGCTTAGAATAAATAGAACTGAGTACAAAGGACAATTCTTCCATTTACTGGGTGTAAGAACTTACACAAGATATTGTCTCTGATTTTCAGTTTCTTCATCTGTAAAATGAGAATTCTAAAATATATTTTTGTGCTAGATTAAGCCAAGGTCTACAAGAGAAAATACACATAAAAATTCTTAGTAAACTGGAAGTAACTATTTTTTTTAAAAAAAGAACTAAATACAAATTCTTGAGCTGAAACCACAAAATAGATCATTAGAAGTAGCAGAAGAAAGAAACAGTGAACTTGAAGATAAATAAATGAAAATTATCAAATCTAAAGAACAGAGAGGAAAAATCTAAATAAAAAGGAACAAAAGTTTTGCGACCTGTGAGGCACCACCATGCAGCCTACTTCACTTATAATTGGATTTCAAAAAGGAAGTCTAAGAGAGAGTGGAACAGAATAAATTTTGAAAAAATAATGGCCAAAAATTTCCCAAAGTACTTGAGAAAATTCCATGAAAATATACAAGAAGCAGTGAACCCCACGCAGAATGAATAAATCAATACCACATCACATGATGTCAAATGCTGAAATCCAAATATAAAAAGAAAATTTTTAAATCAGCCAGATAAAAATGATACATTATGTACCAAAGCATGATGCAAATTATTGCTGATTTATCAGAAATAGTGGAGAACACGAGAAATGAAATGATGTCTATAAAATGATGAAATAAAACTGACAACCAGGAATTCTATGGCCAGTGAAATAATTCTTCAAGAATAAAGGTAAAATAAAGACATTCTCAGATAAAAATTAAGAGGATTTATAGCCAGGATATTTGCTCTACAAAAAATGCTGAAAGAAGATGGAAATTTAGACAGACCAACAAGAAGGAATGAGTAGCACTAAAAAAAAAAAAAAAAAATTTAAGCATAAATGTAAGAGAGAATTTTCCTTTCCTTCTCTTATTTTCTTTAAAAAATATTTAATGCAAAAAATGTAATATTTTGTTGTGTTACTAGTGTATGTAGCTTGTATAATGTTTATGTAGATATGGATAAAGTGTTTATAACAACACAAAAAATATGAGATATTAATGGAACTATACTGTCGCAAGTTTCCCATACTTTTTGTGAAATAGTACAAACTTAACACTATAAAAACATGGAAAAAGGTATGGCTAAACAGCCAATAGTTGAAGTAAATGTGAATATAAAAATTACTTGATTAACTCAGAACCAAGCAGGAAAAGTGTGATAGAGGACCAAATAAAAATAGATGGGATAAATGCCAAACAAATAGTAACATGATAGCTCTATTATTGTATTAATATCAATAATCACATGAATGTAAGTAGACCTAAACCCTTAAATAAAAGGCATAAATTGTTAGATTGTATAAAAAAGAAAGACCCAACTATATTTTATGTAAAAACCATACATTTTAAATACCCAGACACAATTAGTGTGAAATAAAAAATAAAATAAAGTTACATTGTGCAAACATTAACCATAAGAAAGATGAAGTCATTATATTAATATCAGTAAAATAGATTTCAAGACAAAGAATATGAACAGAGATAAAGCAGACATTTTATATAAAAGGGTCAATTCATTGGCAAAACACAACAATCATTCATGTGAATGTACCTAATTACAGGAAGCAAAATGCATGAAGCAAGACTAAGAGAAGCAAAGGATTAAATAGACAAATCCATGTTCATAGTTAGATATTGTCACACCACTTTCTCAGTAATTGATAAAGCCAGTCAAAAAATCAATAAGGATTTAAAAAATCTGAACAATACTATCAGCTGTCTTGTGCTAATTGAAATTTATAGAACACTACTCCTAAAATTTCAGAATATATACACTTTTCAGATGTATCTGAAATGCTCACTGAGAGACTATATGCTGAGCCATTGAAAGTCTCAATACAGTTCAAAATATTGAAACTTTGCAAAGTACGGGTTCTGACCAAAATTAAATTAAATTAGAAGTCAACATCAATAATTTAGCTAGAAAAGCTTAAAATATTTAGAAATAAAACAGAGCACTTCTAAGTAACAAACAGATTAAAGGAGATGTAACAATGGAAATTAGAAAATATTTTGGATTTGGTGATGAAAACACAGCCCCCAAATATGTAGGAAGTAGCTAAATAGAATTTTATAAAATATAAATAAAGTTATAAACAATTATAAAATTATAAAATAATGTAAAATATTCTAAAATTTAAGGAAAATTTTATAGTATCAAATGCTTAAGTTAGAAGAGAAAAAAGGTTTAAAATTAATGATCTAAGTTTCTACCTTAAGAATCTAGAGGTAAAAACTAATCAATTAAAATCAAAGTCTGTTGGAAGAAAGAAATATTAAAGATCAAAGCAGAAATCAATGAAATAGTAAACAAGGAATTATCACTAAAGATCCTTCAGAATTAACAATGAAATATCATGAACTTTATACATATGTGTATGTTTGCACTCATACATTTATACATCTCACTCTCACATAGATAGATTAAATATGTCTCATATATCACATATCTATATGAGAGTGATGAAACAAAGGAGGCAAAATATAAACAATCGGTGAGTATGGATATAAGACATATGGGAGTTCTTTTAAATATTCTTGCCATGTTTCTGCAAATTTGAAATTATATCAAAACAAAAAGTTATGTTTTTAAAAGTGAGAGTAAGCCAGATTAGCTATCATGATGAAAACAGAAATACAGATAGCTTATATTGGGTCGAACCCCTTGAAAAAGCAACTGAAAAGTTGAAGCCCCAAATTTTCTTTGAGTTCTGACTCCATCTGGAATCCAGAAGGCTGATATGACTTCTGGAAAAGATGTTTCCCTTAAGTTGAAAGTAAAAGACTAGGATGCCTAGCATTTCTTGACGGGTCATCCACAAATTTCAGAATCCTCCCGTAAACTTGAAATTCTAAATCTGGTTTAGTGTTGAAAACTGAACTTCCATTTTTTGCTACTTACGCAGGCTCAGTTTTTCCTTCTCTTTGCTCCCTTCTCTCCCAGCCCATCTATCACTTCTCTCTTCCATTTCAAAGTGTGGTTTCTTCCAAAGAGGGGGGGAATGGTAATGAGGTTGAAGATTTAGACCAGCTGTAAGATGCAGCAAATGCACAGAGGACAGCCAACATGTATTCAGTCTTTCATTCTCTTTCCAGCCCCCAAATTTCATCTCATTCACAAATTGTGAAAAACTTTGTGGATAAAGATTCCTTACTCCCAATCCTCCAACTAATAATAATAATAATAATTTTAAGAAAAAACAGGAGACAACCTTTATTGAAGATATTGTTTCCATCATAGTGGTAGGTACTTTGATACAATGTTATCTGGTGCATAAAACTATCCTTTAAGGTATATATTATTTTCCCTTTGTTTATATGATGAAGTTAAAAATCAAAAATATTAAATAATGTGCCAAGAAAACCTAGATAATAAGTGCCAGAGCTGTGATCAAACCTTCAAGTTCAACCAGCCTCTACTCCTTCTCTTATTCTGGATCCAGCAAGTACTATAAGAAGATTTTGATAACTATTTTTTTTCTATTCCTACTAGTAAAGTCCTGGGTCACTTGTATAGTTCTATAAATCCAAAGTACAGCTTTGGCTTTCTATATATATCAACCACCGGGGCCTCACTTTTCAACTCAGCACATCCATTTATTTGTTAATTAAAAGGCATGCACCGGTCTGTTTTGTACCAGGCGTGAGGACAGACAGTGGGAGAGAAAGTTGAATAAGACATAGTTTCTGCACAGTCGGCTACAAGCAAGAAAGATATGTGTTATATCCACTGCTCTAGAGAAAAACACCGCATATCTCTCTAGAGCAGGGGTTCTTAACCAGGGGTCCGTGAGCTTGAACTGAAATTCAAAAAAACATTATTCTTGTGGGGACGTGTTGGTGCGGGTGTGATATATTTATTAAATAATACACAGTATAGTGAGGACTTAGTAAGGGGTCCGTGGAACAAAAAAAGGTTAAGAGCCCCTGCTGTAGAGGGAAGAACAGGTCTGAGTAAACAGGGAGCAGCATGTGGTTCCAAACTGTGAGTCAAAATAGCGGCAGAGATGTATACATCCTCGGCACAGATACAACTGAAAATGCTGGAAAACCGGCTTGGGAAAGAGTTGTCCTTTAGCTCTTCCAGGTGAAGAGAGGAATTCCAACACCAACATGCAAATTCTTATGTGAATAATGCTGACAACTCACAGCACACCACAGCATATTTAATCTTAAAAACAATCTATGCTATATCATCATCATCGCATCATCGTGAAGAAATAGAAACCCCAAGAGGTTAAGTTGATTACCTGAGTTCACTGAGTTAGTAAGTAAAAGATCTTGCCACAAACCCAGGCTTAGTGATTCCCAGCTCTTTCTCTCTCAGACTCAGTTCTTTTTCTTTATTAAATCACCTCTAACGGGTATTTTTTTGTTCTTTATTTTCCCCAATCAAGAACTTTGATTCTTAAATAAGTTAAATAAATAAATTAATGGACTTGGAGGGAATTAGATCTTCTAAGTCTATTATAAAGAGATATATTTTCATATATGCCCTTTCTGAGCTCTGAGCTCATCTGTCTCAGTAAATTGTCTCACTTCTATGCCAGACTTTAGAGCTCATAGGGCATTTTCATGTGCCTTACCAAGTTTGATCACAATAACCCAAAGAATTAGATAAAGGAGGGATATTTTGTTATCCCCATTTTAATACTAAATGAGACTGAGACTCAATAGGAGTGTGATGCAACTTGTTTAATGTCACTTGCTTAACATCGCAAGGCTGCTAAGGGCTACTGGACTAGGGTCTACAAATGTTATGATATGACTCACTCAGCTGTCTTTTCAACAGAACACACATTTCCTGTATTCACCTAGAAATAATAATAACTTCTTGTGCCAGGCATTGTGCTAAGCAGTTCTCATTTATTTTCTTATTTCATTGTCCCAACAACCCTATAAACTGGGTAATAATTTTTCCATTTTGCTGAAGCACAAACAAGCTTAGAGAGGTTAAATAGTCTGCTCAGTAACACACAGCAAAACAATAGCAATATCAGAAATTGCAACTGTCTCAGTCCAGAGAAATGGGCTCCCAACCACCATCCCCCCAGCTTCACCTACACCTTACCACGCACTGGTCAGAACTTTCACCTCCAGTTTCCCACATTTCTCAAGATTTATTCACCCACCAGAGTTCTATATGATAACAAATATCCCCCAGATCTCCATGGCCTAACACAACAAAGACCTGCTGCTTAGCCAGCTGCATGTCCAGAGGCAGGGGCAGGGGAAAGGAGGGCTATATTTATAATAATCACACAGAAACCCAGGTTAACAGACACTCAACATATGCTATAAAATGGCCAAGGCAGAAAAAAACTAGCAGATTTCATACTGCATCTTAAAGTTTCCATGCAGAAGTGCCACACTTCATTTCCACTCACATATTATTGATCAAAGCAAGTCCCATGGCCACACATACCTTCAAGGTGAGTGCAGTAGTCCAGTCCAGCCATGTACTGAGATGGTGGCAAACCAAAAAACTGTGAACACCAGCTTTCTCTCCAGTCCTGCAAAGATAGGTATCACCCGTGGGGGTAAAGGAAAGGCAAAATTTCGAGGTCTCTTGCACACCAGACACTCATTGCCTACCTGGCGGGCACAGTGCCCAGTAAGAATTTTGGCCAAGGTCCTTGTGCCAAGGACAGTCTCCAATGATATCCCTGCCTGAACTCAGAGTGGCATTGCCAGGAACCAGGAAGTCCAAAATAGATAGACAATGCTGTTCCACCTTTAGCATCCCAAAGGGAAAGGCAAGTGGCCCAGCCTAACCCTTTAGAATCCAGCACTAGTATTCACTCCTCCCTGAAGGTCTGAGGGAGAGACTGGTGCCAGCAAATCACCATAAGTATGGGGCATTGTTGGTGCTTTAAGAGAATCTCTCTATAAATCATCTCCTTCGTGGCTGGTGCCTCACAGAAAGAAATCTCACCAGCTATTTCAAGAGGAAGAATTTAATCTAAAGAATTGCTAACTAAGTATAAAGAATTGATAACTAGGTATATGAAAAGGCCAATAGATATACTAAGGGATCACAGAGATAGCAAGTCCTTCAGGAAGATCTACCACCCCTAGAGGAACAAAAGAGAAAAAATGGAATTATTAAAATTCAGAAGGGTGGATCAGGGTCCCATGAGTGGATGAAGGTTCTGGGAGGGTCCCACAGACATTCAGACCTCTGGGGCAGGGTCTGTGATTGGTTATGCTGGTATCTCTGGGGAGGGTACTGTAGGGATGATTCTTTAAGTGTTCGAAAAATTGGATTTAACTGCTGCTTCAGAAAAAAAATTGCTACTGTCTGAGTGCAGAAGAGGGGCTCTGATAACTCACAGGAAGCATACAGGAAAGAGAAAGTCCCTTCCCCCTCCTACTGTCTTATAGTCTTTCTCTGACACCCTCTACAGACGGAACCTATCATGGAGACAGCTGACAAAGTGAAAATGAGATTTGCACGTTCCCAGCCCCAGGACCACAAAGGAGAGAGTAGAAGGGTGGGTCTGGATCTGAGGCAGTAGTTTAATAACTGGCCCAGCTAGGATATTGCAAGGGGACTTGATCTGGGAATTGGAGAAAAGGGTTTCCTAGAAAAAGTGTGAACAAATTGATTCAACAGGTAAGGGAGGCCAAGTGAGTGTGTCAGGGCCACAAAGTGGGAAGCCAGATGAGGTACTAGAATAAGAGGGACTATGGAGTTGTGGTAGAAGATGAAGCTACAGGAGCCTGGTAAGTGTGCTAGGCAGGAAGGACATAGACGGGAATGTGACAAGAAATTCACAGGACCTAGATTCCTAAACTCTCTCTGGAATGGTGGGAAGATTAAAGATATGACTAGACAGAGTCCTATAAATTGGGACAAAGGGAGCAAAAGAGCCCTATTTATCCCACTCCTAACATTATTATTATTATATTATTATTATTATTATTCCCACTCCCAACATAATCAGTTGGCCTTATTTTGTGTTTTAGAAGACAAAAGGTATGTAAATAAGTTCAACTGTGTGTGTGTGTGTGTGTGTGTGAGAGAGAGAGAGAGAGAGAGAAAGAGAGAGAGAGAGAGAGAGATGCATGTGTATCCCAAGGGGAAAGTTCTGGAAGAACCTTGTAACATTGATGCATGGACAATATGATACATATATATTATGGCTGGTTACAGGAATTGGATCTTAATGGAGAAGGTGATTTTTATTCATGATTTCCAAATAGTTAACTAGATCCAGAGGATTTGCATTAAACCAAGTCATTCCCCTTCCATGCTTACTGGCCATGATTGATGGAAATGTCAAGTCCCATGAGATCTTTAAGCTCACATTTTCTTTCTACAAGAATTGGGGCATTTTTCCCTACCATTTCTGCTCTGGGTCTCATTTCTACAAACAGTACTGGTGATATTTCTATGGATTCGGTTTTCAGTTTCAGACTTTTTAAAGGGCATTGTCAGCCCAGAGCATGGTTTCTAAATCAGATATTGTTCTGGCATCCAGAAAAAAAAGAAATGGAGGAGAGAAAGCAGATGACTCTGAATGTGAAATGCAAGATTTCACAGAATCATGGATTTTTCAAGCTGAAGAGTACTTTAGGGATTACTGAGTCCAGTATTTTCAAACACTATTTTAAACAGAAAAATTCTTTACTCTAGGCTTTGGAACTGGTAATACTTTCTTGAATTAATGAATGAATGAAGCAGACTGTGTGGCAGAGGACTTTGCATATAGACAAATTACAGAATCAAAGATGTAAGAAGCATGACATTGTCCAGAGCTTTCTGTAATTCAGCATTATTGAAACTGAAGTTCAAGAATGGAATAGGTAGAAGGTGACATCATTTCTTATATTTCAACTAATTCCTATGGCTAACAATTGAAGAATCAGTGATTGATTTTAAGCAAAGGAGATATACAATCAGATTCAAGTTTCAAATATATTGATACAGAGGCTGTTAAAAAAAAAGAAACAGAAAAGAATTTTGCAATAATCAAAATGAGAAGTGGTAAAGTCAATACTAAAGTAGTGGAAATGGGGAATTAAGAAGAGGAAGAACAAATTCAAGAGACATTTAGGAGGTAGTTAATTCTAAGTAATTTTCTTAGTTTGCCAGAGCTACTATTACTAACACCACAAACTGGTTTTGGTTTAATAAGAGGAATTTATTGGTTCATGTTTTGGAGGCTAGAAGTCCAAAATTAAGGTATCAGCAAGACTTGCTTTCTCCCAGAGTCTATACATTCTGGTGCTGCTTGTTGGCAATTCTCGAGGTTCCTTGGCTTGTATCTCTGCTGTTGTCACATGGCGATGTCCTCTCAATCTGATCTTCCAGCCTCTGCTGACTTCCAGATTCTTCCTATGGCCTTCTCTGACTCCTTTTGGTTTCTTCTCTCTATAAGGCTTCCAGTGATATGAATTAAGACCCACCTTGATTTGGTGTACTACAGATTAATTGAAAATAACATCTTCAGAAGGTCCCATTTACACCTTAATTCACACTCACAGGAATACAGATTAAGATTAAAGATAGGCCTTTGCTGGGGGTCCATAATTCAACCCACCACAGTGACTGACTGGTATGGAGAGGAACAGAGAGGGACATGAAAGAGTCTGAGATGACCCATAGGTTCCTAGCTTACACTGCTGAGCTAATGATGGCTTCCCCCAAGCTGAGGAGCACAGGAAAAGCAGGGGTATAGTTATTGTTTGGTTTCAGACATGTTAAATTATGCTCAAGATGGGAACAGTGAAGACAAACTAAAACATGAAAAAGCCAAGATAAAATATGAGAGAATTCCTGGATAAGATGACAAGGAATAACATTTAGAATACATTGATTAGGAGGCCAGACTATGAAAGAACATTAAGTGCAGAAAGCACCAAGTGTGACCTCCTGGATTTCAAATAAATCTAGTGTCAAAGCCAGTAGGAATTAATAAGAGGCAACTGTGGGGCCAGTGAACATCTCAATAGGTCATGACCAGTTTTCACTGACTCACACCAATGGCCTGGACTTTTCTCTCCACCCATCCATCCATCTACCCATCCATCCATCCATCCATCCATCCATCCATCCATCCATTTACAGGGTCTTAAAGGTCTAGTGCTTCATACCCAGCTTCTGACAAAAGATAAGAAGCAAGCCTCATGGAACAGGAGCAAAGAACTGCCGTATCTATTCCAGTGTCTCCGTATTCCAAGGAAGAACATAACCATTACGCTGGAAATGGGTATCTACATCTCAGGGAAGACAGAGCTGTGTGGGTAGTGACTTTGGCGAGCTGTCCAACCCCAGAGAAGGAGTGTGAATTACCGCCCGCACACACAGAGTGGCTCTCCCGATCTGCCTGCCAAAGAAGGGATGGTTCTCAACCAAATCAGTCTGTAGCTGCCAAAAGTGCTTGTGAAGGCCCAGTTTTCCAGCAGGAAACATAACCTGAATTGGAAAACATGACTGTAAGCTGGAAAACAAACAGCTCAAAATATCTGTGTCCTGAAATGAACTGTAATTCAGTCTGTCTCCAGAACTGAATCCACTTATCCAAAGGAGCAGAGGATGAGAGGAGCCAGGAGAAGGGAGGGAGACAAAAAGAAAGGACCGATTGGATGGAAAGAAGGAAAAAGAGAAGGAAATGCAGATCAAAGGGAACAGTGAGCCTTTGTTCTATGCCAGGATCATTCATTTTCTTATGAGACCTCTCAACAATGTTATAACACTTGGAGAAGCTAGACTTTGAAAGGATAATTAACTGGCCCAAGATCACATAATTAGAATGCAGTAGAGCAGGAATTTGAACTCAGATTCAATGACTCCAAAATTCCCATTCTTTAACTAGATTCCTTTGCACCCAGAAAGAGGGAAAGGAGGAAGTGATATTGGAACCTGACTTAGAGAAGGCTTTCTGCACCTTTACAAGGATAAGACAAAAAGATGGGGGTTTGGAAGTGGCCAGCATCAGAAAATTCCTACTCTCTGAGTCAGATTTACAGAAAGCAACTTGGATAATTAATTGGAAGCCTATAGTATCAGTGTTCCTTCCTAGAAAACCTTCTCTTCTCTCTTTATTCTGGTTCCTCCCTATTCTCCAGGAAGGCCCCACTAGAGCCCATCACATATAGTATTTACACATTAAACAGTCAAAGAATTTCGGCAATTGATTAAACCATTCCACTGATAAAATGACTGGATTGAGATTTAAATCCAGGTCTTCCAACTCTTCTTTCTAAGCAATTTCTACTGCCCAACAGCAGTCGCTGCAAAATGTGCTTATGACAAGGAAGTACAAGATAAACATTGATCATCAAGGTGTCCGTTCTAGCTGCTGGGATATTTGGGTGACCACTAACCCATTGGTGGCTTCACAGAAAGACTCAGAAGCATTGGCCAGTGTCAATGAGAAAATGGCTATTAAAGTATTTTAAAAATTGTAAAACTATTTGCAAATAACAACAATTATTACGATTTTAGTAATGAATTCTTTTTGCTTAGTACCTAAAACTGTAGCCATTATTATTTCAAAGATGACAATTGGAAAATAATGCAAAGATATGATATTCAGTCATTCATTAAAAAGCCCCAGTGTAAGTATTAAGTGACTTGCCCAAGGTTACATAGCTAGTAGATGGTGAAACAGAAATAGAACCCCAAGCAATTGTGCTTCAGCAACTGCAGTTAAAATCACTTCATAATTGTGCTTCTCTTTAATGTACACAATAATCTAATGAGATGGGTAACATCATTATCCCCGTTTTACAAATCAAGCAATAAGAAGTCACATTCCATGTATAAAGGACCCACTGTTAGTAAGTAATGGAGCTGAGATTTGCCTTCAGTCTGACCCCATAGTTGGGGAAATTAACCAAGATGTACAGCTACCACCCTGTATGGATGATAAAGGGAAGACAGAATAATATAGGGCTGGCTTATATTTGTAATTAGCAAAATAGTAGAGTTGAAAGGGGTTAATACCATTACCCATGTCAATTATCAATTATCTATCCTCAAACTCCCCTCCCCAACCCTTGACCATCTCTACTGCAAAAACCTTAATCCCCAGCTATCATCTCTCCCCTAGACAGCATCTTAAATTCTCTCCCCATTTTCAGTCTTTCCCATCTACCATACTTCCATGGGAGGAATCTTTTAGAAACATGGATCTGACCAGGTCCCCTACCCCCCACCAACCCACGTGAAAACCCTCACTAGCTCCCCATCCTCCTGAAGACAAAGTCCAAGAATTCAAAGACGATGTTCCCAGCCCTCTACGTTGCCATGCGATCCCGTCTTGGGTCATTTCATGCGGCATCGCAGCTCCTCCAGCACCAGCCCTGCGATGTTCTGGGATGACACGGTGCCGTCTCCTGCCTCTGTATCTCTACTCTTGACGCTCCTGGTTGGAATGTTTTCTCCGCCCTAAAGAACATCCCAGCTAAAACACCGCCTCCTTAGGAGCCTCCTCTCTCCTGCGCTCTCTTTCACGACTCTTTAGAAGAAAGCGTCCACGGGGTTGCTTCTGTACTAGAGCATACTTCTGACGTTTTGCATAGTGCATACCTGTCTTCAGCCAAACTGCGGCAAGTGAGGGTAGAGACCCTGGCTTAATTATCTCTGAGTCCTCAAAGTCTAGTAAAGGGGCTCAGTGAGTGCTTGTCAGAATTAATCTAGCCTTCTCAGTTTATTCTTTACTACCCTCAATCAAGATAAGAAACGGTCCTCCAGGGTAGAGGAAGTGTGTTTTTCTTTACCGCCTTCCTCCATCCTTGCCTCCCTTTTCTCTCTCGCCATCTCCTCTCATCTTGTGCACTCTGAAGAGATGAGAAAACAGCAGGCCAGCTGAAAAAGTAAACTCAAAAGTCCTAGCCAAATGCCAGTTTGCATTATTTCTTCTGTGTCTGTGAGAGAGAAGCAGAGCAAGAGAGGAGAGGAGAGGGGAGAGGATGGAGGGCATGCAGCTGGCTGAGGTAGAAGGGTCCCCACTGGGCAGGATCTCACACTGTGTTTAATGCAAGCCTACTTCGGGGGATGGGGCGCAATAGATTGACTGCTGTGTGTACCAATTTCAAATTGCTAGCTATACCCTTAGCTAACATCAGTGTTTCATGTTGCAAATCCAGTGTTACCACATGAAATCGTCAGCAAGTACACCTCTGCCAGAGACGGAATAATTTGTTATTGGCTACAGTGAGAAGCTGACACAGTTAGTTCACAGAGATGCTTTTATTCAGATGCTAGGCCTTCCTCAGATTAACCATTGACTGTCCCAGGTCTCCTTGGTGACATATGCTCCATGCAAAGCTCCTTGGCTCATGCTGTTGTGTTCTTGAAGGGAATCTCTATCTGCTGTCCAAATAGATTCTGACTTACCCATCTCAGCTGTTACAAGACGATGGTACAAGAAGGTATTCTGGAGGAGTGGGAGTCAGTTTGAAAAGAATGGTCTCTGCCTCCAGTCTCATCTCCCTCCAATCCAGCCTCCACACAATAGGCAGTGTGTTTTGCTAACACTCCATTCTGATCACGCCGCCTCCTGTTTAAAAGCCTTCAGTGACCCCTGTTGCAACAGGATGACGTTCAAACCCCTCAGCCTGGAATGCAGGCCTATGTATAGTCAGGCTCCCACTTACTTGTCTACCAGGAACTCTTATCTCTGAGTTTTGGATCCTGTAACAACAACTATCTGCAATTTTCTGCACATGCTGTTTTGGTCTCCCTGCCTTTGCTCAAGCAGTTCCTTCTGCCTGGACTGCCCTTTCCTGCACCTCTCACCTCTCAGCCACTTGCCTAGCAAACTCCTATTGATCATTTAAGGCTCAGCTAAAGCATCAACTCTTCCACCTTCCTTTAACCATCTGGGTTAATTGATTTCCTCCAGGCTCCCGTGGACTTTCAGATTTCTTCCACATGTGCTAGAGTCATCAGGGAAAGCAAGTAGAACACGGTGGTTAAGAGAAGGGGCAGTAGTAAGCAGGGGTATGAGGGGATGTGGGGGAGGGCAGAGTGGTCTGCCCTGGGTGCAGGCAATAAGGGGTGCATTGTGTGTTGTGAATGTAAAAACTGTTTTAAAAATGGACTAAAAGTTTCATGTGCCTGCAATTTTAAACAGTGTCAGTGATAAAATATTCCTCCCCACAGGGGAAGTCTGCTCCTGGTCCCATCCCTGGTTATTAGTGCAGGGTCTGGAGTCAGAATACATTAACCTCCATCATTTAAGTGCTGTGTCACCTTGGGAAAGTTACTCCTTTTTCTGGGCCTCAGTTCCCTTAACTGTATAATGGAGATGGGAAAACTACCTGCCTGGTTAGTTTGTGTGATAGATGATTCCATAAGACAGTGCATGTAAAACAGTAAAGTGGGTCTAAGTAACCATTCCATAAGTGAAATCTACTATTCTCTGATGAATCTGTCCTCCTACCTCGGGTTAATGTTCCTCATTAGCTGAAAGCTCTTTGAGAACCTATCTTGTTCACTATTGAATCCACACTGCCTAGCATAATAAGTATGTGTTGAATGAATCAAAGGGTCTTATTCATCCCTGTGTGCGAAGTTCATTGCAGAGTAATTGAATGGAAATATGTGCTAAGTAAATGTTTTTTGCATGAATGGGTAGTTGAAGGAAAGGATGGCTCATAAGAGAAGAAGCAACTTGTGAGAGGAACTGGGAGTGGTCTCAAAGAGACAAAGAAACAGAGACGGAGGAGGTAAGGAAAGTTGTTGGTAAGAGTGAGAGATCCAGATTTCCTTCTTTTTCCACGATTCCAGAAGGTTGGGCCTAATAAAAAGTAGATCTATGAAAACTGGAGAGTCATGCCGGTCAACTGCATGGGTTGTAAAACCCTAGAAGGATGGAGAGGAAAATCCATTGTATCATGGACTCCAGGAAAATGGCAGCAACAAAAGGGAGCTCAAGAGGAAGATTTTCCCATAATCCTTAGCCCCACAGCAAGGCCAGAAACTGTGAAGAGGGAAATGGGGATCTGCCAGTTTCTTATTCCAGTCCACGTGTTAATATTAGATTTTGAAATTTGGTTGATATAATTTTTTGCACATAGTGCTTGTAAGATATATGACTAAGATATGATCAGCATATGGATTACCCTCAGATTTTCTAGGGTGTGACACCTACTAGACCCAGGAGATACTCATAAAACTCTAGATTAGAACAATCAACAGGACAGGTGAAGATAATACATTCAAGACTAACTCATAGCAACATTTGGGATTTCCCTCCAAAATAATACTTCATTAATTCTTAGCCTTATTATGTAAAAAGAATGAGTTCTGGGAAAATATTTCAGGTTAATATCATGGCCATGATTCCAAAGGACAGTAATGTATTGGATTCAAACCAACAAAAAAACAAGATCTAGTAGAAAAAGTTCAAAGCTTGGTTGGCATTCGAGTGAGAAAGGAAGAAGCCCACCCAGGCAGGCAGTTTCAACTACCTGATGTTTCCACCCCCTGATCCAAATTTTGTCCACTGGAGGCAACAAGGAGTAATTTACTTCTTGTATATCACAGCCCACAAGTTAAGGGACCATAGATCTCACATGCGGCCTCTAAGGCTTATCTTTCCAGACATAAATATCCCCAGTTCCTTCAGCTAGTTCTTTCATAACATGATCTTCTGTCTCCCCTTGCAATTTAAATCAGAAAAGAAGTAGCCACTGAGAAGCTTTGGACTGACATCATACACTCCTTCCAGCATCACCAAAATGTCACAGATATAAAATGTGATCTTGTCTGATCAGCCATTCAATGAGATACTTCCCTCCTTTGTACTTTGAACCCTTCCTGCTTTTGTTACCTTCCAAAGCCCTTGTTGGAAAGAATGGACATATGATGTATTCTGCTATTAGAGACAGACCCAAAACAATAGTGGCTTTAACCAGATCGTGGTTTGTTTTTCTGGGTAAGTGGTCCAAGTCCAAAATGGCATCTCTATAATCATTAAGGACCCTGGCTCTCTCTACATTTTGCTTTACTCTCCTCTAAATGCTTGTATTAGCTTGTTAGGGCTGCCATAACCAAGTTCCCAAAACTGCATGGCTTAAAACAACAATTTTTTGACCCACAGTTTTGGAGGCTAGAAGTCAAAAATGAAAGTGTCAGCAGGGCCATGACTCCTCTGAACTCTGCAGTGCTCTGGTGGCAGTTTTCTGGCAATCTCTGGCATAACTCAGTCTCTGCCTCTGTCACATGGCTATCTTCCCTCTGTCTCCTAATGAATGAATTCAATTTCCTCCCCTTCTAAGGACACCATTCATGTGGAATTAGGACCACCTCCCATACAGTTTGGCCTCATCTTAACTAATAACATCTTCAAACATCCTTTTCCCAAAAGGATCTCATTCATAGGATAAGTTAAGAATTGAACATATCTTTTTTATTGGGGGTGGGGTGGGGGTGGGGCGGGGCACAGTCTAATCCATAACACATATCATGGTTTAAAGTGGATTTTTCCAGCTTTCATCACATGAATCTAGATTCCCATTATTACCATTATTAATAAAGAGGAGGGGAGAGAGGGGAGGCTCTACCTTTCCCTCTGAGGGTCCAATCAGAAATTGCACACATCATTCCTACTAAATTCCAGTTAACCAAAATTCAGTCAGATTCCACACATGGCTAAAAGGGAATCTTTATTCTAGGCCACCATATGCTTATCAAAAAATTAAGGCTACTATTATAATAAAAAAAGAGACCAAAGATAAAGGGAGTTAACTGGCAGTTTAATGCCATACTGGTTCAAAATTCGTCCTCACATTTAGGTAAAATTTGCCTCTCAGTTGCTTTTGCAACTGCAAATAATTTATTTTGTAGAGATAAACAAATTTACCCACTTCAAATAGCTAAACAAAACTGTTATGGAGTGTCCCCTTAACAAATGTTTACTTTACCAAGAAAATCAAGCCCTCATGTCTTCAATTCTTCTGTAATATGGTTTCTGCATACTTCTGCAACCTCGCCACACTCCTCTTGTCTTTTTCCTCATCAATGCAGAGTTCTTTTTCTATATTTCTAAGATTGCATTGGTGTTTTAGCAATCACATTTCACATTCCATAAATATGTATTGATTCCTGATAGTTTCCAGATACTCTACTTGGCATTGCCTTTAACTCAAAGAAGCCATATTTTAACCTCCAGGAGTTTATAGTCTGGAGCCACATTAGAAAACCTTTCAGTCTATTCAATCCTTCTTGGCATTTTTCACAAAAAGAGAGATTAAGTCATTCCTGCACCATTCAGGACTCAGATCTTTTTCCTTTAGCTGTGGGACTTGATGGTCGGCTCTGTTGTATCTTACTTTGGTGAACATCACTGTGATGCCTTGGAGAAATGTAACACAGAAAAAACATGTTCTTAAACTTAATCCACTCCTGTTGGTGTGTAACCTTGTAAATAAGGCCTTTTGATGAGGTTACTTCAGTTAAAGTATGGCCCATATGAATCAGGATGGATTTTAACCTTATTATTGAAGGCCTTATAGGGAAGGTCACTGTCCTGTTTTGAGTCTTCTGTGGACCCCAGAAAATTATATTCTTAAGCTAACCCATTCCTGTGCATATAAACCTATTTTATATGGGACCTTTTGGTCAGATTCTGTCAAGGGACCTTTTGATTAGATCACCTTTGATTAGATTGCTTTACTTAAAGGCATTTGATTCAATTGTGAGGCCTAATCCTTTTACTGGAGTCCTTATAAATGGAGGAGACACAGAGAAAGACAACTGCCATTTTTACCCTGCCATGTGAGAAAGGACTCCAGGATCACCTAGAGCTACAGAAAGACAGAAACCCCGAGAGTCTTTGAGAGAGGACTAGAGAAGCCCTGAGAGGCTGAGAGAAGGACTGGAGGCTGGAATCAGTGCAGTCCAAAGTTGAAGCAACAAGGTCCAGATGAGAGGAAAGAAACAAGCCATATGCCTGCTAGCCCACAGCTCAGCTTGGTGAGAAAGTGAGCCTGGAGGAGAAAGCAAAGAGAAACCAGCAGACCTGCCATTTTGCCTTGCCATGTGGCAGGACTCCAGGATCTGCCAGCAGCCAGCCTTGGTGAGAAAGTATCTCTGATGTGCCTTGATTTGGACATTTTCACAGCCTCATAAATGTAAGATTTTTACCCCAAATAATTCCCCATTATAAAAGCCAACCCATTTCTGGTATTTTGCTCTCAGTAGTTTTAGCAACTAAAACAGTCAGAGAGAGAGAGAGAGAGAGAGAGAGAGAGAGAGAGAGAGAGAGAGAGAGGAGAGAGAGAGAGAGAAGGAGAGACCAGCCAGAAGCTGAATGTTAATGGAACCCAGAAGAGAAGGGAGAAGCCAGGAGAGACCACCATGTGCATTGCCATGTGACAGAAAAGCCAAGGGCCAAGGGTCATTGGCAGCCATCCCCAGAATGCCACAGTTTTGTCATCAAGGAATTGCTTTGATGACACCTTGATTATGGACTTCTTCTATCCTCAAAACCATAAGCCAATAAATTCCCATATTTAAGCATGGTATTTGATTTAGCAGTTAGGAAACTAAAACAAGCCCCTTATCCCGACATTTGGAATCTTTATTCTGTCCTTGCTTATTGTGCCACCACTCCCAATGTTATGGATTTTGAAATTTTTTTTTGAGAGACATGTTCTGAGAAATCACTGAAGAATGATTTGCTGGAACCCAGGTTTGATTCTAAGTATAACACTCATTGCTTAGAAGAGGGTAGAGGAAGAAAAACATTATTTTCTTCACAGCCAGAATTTTCCATTATTTTTTGCATTCCTCTATTTTTCTCTTTTAAAGATGCTATGAAATGATTCCAACAGCATGAATGGCTGTGCAGGTAGTTAGCCATTGCCAGCTGAATGCAGCCCAGAAAGTTCCCAAGCCCACTGACAAGCTGGTGCCAGTGCTACACTATATTAGTAGCTGGTAATGTTGGCACAACCCTAGGAATTATGTGAACTCATCCTGTTTTGTGAATTTAATCCTTATCAACAGAGGCATCCCCATGCTCCACCTCCTCTTCTGAAAAGAAATGCAAATGGATATGATTTATAGCTTAGAAGTTTCCAAATTCTCAAAATAAAATACACTTACCCTGCTCTTGGACCATGAATGAGGAGCCAACTAGAAGTCAAAAAATTCTTATCCCAAGAGCTTCATGTCAACCATGAGGCCACCTCTTTTCAAATAGAATCTCAGGCTTGCAGGGTGGAAGTCAAATTTTTATCTCATTGCCCTGCCTCCACTTTGTGTTACGTTATCACAATCATTCTCTGCCTATGTCATCCATATGACAGAGGAAGGGAAGATTTAAAGACAGCCCCTCACACCCTCTTCAGGATAATTTAACAGCATTGTGCAGAAAGAGTGATGCCAGCCATGATTTTGTGAGTTAAGATTCCCACCTGTAAATTGGTACCCCATCCCTATATTAAATATGAACAAGCAGAAAAATAGCTCCTCCCACTATTTCCCTTTGAGCAAAATACAGAATGCAGGGAGAGGATTATTAAGTGAGGAGAGTGGGAGGGCAGGGGCCAAGGAGAGGGGCGGGGGGGGAGGAGAGAGAAAATGCCACAGGGCTAGGCAAGTGAAGAGAGAATCCATTCCCTCGCTAACATGAGAATGGGAAAGACACTTGGCAGAGACCATTCAGTGAAAAGTGCATCCTTTCATTATAGCTAATAAAAGCTCTGCATTTTAGGTGACCTTTAAGCAGTAACACACACAGAGAGTGAGAAGTTCCTGCAAATATAAATAAATGCCTCATCGAAGGAAGTAACATCCCAGAACAGGCCTGCTTAGGACAATCACAGCTAGTGACACACAATACCAATGATAACCAACCTTGGGGCCACATCCAATAGAACCAGAATGACTCATCCATGCCAAACACCTATCATGTGCCAAGCACAATGAAATCATCAGTCCATGCTGGACCATAGCACTGATGGTTCTTTTCGCAGTTCATATTGATAGAGGCCAACCAACAAAAGCAACTGTGACCAATTCCCAACATAGGCAGGCACTTCAGGAGCACTGCTTTGTCAAGGCGTGTTCAGGCAAGATGCCTGCCTGTTACGTTTACATAACACTGTTGTTCGCTTTTTTTTTTTTTTTTTAATTCCCCAAAGCATATTCCCACACTGCCTATGAGAAGAATAGAAATTAGGAAATAACGTTCATGGACAGTAGAGATTTATCTGTCCATGACTTGCGGTTTCCAGAAGCAACAAAAATATGTAGCAGAAAATGAAACTGGGTTAGGAGTCATGAGACAGTCTAAGACTTCACCTATTACTTAATGAGACACTTTACACAAAGCCTTAGCATGTTGCCTGGAAGAGAGTAATTGTGAAAGATATCATAGCTACTGGCACTGTCATAGCCAATGCCATCGATGTTTTTATTGGTGGTGGTGTCATTACAATTACTGTTCTATATGACCTCTGAGGCCACTTCATTTACATCATCCTAAAATTGTCCCTATTTTATAGGAGCTTATTTCCCAGGGATGAATTGGGGAAGAGGAGTGAAAGCTAATCCTCCTTCCTGAACAAAAGATATATAAGAAAAATGCATAGAAAAGTACAGATTAAACCCTTAGAATGAATGTTCAGGAAAGTCAGCAATCTTTTAGACCCAAGTTCAGATAAGTAATGTAAGATATAACCATGCCTGGACTGGCATTACGCCACCCATCAAAGAAGGTAAAGCATGGACTCCAGAATGACCTAAAGGTTGGTATTTGCATCAAGGGAGGAGAGAGAAAACAAGTGTAGATGGCTGGAGGAAATAGTCCAACTTTAAGCTCATTATATACTACAAGTCTAGATCACCTAAATGCAGTTTAGTTGCAGACAACAGAATCCATCATATCTGATTTAAGAAGAAAGAGCTATATTAGAGGGTATTAGGTAGCTCACAGAATTTATTAGATGGTTAGGGCAATCAGGCTGAGTGCTACCCAGTCTGGAATAACACAATTAGAAGAAATTTCCAACCACACCACTGCACTTCTGTAGTAGATACCCCACTTCTGCTGTCACCTGATGCTCGGCCATGACACAGGCACCAGAAAGTAGAACCTTCACCACAGCTTTCCCAAGGGGATCAAATACATCTGCAATTAAGACTGATCTCTCACATGGATGTTAACTCTGCCCTCCAAGTTTCCCACAATTGGATTGGCTTAGCAGAATCTAGGTAACCTGTGAAGTCATAGCTGAAGGAGACTCTCAGAAATGTAGCTTTAGGCTTTCCTGCTCCTTCAGTTCAGAAAAAGATGAAAGAAAGGTATTGTAATTGCGTGTAAACCAATCTGTAGCATATACCACATCAACATCAGACTTTGGAGACTGCTTTTTAAGGCAACTGTTTATTAAATCTGAGGATCCCTTCACACATCAAGTGGCCTGATACCCATTCCCAGGACTGCAGAGCTGCCTCAAATGGCCAGTGTTACCATGAACTTGATTGACAGAAATCCATAGAAAAGCATAGAAACTTGTCATTTTCACTGAACATAGAAAGTCTTAGCACAGGTTCCACTGGGTATTTTCAATATGAAAATATGGGGTAAAAAATGGATCTTGCCTTTTGACTACTGGAACTCCCAGGTTGGAAGCATGGATGGAGATTACTGTATTTTAAAATACATCTTGCACAACACTTTCATCAAAATCACTGGAGGTGTTTGTTAAAATGAAGATTCTTTGGTCCCACCCCAGACCCTAAAGCAGAATCTCTGCATAAGTGAGAGCTATGAAGCTGGAAAACCAATGACCTGGATTTTGATGCATTTTCTCATACTCCTAAAATCTAGACTCAAAGTGTAGTGGAAACCCCCAATTATCCCTGCTACATGTCCTCCATGAGCTTACTAGTATCCAAGTCTAAAACTCAGTAAGCAGAAAAGAAGTTGAAAACTCCTTTCTGGCCTTATGAACTTGAGGGCCATAAAAGAACTGAGATTGGTAGTATTCTGAGACTCAGTAAAAAGCACATATTGTTTTTTAGCTGCATTAACATATTTTCATAACCTAGGTACTGAAAATATATAAATCAAAACTGAAGTTTTACTAATCCAAACGTTGGAGACAGAATCTCTTGTTCAGTCTCAGCACTAAGGTTGTGAGTCTGGAAAATTGTTCACAGGTGTCTCCAAGGGGATGGCATAAGGACATGTGCACATGGTGTACCCTGTATTTATATGCAAGCTATCCACCATGCTATATTTTCCTATGGGGGCTTTTAACCCCACAGAAAAATATGAAGACCAACTTCTAGCATATGGAAGCACTTCCTCATAGCAAATTACATGGAAACTAGGGAGAGCAAAAATGATTTGTAAATACTGCCAATTTAAATATGCCTTTTCAAATTCCATTAGACCTAAATAATTCTGTATTCAACTAAAGTCAACAAATATATGTTGAAAACCTACTATGTGCCTGTCTTAGTTTCCTAGGGCTACTGTAACAAAGTCTTACAAACTGGGTGGCTTACAATAACAGAAATGTACTGTCTCACACTTCTAAAGGATGGAAGTCCGAAGTCAAGATGTCAGCAGGGCCATGCTTCCTCTTAAGAATTCTTAAAGAGAGAATCCTTCGAGCTCAAGAGTTCTTAACAAGGGGTCTGTGAGCTTGAATTGAAATTCAAAAAAACATTATTCTTGTGGGGACATGTTGGTACAGGTGTGATGTATTTATTAAATAATACACAGTATAGTGTGGACTTAGTAAGGGGTCCGTGGATTTCACCTGACTGGCAAAGGGGTCCATGGAACAAAAAATGTTAAGAACCCCTGTTCTAGCTGCTGCTGGCTGCATACAATCCTTGTGTTCCTTGGCCTATGACAGCAGAACTCTAATCCCTGCCTCAGTTGTCACAAGACATTCTTCCCTTATTTTCTCCCTTTCTTCTAAAGATGCCAGTCATATTGGATTGGGAGCCACCCTAATCCTGTATGAGCTCATATTAACTAATGCCAGTTTCAAAGACCTTATTTCCAAATAAGTTCACATTTATAGGACAGGGGTTAAGACTTGAACATGTCTTATTACAATTCAAGCCATAAAAGTGTCACACACATTCAAGGTGCTTTTTCAAACATTTTCTCATTTAATTTTCAGAACAGTCCTATAAGGTAAATATTTTTAATTCTGTAAGAAAACTGATGTTCCAAGAGATTAAGTAATGTTCCACAGATCAAAGAGGTAGCAAACACAGGACTTCCTGATGCCAAATCCAGTGCTCTTTCCACTCTATCCAGCTTTACCTAAAGGAGAAAAATATCCCTTAATTAATGCACAAAACCCACTAATCTTATAGTGAAATACGTTTTACTAAGGGCATTACCCGATTTGATCCTACTGGTGGCACTGGAGGCTTCGAAGGGAATGATATTACCATTTCATAATGGGGAAACTGAAGCTCTGGAAGATTCAGTGACTCTCACAAGACCACAAACCTCATGGCAGCAGAGCCAGCACTTACGCCATGCTCTTCTTACCCTAAATATGTATTTTATTTACTACTCAGAATTTAGTAGAGAGGAATTAACATCACTGTTCACCTACTCCATGTTACAGTCTGCTGGGCATTTTACATACGCGGGTCCTAAACTTCACAACAATCCTGTAAACCAGGAAGTATTCCCAAATTATAGAGGTATAAACAGGAGCTTAAATTAGTTTGAAGATAATTAGTGTTGGAATTGATTCAAACCCAAATCTGTAAGACATTGACATATTTCACACACACACACACACACACAGTCATTTAAAGTGGGAGAAGGCCATGATGAAGAAAGCGCAAACATCTTCCACCAGAACTTTCTATTTGGAAACTCTTAATTTTGATTTCAAAAGTGTTTGAAATCACTGTCCTTAAGTATCAAACTAAAGCGAGCAAATACAGGCAAAGTCTCTCAGTGGACTCCATATAGTCAAGATTGTACCTGAAGAGAGAAGAAAATGATTAGTTCATTCTAAAAGCCATGCCCGTAGATGTCAGTGACTGAGACAGCTTCAAATAACTATGTCCGTAGTGCCATTTACCCAGCACCATTCTCAAGGTGATGCCCTGGAGGATCAAGTTATGAACAGAAATGAGTCAGTAAGGCCCTGTAGCAGTTTAGCATTGTTTATGAATTCCAAAAGTAGTTATTTGATTATGTTTACAAACTGGTCTGTCAGAGGTATCACTTTTAATTGGTGAAAATTATGATTAGGACTTTGATTGGGTCACTTCAGTAGGACGTTGAGTCCCCACTCCTTGGTGGACGGGGACTTACAGAGAAAAGACATGGCATAGGACAGAGTTGGAAGTTTTGAGCTGGAGTCCAGGAAGTAAGCACACAGAGAAGCAGAGCAGAGCAGCTGAACTCAAAGAGAATCAAGCCCTGGAGAGAGAGACAGAGCCAGTTGCCTGATAGTCTACAGCTGGCCTTGTGGAGAGAGCACAGCAGCTGAGCCCAGAGAGAAATGGAACCCTGGGAAAAGAGGAACCCAAGAAGCCTGAACTCTTGGCAGACATTGGCAGCCATCTTGCCCCAACACGTGGCAATAGACTTTGGTGAGGGAAGTAACTTCTACTTTATGACCTGGTAACCGTAATCTTCTACCCTAAATAAATACCGTTTATAAAAGCCAGCAGATTTCTGGTATTTTGCATCAGTACCCCTTTGGCTGACTAATACAGGTGCTATGCTTAAAACTATTTGCAAATGGATAAAAATATCAGGAAGGTAGACGAATATGTATACTGAATGAGAACAGCACAACAACCAGTACTTTCAGAGACGCCAAAAAAGCACAGTAGCCCTAGAGAAGGAGAAATAACTTTTTGTTAATCAATAGCTCAGCATGTAAGACAAATGATCACTGATATTTATATGTGTGTGTTTATAGCTTACAAAACATTTCTATACTTTTTTTGTAATAATAAATTTTATTTTTAGAGAAGGTTTAGATTTACAGAAATAGTGCACCGATAGTATTGGGAATTTCCATATGCCCTCTTACACACCCATACACACACAAATAGTTTCCCCTATTGTTAATATCTTATATTAATGTGGTACATTGAAGATAATCAATATTGAAACACTGCTACTAACCAAAGTCTATAGTTTGCATTATTTTTGAACACTGTGTTATACAGTTTTATAGGCTTTAACAAATGTATAATGTCATGTGTCTGCCATTACAATATCATACAGAAATGTTTCACTGCCCTAAAACTGCCCTGTACTCCACCTATTCATCCCTCCCCACCCCCTTCTGAACCCCTGGCAACCACTATCTTTACATCAATGTTACAGGATCTTCTATTAATACAAAATAAGAACAATAACAATAAATCTACATTGGTCCATGGTTACACTCCCAACTTATGTTTGTTTATTCCTCAATCTTGAAGGATTTGGGATGGTGTCTGCTCTGACTGATTCAGGTTGAGAGAGGACTTAGATATTATTGGGCAGATGGAAGGAATTGTTTTGCTTGCAGTTGTAGATACTTCTTGTATTTGGAAATTGAACTTGTCCATCATCATCGTTTTGTTGGCTGTCCAGGGCAAGCCCGAAGAACTGGAGACTAGGAGTTGGCCACAAGTCTGCTGGGATTCAGGGCTCAGCTGGCATATGGAAAATCCAAAGAATTAAGTCTCTGAGAGATATCTTTAATAAGTATATTGAAAATTATATGTTCGAATAAAAGAAGTAGAAGAATCATGAGTAAAGGAATGATAAATGAGTATAACTAAGCTAGATTGGGGAAACAGGTGATCATATATTCCCAAATGGGGCCCACCAAGGGGGTGTTAACTTCATGAGGCTGTGTACCTTGCCTCTGGTATCCAGACGTCCCTAGAGCTCTCAGGAGCCCTCCTGTTTGAGGTTTTGTTTACCGTGGCAGTTAGTGAAATCTGCCTGAGACATGCATAAGCAGAACCTCCAGAATGACCTCTTGACTCACTTTGAAATCTCTTAGTCATAAAAACTTTTTAAAATTTAATGTTCCCCCTTTTGTTCAAGGTCTTTTTCCAAACATATTGGTGGTTACCAGTTTAGTGCTTGGTAATGATCCCTTGGTGCCAGGGAGGCTTATCTCCAGGAGTCATTTCCCACATCAAGGGGAAGGTAATGAGTTTATTTGCTGAGTTTGGCTTAGAGAGAGGCCACATATAAGTAACAAGAAGGTTTTCATTACAGCTTGAAAAATATTTTAACACAAAGTTCATTGGATTTTCAGGTTATGATACATTTTTAATCAATTATCTCATAGTAGATTTTCCATAAATGCTTGTTACAATGAACTAAATTGAACAGAGTTAAGAATTGTTACCCTTTTTTAAACACTTGAGGAAATAGAGGCTCAGTAAGGTTAAGAATCTTGCCTGGTGTCACATATAACATGTTATATAAGTTATTTTACTTTTTTGTAGGTCTTTTAGAAAGAATCCAATTACATATGTTATCAAGAAGTAATAGGAGACTTTTGGGAATATGGCATCAAAGTAGGTAGGCAGAGCCCAACTCTCTCACACACAAAAAAGGAGAAAGGGCAAAAAAACCTATCTGAGGCAGCTGCTTTGGAGATATATAGAACAGGAAAATGCTGTGCATCATCAAGTACAGAAATAGACAGATAAAGAAGTCAAAGGAAAACCATGAGTTACTCACCCCTGTGGTTGGAAACAGCCCATTATCCTACTCTCAAGGCAAATAGCCTTGGTAAAGCCCCTGGTTTGCTGCAGCCAACTGAGCAGGAGGGAGCACTCCCTGCGGGAAAGAAGGGTCTGGTAGAGGTGGAGAGTGTTTTTTGGGGGATGAGTTTTGCCAGCTGAGCCCCCTTTGAATGTCAGGAAGGACCCCATCTGGCACTGAGGAGGCCATAGGGAAAGGGGAAGTGGACCTGATCAGGCAGGCTATCACACCCAGCCACCTTGGGAGAGAGAAATTAGCTTAGAGAGGGGGCAGAGACAGGTGTCTAACCCGCCAGCCTCTGGCAAACTGTTAGACACCTAACCTACCTGAGGGAAAGGGGACTGATGGAGCCAAATAAGTTTCTGAAGTCTGTTTAGCTCAGTGAAGAAATTCCTGCCTTGCATATGTGAGGTCTCTGGTTCAATTCCTAGGTCACCTTAGAGAAGTCATTCACAAAGTGATCCACTGGGTTATCAGGCACCCAGCTGATACCTTATAACAGGGAACATATAGACAGATTTTTGTTGTTGTTGTTGTTTTATTTAGGTTTATTTGGATCTGTTTTTATTTTTTATGGGTTCCTTTTCTTTTCTTTTCTTTTCTTTCTTCTTTATTTTATTCACTAAAATCTGGTATATCACCTGTGGGGAGCAGGATGCAGAGTGATTGATTGATGAGCACTGACAGCCTGAGAAGCTTCTTAGGGGCCTAAGAGGGAAGGCTGCTTTTCCTGGGTTGTTGTGTTTTGTTTTTTGTTTTTAGTTGTTCCTGTTTTGTTTCTTGTTTGTTGTGTTTCCTCTTTCTTTGTTCCCTTTTTTTCTTCTATTTAATTTTCTACCTAGTTTATTTCTTTTCTTTCCTTCATTTTTCTAAATTCGGTTTTCTGTTATTTTTCTTTCATTCCACCTCTCTTTGTTTGGCCTTCATTTTTGTTTATTTCTCTCTTTCTCTTTCTCTTTCTCTTTTTTTTTTCTTTTCCTCTCTTCTCATCATTCCAACATTTTAATCATTCTATTTTCCCCCCTATTTTGTTTCTTGTTTCATTTTTTTCTATTCCACTTTTTTATTCTTACTCTTTTGTACTTTTTATTATTTTTTTTATTCATATCACTTATTTATTTTCCTAGCTCTTGTACAGTTCCTCTTCTACCTTTTAAAATTATTATTACTATTATCCTTTTTCTCTTCTTATCTCTTTCCTTTCCTCTGGTCCTAATTTTACTTTACAAGTGAACACTGACAACTGCAAGAAAATAGAATAAGAGGAACTAAGTGTCAAAGAGGAAACTTACTACATACACCAAAAAACCCCAACAAAATAAAACCCTACAATAGAAGGAGAAGCTAACCAACTGAATAAGCCCATCAAGATAAACAGATGCCTAAACAACAACAAAAAATTACAAGCCATACTAAGAAACAGAAAGACATGGCCCAGTCTAATGAAAAATCTAAAAAACAAGAGGAGATTCAGAATGTGGAACAACTAACCAGGGATGTCCAAACAAATATCATGAATCAACTCAATGACATGAAAGAAGAGATAAAGGATATTAAGGAGACACTGAGGGAACATACTGAAGAAATTGTGAACATACATAAAAAGATAATGGATATGATGGTGATGAATGGCACAATGCAAGAAATTAAAAACACACTCTAAGCACATAACAGCAGATTTGAATAGGCAGAGGAAAGAATCTGCAATGACGAAGACAATACACCTGAAATCAGACAGATAGTAGAACAGATAGATAAAAAGATAGAAAAAATCCAGCAGGGACTTAGGGATTTGAATGACAACATGAAGCACACAAACATACACATTATAAGCATGCCAGAGAGAGAAGAAAAGGGCAAGAGGGCAGAAGGAATGTTGAAGGAAATAATGGCTAAAAATTTCCCAACACTTTTGAGGGACATGGACGTACATGTCCAGGAAGTGCAGTGCACCCCAAACAGTATAAATCCTAAAAAGCTTACCCCAAGACAAATACTTGTCAAATTGTCCAATGCTCAAGACAAAGAAAGAATACTGAAAGCAGCAAGAGAAAAGAGATCCATCACATAAAAGGGAAGCTCAATAAGATTAAGTGCTGATTTCTCATCTGAATCCATGGAGGCAAGAAGGCAGTGATATGACATCATTAAAGTGCTAAAAGAAAAAAACTGCCAGCCAAGAATTCTGTATCCAGCAAAGGTGGCATTCAAAAATGAGGGAGAGTTCAAAATATTCACAGATAAACAAAAATCAAGAGAATTTGTTTATAAGAAACCTGCCCTTCTAGAAATACTAACGGGAGTTTTGCAAGTTGAAAGGAAAAAACAAGGGTTGGAGGAGAGTGTAGGGAAGAAAATTATTAAGAATAACTGAAAAGATAAAAAGAGAAATACAAACAACATATGACATGCATAAACCTAAAGAAAATATGGCCAATGAAGTAATTCCTTGACAATATTAACATTGATTGTTAATGGATTAAGCTCTCCAATCAAGAGAAACAGACTGGCAGAATGGATAAGGAAATATGATCCATCTTTATGCTGCCTACAAGAAACTCACCTTAGACCCAAGAACACAAGGAGGTTGAAAGTGAATGGTTGGAAAATAATTTTATATGCAAACAATAGCCAAAAAAGAATGGGAGTAGCTATACTAATATTGGAAAAAATAGACTTTAAATGCAAAACTATTGTAAGAGACAAAGAAGGACACTATATATTAATAAAGGGGATAATCTATCAAGAAGAAAGAACAATCATAAACATTTATGCACCTAACAAGGGCGCCTCAAAATACATGAGGCAAACATTGGAAAAACTAAGTGGAGAAATAGATGCCTCTACAATTATAGAGGGGAAATTTAATACATCATTATCACCATTAGACAGAACATTTCAACAGAGGATCAGTAAAGAAACAGAGACCATGAATAATACATTAGAGGATCTAGACCTAATAAACATATACAGAATGTTGCACCCAAATACAGCGGGAAATACATTCTTCTTGCATGCACATGTATCCTTCACCAGGATAGACCATATGTTAGGCCACAGAACAACTCTCAACAAATTCAGAAAGACTGAAATTATACGAAGTAAATTCTCTGAATACAATGGAATGAAGCTGGAAATCAGTAAGGGGCAGAGAACCATATTAAGCACAAAGAAATGGAAATTAAACAACACACTCTTAGACAATCAGTGGATTGAAGAAGAAATTGCAAAAGAAATTGGTAACTACCTTGAAACAAGTGAAAATACAACACAGTGTATCTAAACCTATAGAAAGATATGACAAGGAAGGGTTATTGGTTTAGGGTGTTTGATGGGAGGGGGACTTAGGGGCAGGGCGCATCTGGGGCAGGCTTCTAGGGAGTGTGCAAGAGATTATTTTGTTATAGTGTGCTGTATCAGGGAGTGGAGACCCACATAATGAGCAGGGAAGGAGTTGGATTCCAATCTTGGGGTGGCCTGCTATGTTCTCAATCAGGGGGCTGAGAGTCTCTCGAGAGCATGGGTGGTGCCTAATAGGGGAGGACAGACGAGTGTGTCAAGCCCTCAGTGTTGTTGCAAGTAACTATGAATCTTGTCTTTCAAGGAGTGAAGCCTGGTGGTCACTATGGGCCCCAAGAGGAGAAGAAGGGAAAAATAGAATAGATGGAACAGAGGGTCATTGGGGGTGATGGAAGTGCTCTACATGATCTTGAATTGATAGATACAGGCATGTTAAATTTCATCAAAAATTTATAAAGCTGTATGGTCCAAGATGTAAACCACATTGTAAACCATTGACCATGGTTAGTAGCTATGTTTCAATATTTGTACATCAGTTGTAACAAATGTATCATACACATATAAAAAGGTTATTAATATGGGAGGGGGGAAAAGGGGGAGGATGTTTGGTAAATGGGAGTTTCCTGTATTCTGTAAGTGACTTTACTGTGACCTAAAACTTCTTTGAAAGCAGAATGAAAAAAAAGTAAGACACTGGGGGAATAAATGGAAGAAAATGTCACTGTACATACAGGACAACAGATCTTACAGTGATGAAAGGCAAAACATCAAAAAAATTTTTTTAATATTTTTCGTTATTTTTTAATATCCCAATTTTTTATTTTATTTTTAGTTTTCTTATTTTTCTGTATTTTATTTTTTATGTTTAAAACTACCTTTATTATTTAATTTTCTTATTAATTGTATTTTGCTATTTTTATTGGCTTCATTTCTGGAGAGGTTTTGGATCATAGAAGGGTTACAAGTGTGGCAGGAGAAGACCCTCAGTGTGGGGTGTCAGTGACGGGGGATATATGGGAGGTACTTCACCTGGGCATACATATAAGGCATATAAATGTGTTCAAATGTTCATGGGGCACTGCCACAGTGTGTGGAGATTCACACAATAACCAAAAGAATATCAAATTCCCCATCCTGGAGAGCTCTGCCACACTCTAATGGAACAGCAACAAACATAATCTAGTGTTGTAGGGTGCCTAAGAGTTACCTACTGAAAGCCTCCTTGTTGCTCAAATGTGGCCTCTCTCTAAGCCAAACTCAGCATATAAATGCAACAACTTCCCCCCAGCATGGAACATGACTCCCAGGGATGAGCCTCCCTGGCACTGAGGGATTGCTACCAAGTACCAACAAGCAATGCAACTGGAAAAAAAAAGAAAAAAGAAAAAGACCTTGACCAAATGGAGGAAAAAGTAAATCAAAAGAGTTTACATGGCTAAGAGACTTCAAAGTGAGTCGGGAAGTCAGTCCAGAAGCAACACTTATGCACATCTCAGCAGGATCTCATTGACAGCCAAAGTAGATACTACCCCAAATAGTGGGGCTCCTGAGGGCTCTGGAAATATCCAGACACTAAAGTCAGGGCAGATAGCACAAGAGTTTTGTCCCTTACCAGTGGGCCCTACTTTGGAATTTATGCTCCCCAGTGTGACAGAGTTGGGCTCAGTTGTGTTTTCCCTACACATGGCTCTTCTGTCCTTCTATTTGAACTTATAATTAGTACTAAAGTTGGTAGATGTACATCTGGAGACCTAAATCTTTCAGCTGTCCATGTGCCAGCTGGGCCCTGAATCTCAATGGAGTTGCAACACCTACTCTCCAGTTCATTGGACTCACCCAGGACAACCAAAAAGGAAGAGGTGATGGATAACCAATTACCAAGGAACCAAGACTGCCTACAATTGCAAGCAAGAGAGTCCTATACATCGGCTATATGGGATCAAAGCAGCCCCCCCCCCCCAAGTAAAGGTGGAGTAGGCATCACCATCCCAGAATCCTCAAGATTGGGGAGTGAACTATGGACTAAAGTAGACTTACTAGTATTCTACTATAAACTTATTGTGATTCTAGCAATGGAAGAAATATCATTGATGTGGAGGCAGTGGCCACTGGAGGTTCTGAGGGTTGAGAGAGGGAAAAACAGGTATAATGTGGGGACATTTTCAGGACTTGGGAATCATCCTGAATAATATTTCAATGACAGACACAGGCCATTATATATCTTGCTATAACCTACAGAATTGGGTGGGAAAGAGTATAGTTTACAATGTAAACTTTAATGCATGCTTAGTGACAATGCTCCAAAATGTGTTTATCAATTGCAATGAATGTGCCACACTAATGAAAGATGTTGCTAATATGGGAAAATATGGGAGGTGTGGGGAGCAGGGCATATGGGAAACCCCTATATATACTCTGTAACATTTCTGTAATCTAAGTATCTTTTAAAAAATAAAAAGATGAAAAGGAAAAAAAAGAAGCAAAAAAATAAAACCTCTGGAATGCAGCAAAAGCAGTGCTGAGAGGGAAATTTATAGCCATAAATGCCTATATGAAAAAAGAAGAAAGAACTAAAATCAAAGATCTAACTGCACACCTGGAAGAATTAGAAAAAGAACAGCAAACTAATCCCAAAACAAGTAGAAAGAAGGAAATAACAAAGATTAGAGCAAAGCTAAATAAAATAGAAAATAAGAAAGCATTAGAGAAAATTAACAAATCCAAAAGCTGGGTCTTTGAGAAGATTAATAAAATTGACAAACCCTTAGCTAGACTAATAAAGAAAAAAAGAGAGATGATGCAAATACATAAAATAAGAAATGAAGAAGGGGATATCACCACTGACCCCACAGAAATAAAGAGTTCATAAAAGGATACTTTGAAAAATGGTAATCCAACAAGAAGGATAATTTAGAAGAAATGGACAAATTCCTAGAAACACACAAGTGGCACAAGCAGCTACAGTGACAAAAGGAGAAACTGATGATCTCAACAGACCATTCACAAGCAATGAGATTGAATTATTCATCAAAAACCTCCCAACTAAGAAGAGCTCAGGACCAGATGGCTTCACAGGTGAATTCTACCAAACATTCTGTAAAGAACTAACACCAATACTGCTTAAACTCTTCCAAAAAATAAAAGTGGAGGGAATATTGCCTAACTCATTCTATAATGCCAACATTGCTCTAATATCAAAGCCACACAAAGATGCCACAAGAAAAGAAAACTATAGACCTATCTCTTTAATGAACCTAGAGGCTAAAATCCTCAATAAAATACTTGCTCATCATATTCAAGAACACATCAAATGAATTATATACCATGACCAAGTGTGTTTTATCCCTAGTATGCAAGGATGTCTCAACATAAGAAAACCAATCAATGTAATACACCACATTAACAGATGGAGGGAAGCGGCTGTGGCTCAATCAGTAGGGCTCCCGTTTACCATATGGGAGGCCCCGGGTTCGGTTCCTGGGGCCTCCTGGTGAAGGCAAGCCTGCCCGCACGGCGTGGTTAGCTGACCCAATGAGCACAAGCAGCAAGGGGGGGATAAATGAATAAATAAATAAAATCTTTAAAAAAAAAAAAAAAAAAAAAACAGATGGAAAGAACAAAATCACACGATCATCTGTATAGATGCAGAAACAGCATTTGACAAAATATAACACCCTTTCCTGAAAAAAACATTTCAAAAGGTAGGAATAGAAGGAAACTTCCTCAACATGATAAAGGGTATATATGAAAAACCCACAGCTAACATCATATTCAATGGTGAAATGCTAAAAGCTTTCCCTCTAAGATCTGGAACAAGGCAAGGATGCCCACTGTCACCACTTTTTTTAAACATTGCATTAGAAGTATTTGCCAGAGCACTTAGGCAAGAAAAAGATATAAAAGGCATCCAAATTGGAAAGGAAGAAGTAAAAATTTCACTATTTGCAGATGACATGATCCTATACTTTGAAAGCCCTGAGAAATCTACAATAAAGTTTGGAGAGCTTATAAATGAGTTCAGTAAAGTGGCAGGATATAAGATTAATGTGCAAAAGTCAGTTGCATTTCTGTACACTAAAAATGAGCAATCTGAGGAGGAAATCAAGAAAAAAAATTCCATTTACAATAACAACTAAAAGAATCAAATACCAAGGAGTAAACTTAACTAAAGATGTAAAGGACTTGTATGCAGAAAACTGCACGACATTGTTAAAAGAAATAAAAGAAAACCTAAATAAATGGAAGAATATTCCCTTTATGGATAAGAAGACTAAACATCATTAAGATGTCTATCTTACCTAAACTGATTTACAGATTTACTGCAATCCTAATAAAAATTACCACACCATTTCTTTACTGAAATGGAAAAGCTAATTATGAAAATTATTTGGAAAGACAAGGGCCCCTGAATACCCAAAGACATAATGAAAAGCAAAAATGAAATTCGAGGGATCACACTGCTTGACTTTAAAGCATACTACCAAATCAACAGTGGTCAAAACTGCATGGTATCCACACAAGGTTAGACATACTGACCAATGGAACAGAACGGAAAGTTCTGATATAGATCCTTGCATGTATGGTCAACTGATATTTGACAAGGCCACCAAGCCCAATCAACTGAGAAAGAATGGCCTCTTCAACAAATGGTTCTCAGAGAACTGGATATCCATATCCAAAAAAATGAAAGAGGATCACCATCTCATGCCTTATACAAAAATTAACTCAAGATGGATCAAAGATCTAAATACCATAAAGACCCTGGAAGATATTGTAGGGAAGCATCTATAAGATCTTGTAGAAGGAAATGTTTTCATAAACTTTACACCCAAAGCATGAACAACAAAAGAAAAAAATAGATAATTGGGACCTCCTCAAAATTAAAAACTTTTCCACTTCAAAGGATTTTGTCAAGGAAGTGAAAGGGCAGCCTACTCAATGGGATAAAATATTTGGTAACCATCTATATGATAGGGGCCTAATATCCAGCATACATATAAAAAATCACATCCCTTGAAAATAAAAAGACAAATAACCTCTTTAAAAAATGGGCAAGTGATTTGCATAGACACTTCTCCAAAGAAGAAATACAAATGGCAAAAAAGCACATGAAAAAATTCTCAACATCACTATTAGGGAAATGCAAATAAACTACAACAAGATACCATCTTACACCCATTAGACTGGAAGCTATTAAAAAAAACAGAGGGCTACAGATGTTGGAGAGGATGTGGAGGAATGGGAACCCTCATATACTTCTGGGGGGAATGTAGAATTGTGCAGCCATTGTGGAAGACAGTTCAGCGGTTCCTCAGGAAGCTAACTATAGAACTGCCATATGATCCAGCAATCCCACTGCTGGGTATATATCCAGAAGAATTGAAAACAGAGACACAAACACATATATGTGCCCCAAAGTTAATAGCAGCATTATTCACTATTGTCAAAAGTTAGAAGCAACCCAAATGTCCATCAACAGATGAATGGATAAGCAAATTGTGGTATACACGTGCAATGGATATTACTTATCTGTAAGAAGGAATACAGTATTAACACACAGGATAACATGGATGAATCTTGAAGACCTTATGTTGAGTGAAGTAATCCAGGCACTGAAGGACAAATATTTCATGACCTCACTGATACAAATTAAACAAATTGAGCAGACTCACAGAGCTAGACTCTGGAAGATAGGTTTACAGGAGACAGAAAGGGAGTAGAGGGTTGTGAGCCAATGCCGTTATGGGCAAAATCTATGATAAGGTAGAAGGATGCAGTTGTGCAGTTGTTGGGTGTGACAGTGGTGCAGTGATGCTATTGGGTTCGGTGGTGCTGGTCTGTGAGGGGGGTAGGGTGGGGAGGTTGGGTTGGACTATCCATGGAATTGGGGGCAAGGTCGGAGGAAGGAGAAGGTGAACTCTGGGGATTTGCAGGTCTGAGGTTAAAACTACAACATTGGAAATGTTCTTTTAGCAAATGTGGCAGGGAGGGTTACTAGTATAGGGTATTAGATGTGGGGAGGCATACAGGACAGGGTACATTTCTATGGAAAATGTAAGTGTTCATCTTGTCATAGTGTGTTATATCAGTGGGTGGAGACCCACACAATAAAGAAGAAAATATTAAACCTCATCCTGGGGAATCCTGCTGTGTTCTTATATAGAGGGACAAGAGTCTCTCAAGAACATTGGCAGTGCCTAATAAAAGAAAACAGACCAATATGTCAAGCCCTCAATATTATTGCAAGTAACTATGAATCTTATTCTTCAAAAAGTGAAACTTAATGGTTACCATAGGTCCCAAGGGGAGGGGAGGGAAGAATAGAATAGATGGAACATCGGGCATTTTTAGGGCATTAGAATTGTTCTGCATGATCTTGCAATAATGGATACAGGCCATTTAAAATTTCATCAAAATTTATAAAAGTGTACAGCCCAAAATGTAAACCATTGGCCATGGTTAGTAGCAATGCTTCAATATTTATACATCAATTACAACAAATGTACCATCTGCATGTGAAATATTATTAATAGGGAGGTGGAAAAAGGTGGGAAAGCGTTGGGTATATGGGAATCCCCTATATTCTGTACGTGATTTTTCTGTAACCTAAAGCTTCTTTGAAGATAAAATGAAAAAAATAAGACACAGAGAAAATGTCACTGTACATATAAGACAACAGATCTTACAGTGATGAAAGAAATATTGTCTAAATAATTTTTTTATTATTGCAATTTTAAAAATTATTTTTGTGTTTTATTTGTTATTTTTAAAGCTATCATTATTATTTCATTTTCTTATTAATTTTATTTGGTAATTTTGTTGCCTTCATTTTTGGGGAGGTTTTAGATCACAGAAGGGTCACAACTGTGGCAGGGGAGGATCATTGGTGTAGGGTGTTGGGGATGGGGGGATGCATGGGAGGGGGTTCACCTGGGGCATATCTCTAAGGCATATGAATGTGTTCAAGTGATCATGGGGCATTGTCACGGTGGATGGAGATCCACAAAATAACCGAAAGAATATCAAATTCCCATCCTGGGGAGCTCTGCTACATTTTCTAACGGGACAGCAAGAATCCCCTGAGTACAGGGGCAGTGCCTCGTGAAGGAGGACGGACCATTGCGCCGGGCCTTTGATATTAATGCATCTTTGAAAAACATAGGAAGGACATGCCCAGGAAACAAACAGAATCAGGAAATAAGCAAGGAAACAGAGAGACAAGACTTTTTTGCAAGAAACAGTCTATTCATCAAGCAAAATGGAAGAAAAAGTCCATATTCTGGAGAGATAGGTGTAAAGGTTTAAACAAATAACACACACACACATACGTGCCCATGTGCATCACACACACATTGTATATAAAATTGTCACTGTGGGCCAGGGAGACTCCCTGCTAGTCTGGAATTCAGCTTTGTCCCTCTCCCTTAACCCTTCTCTCAAAAATGTATATAGAAAAAAAAAAAAATGTATATAGAAGACTCACTAGGAAAAATGATGGCAGACAATGGTCATGGCAAAATTTATTGCCATGAATCAAAGAGCATAAAGTAAAAATGCAAGAGCTTAGGAAAGATGTGAATGAAGAAAGCAAGATATGAGAGGCCAAAGCTAAGAAAGAAGTGAGATGAAAAGCATCAAAGTAATGAAGACCACATTATAGGAAGCACACACAAAAAGAATAGAGCCTTAGTAAAACATGATAGAGTCATGATTATCATGAGAATAAGGAGGATAAGTTGTACCAAGAAAACGCACCTGAAATAATTAGAATAAGCAAACTCATAGAGTCAGAATCTAAAATATAGGTTACCAGGGGAATGGGTGTGGATAGGGAATGGGAAGTTAAGGTTTAAAATGTTCAGCATTCCTATTTGGAATAATGAAGATATTTTGGTGGTGGATTGTGGTAATGGTAGCATAACACTATAAACATAATTAACAGCACTGAATTATATATTTAAATGTGATTAAAAGAGGAAAATTTAGATTGTACATATGTTACTAAAATCGAAAGATTTTTAAAAATTCATGGAGTCTCTTAGCCATATGAACTCATTTGTCTTTACCATTTCCCCCTTTAATTCAAGGTCTTTTTCCAGTCGTATTGCCAGTTTGCACTTGGTATTAATCCCTCATTGCAAGGGAGGCTCATCCCCGGGAGTCATGTCCCATGCTGCAGAGAAGGTAATGCATTCATATGCTGAGTTTGGCTTAGAGAGAGGCCACATTTGAGCAACAAAGAGGCTCTCAGGAGGCAACCCTTAGGCACCCCATAACAGTAAGCTAAGTTTCAATTTCAAGAGCAAAGGCTCGTAAGGCTAGTCATCAATAACAAGAACCCATTAGTGGACCATCCTTCTTTGCCAGACACTGCCCCTGCAATTGGGGGACTGTTGCTGCTCCCTTGGAGAATGTGGCAAAGCTCTCCAGCCTGGGAATTCAGTATTCTCTTATTTATTGAGTGATTCTCCACCCACTGTGACCATGCCCCATCCCTTGATCATTTGAACACTTTTATATAACTTTCATGTATATTCAGGTGAACTTCCTCCCATGAATCCCCCATCCCAGACACGCCCCCCACCAATGATCCTCTCCTGCCCCCGTTGTAACCCTTCTGTGTTCTAAACCTTCCTTGAAGATGAAGCCCATATAATAGCCAAATACAATTAATAGAAAAATGAAATAATAATGATAAGTTTAAATGTAAGAGATAAAATACATGGAAACTTAAAAAAACACTAAAAATAAAATTAAATTAAAGGATTGGGATATTCAAAAAATGGGGGGAAAATTTAAAAAAAAATTTTTTTAACATTTTTCCTTTTATCACTGCATTATTGACTAAGAGACTTCAAAGAGAGTTGGGAGGTCATCCCAGAGGTAACACTTACACACACCTCAGCAGGATGTCATAGAACACCAAAATGGATATCACCCCACACAGAGGGGCTCCTGAGGGCTCTGGAGACACCCAGGTCCTATATAAGGGGGGATAGCCCTAGAGATTGATGCCTTATCAGTAGGCTATACTTTGGAATCTGTGCTCCTGAGAGTGACAGAGTTGGACTCAAATAAGTCCTCCCCACACATGGTCCATCAGTCCCTTCTATTCAAACCTATATGTGGTGCTGGAGTTTGTAGGTATACTTCCAGAGACTGGAGCCTTTGGCCTGCCTATGTGCCTGGAATCTCGGTGGAGCTGCAACTCCTACTCTACAGCTCAATGGACTCACCCAAGTCACCTGGCGAGGATATGATTATGGACAATGGCCATCCCAGGGAATGGAGAGAGTCTGCAGGTGCAGGCAGGATAACCCCATCCATCTTATCCATGGGATATAAGTTCCCTCTCACTTGGAGGTGGAGTGGACATCACCATCCCAGTCCCCTCAGGATTGGGGGAAGAGCTATGAACTAGAGTGGACTTACTGGTATTCTGTTGTAGACATATTGTGATTCAAGCAATGGAAGAAATTACAACATTGAGGTGGAGCCAGTGGCCACTGGATGCTTTCGGGGCAGGGAGAGGGAAAAGCAATTGTAATACAGGGGCTTTTTCTGGACTTGGGAATTATCCTGAGTGATATTATAATGACAGATATAGGCCATTTTACATCAGCATATAACATGCAGAACTGTGTGGGAGAGAGTGTGGTCTACAATGTGAACTGTGGTCCATGCTTAGTGGCAAAGCCCCAGGATGCGTATATCCGTTTCAGGTGATATGCCACACTAATGAAAGATGTTTATGTGGGAGGTTGTGGGAGGTATGGGAGGTGGGGAACATGGGAATCCCTGTAATTTTTGTGTAACATTTATGTAATCTAAGCATCTTTTAAAATATTTTTTAAAAAATAAACAAAAAAGAAAAAAAATTCATGGAACTACACTATACAAATAGTGAACCCCAAGTTAAACCAAGGACTATAGTTAATAGAACAATAATAAAAATGTGCTATCATCAATTGTAACAAATGTCCACACCAATGCAAAGTGTTAATAATAGGTTGATACATGGGAATCCTGTATTTTATGCATGATTGTTCTGTAAACCCATAACTTCTCTAATAAAGAAAAAAGTAAACAAAAGTAAATAGAAACAAAGAATTAATCAAAATACCTTAGGGAAAAAAATAATTCATGGAAAAAAGATCAAGGAGATTTTTCACACTTATGATCAGTGTTTCTGAAGAAGATAATGAAACACAAGAAAAAAAAAAAATATATATATATATATATACTTCAAGAAAACTTTCCAGAATGAAATCATGACTTGAATCTACAGATTACTTTCCCAGAAAATGGATCTATTATAGGACAAATAACTAAAATCATACCTCGGTAATGTTATCACACTTCAAAAAAAATTTTTAAATACCCCTGGGAATTCAAACAAAAATATTATCTATAAGGCTAAAATGTACCAAGCTGACCTCAAGCTTTTCAATGGAAAATTTCAAGAATAGAATATAGTGATACTGTGTTTCAAAAATCCTAGAGGAATAACATGTATTTCAGTCATATTATTTTACCAAGCTGCACTATATTTCAACAGAAATAGTTAACAGGTAACAGAAAAACATTTTTGAACTTGCAAAAAACCCAAGGAATATAAATTATTATAAGCCCCTTTTTCAATTATTTTTTTTTATTTTTAAAGAAGCTTTAGATTATATAAATGTTACATAAAAAATAAAAGGGATTCCCATATGCCCCACTCTCTCCCCCTCCCACACTTTCCCACATCAACAACATCCCTCATTAGTGTGGTACATTTGTTACAATTGATGAACACATATTAAAGCATTGCTACTAACCATGGATTATGGTTTACATTATAGTTTATACTCTGTCCTGCACAATGTTGTAGGTTATGACACTATCCAGATAGCAGAACTGGCAAGGCAAAGAAAGAGAGGACTGTGGGAAACCTGGCATATGTTTGAAAAACAGGGATAGTAGAAACTATGTTTGAAAAAGTAAACAGGAGGCCTTAGCCTGACTGATAAAAGTTCATTCAACATATTTTATTGACTTGGTTAAAATCCACAAAGTTGTTTCTTCTAAAGTTACAGTATTTGGATCCTTTTTTATCAGAACAAGAAAACCAAGGGATGAGGAAAATAAGAAGAGAAAAGGAATACCTCAGGAAAAGAAGTGCTAGGATAAAGAATCTAAGAAAATTAGAGTAGTGTTCATTAGAAAGAAAACTGAAGCAAATTTAAAAATTGAGAATAATAAAGAGGATAAGAACCTCTTGATTTTATTGATAAAGAAACAGAAAAGCAATGAAAGGTTAAGGGCAGTTGCTTCCTAAGAACCCATGGCAGCTTATCAGAGACTAAGGGATGAAAGGACAAAAATCACATTAAATAACTGTTTTCCATGTGCAGTTACACATGAAGAAAGTAGATCTTTAGACAAACCAAGGATCGGGTTTCTGGGAATGAAAGATGAGGGGAAGATAAAAACAGAGTTGGAATTCAAAGTCTTTGGAAGTTAAGAAGATGCCAAGATCTCACAAAAGCATGAAACCTATGAATCCAACATGTGGGCAAGACTTGGCAGACAGACTCTTGAATTCATTTCATTCATCATAGCTCACTGTGTCTGGCAAAAATGCCTCCTGTAGAAATGAATCATATGTGCAGAGATGAAAACAGAAACTTCCAGGGGCTGTTCATTAGCTCACAGGGAGAAAGTTGCAGGCCCTCACTTCTCTCCCAAGAGAAGGCCTGTCTCAGGATCCACATCTTATCCTAAGTTAATATTTGTTCAGACGTAGAAAGATTGTGGAACAGCTCTGTCTAGTCTTTCATCTCTTTTGAAGTTCAGCCCCTGTGATGTGGTGGTGAGCTGACCCAGGCGATGAAAAAATTCTTTCATTTATTCATTCATTCATTATTTGGATAAACAGTTTTTAGTTACGTATTTTGTGCCCGGTCCTCTACTAAATATTGATGAAATAAAGATAAATTAGATTCGTTATCATTAAAGCACCTCTGTCTAGTGGGACAAGAGAAACAAATAAGGAATTATATAAAGTAGCATAGCAAAATGATAATTGTAGAATCTAGATGGTGAGGATATTGGTTTTCATTGCATGTTACTTTCATTTTTTTTCTGTAATATTGAAAACCTTCATAATAAAACGTTGGAAAAAATCAATTACAATACAAGTGCTTATTTGTACTTAACCCAAATTGGGCTCACCTGATGAGTGAGGAGGCCATCATTTTTCCAATGTTTGTTCATTGGTGCAACACAAAAGCAAGTTCTGTGGTCAAGTAAGTTTGGTAAACTTTGGGTTAAACAGTAGTATATAGGTTTCTTTACTCACTTTATTCATTAGCACCTCTAAGACATATTCACTAAGACGCTTCAAGATTAGATATAATATGTAGACATTTCCAGGCTTATTTGACTATGGGGCTTTTTTCCTTGGGCACTTCTCAGCACTAGTATTTTAAGGAATAGACAATGGGGAATTCTAGAGTAAAGATTAATTCCTCTGAGCTACTGCTGTCCAGAGGAAATGTATTCGGGTAGTAGCATGGCAATGTATACAGGGGTCTCTTTTCAGCTCATAGTCTAAACAGGGATTTACTGTTTCCATGAAAAATGGTTAGTTCGAAGCTCACAATCTAGTCTCATACCACAACGATCATTCATAGAGAAACTTGATGATGGCTTTAAAAGTTAGCAAGACGAGAATCACAAAACTGAATTGATTTTTTTTTTTAAAAAAAAAGCCTAAGCATGGTGACTCACTTCAAACAAATGCATATGCAAAATCTAAAGGCTTTGAAAATATTTGCTAAAGACTGTGAAATGAGCAAGGGGCATGTAATTTTCTTAAAAGAAGACATTTTCAACAAATCCTTTTGTTCTTTCTCAACATCCCAAATTAAAGAATCCATCTGGGTATCCTGAGAGTATGCAAATGCCTACAGTGGTAGGGCCTTATCAGGCAATAACTGTTAAATTTTGCTCCGCTGAGTGGGTAAATTAAGCAAACAGATGACTGTAGAGAATGCCTTCTTAATAAGCCTAAATTCTCTCTTGGAGTGCTACATTTCACATAAAGAAGTATTACAACTATCACACCTTGTTATTGTTATTTGCTCACATTTTCACTTAACTATGAGAACATTTTTCATATTGCATTGAAATTACTTGGGCATACATTGGCCTCCCTAATCAGACTGTGAGCTCCTTGAAGATGGGACTATGCATGTTTCATTTTTGTGTCCCATGGGCAAATTCTGAAGGCCTAGTATGCTGTTCTAAAGAACTTGAATCGTATTCCATGAGCAAATGGAAGCATTCGAGGCTTTTAAATAGGGGCAGTTTTTAGTAGGGTTAGATTTGCATTTGGAAAGCCCTTTGGCTGGATCGTGGAAGGTGGTTAGAGGCAGGGATCCAGGCAGCAGCGACACCGTGAGAAGCCTACTGTAGTAACACAGCTAAGAGAGGAGAAGGGCTGGAATGAGGGCACTGACGCAGAGGAAAGCACAGTCAGAGTTTTTTAGCAGGTGGATTTGGTGACGGCTGATTTGCCAGAGATGAGGAAGTGTAGTTTTATGTGACTATGGTGTTTCTAGTTTTGGTGATGCCAGTGAAGGGAAATACTGGGGAGAGAGCCAGGCTGGGGGAGAAGAGAATTAACACATGTTCATCACTAACAACCCTTTCTCAGAAAACATGGTGCTGTGAACACAGAGAAATAGACAGTCTCTAACTTACCACCAGGCTAGCTTCCAACTATTTGTTTACAAGTCAATTGCCTAGAAATTGGAATACATTTTTCCAAAAATGGCAGTGCTTAAGATCCTGATTGGGTCTGCAGGCTATTTATTCCCCAGTGTCCATAAAGTATGGCATCATTTCTGAGGGACAGAGGGCAATAATAAGAAACAGCTCTGGGCTACTGGTAGAAAGCCTAGGATCTGGGTCCAGGACATCTAGTAGTCTTGTCATCGGGTTCCTTAGTTCCTCTTTCAGCAAAACGAAGATACAAAATAATGCTCTGCTTCCCTAGGAGGGCTGTAAAGCTCAAGGGAAATGGTGCATAAGAAAATGCTTCAATTACTGTCACATGTCCTATAAATCTAACATCCTAAAACATCCCTTCAGTTATCTGGTACTCTGAATGGTAACTTATTCTAGATAACTGATTTTAAAAGACAGTTGAGAATTTATTCCTTTATGACAATCTTTTTTCTTCTGAAATATTAACCACATTGTAAGCATGGAAACCCTTCCAAAATATTGTTTCTTGTACAGGGTATATTGAACATGAGACTAGGAGCTTCATAACTACTTATTGAGTAAATTGCAGAGTTAATGTTGTGACCTTATCTTGATGTGGGCCACCCCTCCTCAGTTTCCTCTGCTGGTTCCTCTTCACCTTCCATACCTGTTCTTTTAGTTTGCCAAAGGGCTACCGTGGCAGTTTGATATTGTTTATAAATTCCAAAAATAGATATTGGATTATGTTTGTAAACTGGTCTGTCCTGCCGGGCATATTAGATTATATTGAATTCAGAGGTTTCACTTTTACTTGATTAAATAATGGTTAAGGATTTGATTGGGCCACATCAGTAAGATGTTGCATCCCCGCCCCCTTGGTTGTTGGGGACCCACAGAGAAAAAACATGGCAGAGAACAGAGTTTAGAGTTTTAATGCTGGAGCCCAGGAAGTAAGCACACAGAGGAGCAGAGAGAAGGCTCGATTAGACATGGCAGAGGCCCCAGGATGAAAGATGAGTCATTTGCCTGAAAGTCTACAGCTGGCCTTGTGGGGAAAGCAGAGCAGCTGAGCCTGGAGAGAAATGAGCCCTGGGAAGAGAGGAACACAGGAAATCTGAACCCTTGCAGACATCGGCAGCCATCTTGCTCCAACATGTGGCAATAGACTTTGGTGAGGGAAGTAACATAGTTTATGGCCTGATGACTGTAAGCTTCTACCCCAAATAAATACCCTTTATAAGGCTCTTTGAGCCTCTTAGGAACATCTGTTTTCTTGCAGTCCTCTCTCTCAATGGCAGAATCAAGCATGGCAACTTCCTTTTCCTCTGTCTGTCTCTCTCTGTGTTTCCATTTATATCAGACCCAGCAAGGGGGCAGAGACTTAACCTGACTCATGCCTCACTGACAAAATCAAATCAAAAGCCCTAAATCAATCTTATCAAGTAATCTAACCAAAGGCCCCTCAGCTGAATGTAATGTAATCAAAGGGTACCACACCCAGAGGAATAGATTAGTTTACAAACATATTCTTTCTCTTTTGGGGATTAATAAAATAATCTGAAACTGCCACACCTCTTAATGCAGAAAAGTCCAAAAACTTAGGCATCAAAACTGTATACTTCTCTATCTGCACTGACTTCCTCAGTGATTTCATTTTCTTCCCTGGCTTTAAATTCCATCCATATACTCATGACTTTCAATTTCAGGTCTCCAGCCCTGGCCTCTCCCTTGAACTCCAATGTCATATACCCAACTGCCTATGCAACATCTTCTTTGTGTGCTCAACAAGTTTCTCAAATTTGACATGATTCTTGATTCCACTCAGAACACAGACCCCAACGGCAAAACTTGTTCCACTCTCAAGTTGCCAAATCTCAATAAACAGAAGCTCCAGTTTGCTCTGACTGAAATCTTTGTAGAAGGCTCGACTCCTCTTTTTCTCAGAATCTGTATCCGAACAACTAACCAACACTTGCTTTTCTATCTTCTCCCATAAATTCATACTCCAACCCTTGTCACCATCCCCACTGCTACCTTCCTGGCTGAGGCATGACCATTTGTCCTGTAGATCATTACAACACCCTTCTAACTTTTCCTTCTGCCATCTATTATTCATGGAGTGGCCAGTATGATGACACTTAAAATTTAGATGATGCCATTTCTTTGCTCAAAAGCCTCCAATGGTGCAGTATAAAATCCAAAATACTCTAAGTGACCTAATAGACCCAGGTAATCTGAGCATTCTTGCCCTATTCCTCAGACATAGTCAGTGCATATCTTGCCCCAAAATCTTGGCTCTTATGGGTTCCTTTCCCCAAAACTCTCCCTTTGATACACGCAAGTCTCAATCTCTCACTTCATCCTATTCTCTGCTCAAACTTCATGTCACCAGAGAAGCATCCATGACTTCCCTCAGTAAAGTAGCACCACCACCCTCCAGCTCCATCATTCTCTCTCCCACTGTTGAGCTTTATTTTACTATATAGTGTATAACATCACCTTGTACTTTATATATGTGCGTGCATATAATAACTCAATGAGATGTGTGGTCCATGAATTGCTGCCATTCTGCAATGAGATACACACAGAAAGAATGCTCAAACTTGTTTATCAATTTAACAGAGAAGCTTATGTCCATAGAATCTAATAATTTAAAAAATGGGGCTTTTTTCTTCAAAAGTATTTTTCAAAACATCAGTCCGCAAGAGATTGGAAACTTAAAAATTAATAGAAAGAAGAAAAAGATCCTTCACCAAAGATCATCTTAGAAACATTGGTTTACTTCCTTCCCTGGGACTGTGAGCCCAGGAGAGCAGGGTTATTTTCACCAGCACCTATGTCCCCAGCCCTGTGCTCACCTCTGAGACCCAAACATGAGTAGGACATAGACAGCCATGCCCTTTTGGAACTCACAGATCACTGGAGGAGAGAAACAAGTCAAAATAAATGGCAGGAGAATGTGAAAGTCCAACAGTGCAGACAAGGGAATACAATTCATGATTTACAAGTGCATATATTTGCACACATAAAAAGAAACCAGGTGGGTGATAAGCACAGAAGCGGTCCCAGACATCCTCCATTGGGGAATTCCTGGGCTGCACTGGTCTGGGTCTCCCTCCCAATTCATGCAAGTACTTTTGTGCATCTTTCCTTACAATCACTACATCATCACTGTAAGGATTCTCCAGAGAATCAAAATCAATAGGATATATGTATATTAGGAGGCTTACTGTAGGAATTGGCTCATGCAACCATGGAGATTGATAAGTCTGAATTCCAGGGCAGGCCACAAGTTAGAAACTCAGTGAAGGTGACACTGAATTCCCCAGGAGAAGCTGGATAGCTGAAGTAGAGATAGAAATTCTTCTTTCTGACTGTTGAAATCCTCAGTTTTTGCTTGAAAGCCTCCAACTGATTGGATGAGGAGACTCCCTTCATTACTGAAGGTAATCTCCTGAGTTGATTGTAGATGTAATCAGCCATAGATGCAATCAACCAACTAATGATGCACATCCATCTACAAAATACCCTCACAGTAACAGTCAGGCCAGTTCTTGCTTGAGCAAACAACTGGACTCCATAACCTAGCCAAGTGGACATGTGAAATGAACCATCGCAATCACCTTACATGTTAGACAGCTTTTGATTATTTATTCATTGTTAACCTCAGTGATATTCGAAGTGTACCTTTCTACCTTGCTGCTTCCATACACACTGTGTCCATGTTCCCTGTCCAGAGATGAGTCTTTTACTATGATGGTCTAGCATAAGGTGAGATTTTCTGCTAAGTGCCAGAAGCTGTAAGCAGGAAGTGGGGGTAGAAATCACTGCTGATTTCTAAAGTTGAGCTCTAAAAGTTTGCAAATTCCTATAGCCGGGAAACCTCTGTTTACTTCATGCTGTCTGGATCACAGTAAAAAATCACAATTTCCCCCAGCACTGCCTCACAGGACAGAGTATCTTATTTCATTGAAAACAAATTCATCTCACTTTTTCCATGGTTAAGTCTGGAAGTACTTTGAAGGCAGGTAGCATGTTTTTGATAACAGTCCCCATCTTCCACACCCATCACACACCTGATACAGTGCTGTGTAATCCAAGAGCTCTCAACGATCAGGTATTTTAGGACTCATTTAAATCCCATCCCTTTCTTTGGGTAATTAACAGCAAACGCAGATGGAAATAAGGACTTCTTGAGCAAGGCATTTTACATAGCCTTAGATTATGTAATTTTCACAGGTACCGAGAGATATAGCTAGGTTATTTCCATTTTACAAAGGAGGAAACAAATTCAGAGGGGCTGCATAGAGAGACCAGGCTTCAAACAACATTGAGTCTGATTCTAGGGTTGGAGACTTATGGAGGGCCCCTAAAAAATAGGAAGAAGATAATGATAGCGCTCTTACAACTGCATTGTATTTGGCCACAAATGTTTTGGCTTCAAATTCTAGTGGCTGAGGCATCAAAAAGGAGATGGTCATGAAGAAGAAGAGGCTGGGGGAGATGACAGAAAGGAAGAGAAAGCTAATTTTCATAACTTCCAATATCAGAAAAAGAGAAAGCATCCCAAATCCTCAAAGGTAAAATTCCTTACATGAGACTAAATGAAGGATGAGATTAAAGAAAAATGTGGTCGTCACCAAATGTATTCATTTATTCAACAATATTGAACATGCCTCCGATATTCCTGGCATCAGGTAAAGCACTGAGTTGCTCAGGTACAAGGGTAAAGAAAGGTTTGTGGCCTCACGGAGCTTAAAGTTCTAAAACAAAAGCAGATGGACCACCTCTTTACTCAATAGCAATATTGTTGTCTTCAAATAACAGTTCTCAAAATCAAAATCTTCTCTCCTCCATAACAGCAAGGGAGTACTTCAGTCAAATCTTCTTAGGAAGCTCCTAAGATAACATGGTCCAAGAACATTGTATTCTGGAGGGTCTGATTTGTCCCAAAGATAAAATATAGAACAGTGAACAGAGGGTCTATCCTTTGACCCTATCTTTCCCAGATACCACTTCTCACATCCTGGTTTAATTGATACCATAGTCCTGGCTATGATATCTAGAAAACCACAGATAGGATTTTCTGGGTTGCTGATGGAAGGAAGATCTATTTGTTTTAGATGCTAAGTTAGTGGCTAGGAGTACTGATATCCAGTTATAAAAGTGAAAATCCAAAACAATATTCATTCAGATGGTTCATATTAACTATGGTTGCTCTTTTCTTCTTTGCTGCTTTAGCCCTTTCACAAGTACACACACTACAGCACACACACACACACACACACACACAAAATGTCTAAAGAGTACCACATGTGAAAGTGAACGGGTGTTTAGGACATTATGACCATGATTTGCTTCATTTGAGGGGGATTCCCTGGGTCATCCCAAACCTCAATTTACTATTAACTATAACTAGAGTTATAATTATGGTTATATGATCAACTTTATCCAATAGGATATTAGTAAATGTGTTGCAAGCAAAGGCTTGAAAAGTGCTTCTGCAATGGGGCTTCCTTGCTCAATTTTCCAAGTAAATTTCTTTGCCATGAAAACAAATTCCCAGACTAGCCTGCTGGAGCTTGAAAGATATATTATACAGAGCCAAGTTCTTCCAGTCATCCAAATTGAGGCCAACATCCAAATCAGCCAACAAACCAGCTGAGCAAATACAACCAAGAACTAAGGCAATCTACTGCTTACTACAGTTACATGAACAAGCCCAGTGAAGATTAACTGAGCTCAGCTCAGATTAGATGACCCTCCCAGATTCAGGTGCAAAAATTTTCATTGTTTGTACTACCTGAGGTTTTGGGGATGTTTTGCAGCATTGTTTTGTCAAGCAATAGCTCATACACATGTGCACCCATGCATGCACACACACACACACACATACACAATTGCATATATTTTATTTTCTTTCTTTCTTACATAAAAGGTAGCATATGGCTTGTATTGTAAGATATTTACTTTTTATTTATCTGATCTGTTTTCTTTTCTCTTTTCTTTCTAATGTTTCTTTTGGTATTTGATCAGTTTTAATTTCTAGTAGCTACCATTATATACAGCTGTTTGTTTCTTTAATCCTCGCCTAGGCTTCTACTATTTGGTTTTTATCACTTTTAAATGTATCTTCTGACTCACACATTAGCTATGGGTCAATCATTGAGCTTTTTCTACTTTCTCGTTTCCCCTTCTCTCTCTTACCATGTTTTAGTTTTGCTACTTCTACTTTGCAAAAATGTATAAACTATTTTTATGTATCCTTTGTTTGGTTTTAAATCTTGACCCCATACTTTTTTTAAGTTTTAATCTACAATGAAACATGCTCACCAATATGCCAAAATTTCCCCAGTTATCACTTGGTTGGATGAAGTTCATCCTTTATTAGATTCATCAAGAAGGGCTCAGGAGTGCAGTATTCCCTGTTTAAAATGGTTTATCTTTAACCTTGATTTTCAAGTACCCATGACTGAATATAAAATCCTTGGCTAATAATTTATTTCCTTGATTTCTTGAAAATATTGTTCCATTGTTGTCTTTTTTGTGTTTTACTGAAGAAAAATTTGATACCAGCCTCTTTCTTTAAGTAACTGTCTTTTTGCCTGGAGATCTGTATGAAATTTTTAAAATTTACTGTTAAAACTATGACTCTGAGTTGACTGCTCTGCATCAATTTTCCAAGTAAATAGTGGGCCCTTTCAATATGTGGATTTAGGTCACTTTTCCCAGAAGGTTTTCTTGAATTATAGGTTCAAATATTAGTTCTGCTTCAATGTTTTGTTTCAAGTTTCCATGAGCACCAATTATAGGTATTTTGGATATTCTTTGCCTATCTTCTTCATCTCTGACTTTTTCTTTCAACAATTTTACCTTACATTTATTTGTTTTTATCCTCTTGTCTATTTTCTTTCATTTCCCAATTCTTCTTACTATAGTTTCAGTTGAATCTAGTCTTATTACACATCTTGCATTTTATCTTTATTTCATAGATGATTTTGCCTTTGACTGCAAATTCTTTTCTGCATCTGTTCTACACTAATTTCTTATCTTCTCAGGTGTTTTGCCCACTTCAATTCCAAGTTTTTACATTTCTGATTTGAGAAAGTTTTCTTATCCACTTGCTCAAAGATATTCAATTCAGATTAAGGTTATATGTCATAGCTTTCCTATGCTTCCTGGTTGGTTTTAGGGGAAGAATTTTCTATTTTGCTTTGTTGTGTTCTTGTCTTCTGGTAGATTCCATTTTCCATTCCTTTTCAAATGTCTTATATTTTTCTGACCAATAATAACAGGTTTATTTAGGCAGAAGGGTTTGGATGGCTTACCAGATTTCCTAGTTCAAGAATACTTTCTTCTATGCTATTGTGAAGTCAGAGCATTTAATCAATGAATGTTTTATATGGCTGGAGGATGGAGATAAGAGATTGTGTGTTTTCTTACTTTATGATTATCTTTTGTTTCTGTATATGCTTAGTTTACACAGCTTGCCTTTTCTTTCCCACCAAGTCTCCAAAATGTATCTCCTCCCTCTAAGTCAGTTTTCTCTTCCCCAGAAGCTGTGCCTTCTGAAAATTGCTGCCTCTAATCCCATGTACTTTAAATCTTCTATGTTTTGATTCTCTAGTAACCAGTGTTCTAAGGTATTGTGTTTCCAACCCATTCTCAGTATTTCCCCACTTAGGATAGGTCTCTTTCTTTCTAAGGGTGATTTTATTTGATTCCATCAATGGTAGCATCCCCCCACACTGCTCCTATTTTCAATGAAGGCTCTTGCTCACTACTCTCTGGAACAGACTTCAGAGTTCCTGGGCATTGGAATGTTCATTTCCCTAAGTATTAATCTCCTATTATTGCTATAACAAATCACCACAGCTTTATTACAGTTCTGGAGGTCAAAAATCCAAAAAGAGTGTCACCAGGCTAAAATCAGGTGTTCCTTCTGGAGGCTCTAAGGGAGCTGTGTTTCCTTGCCTATTACAGATTCTAGAGGCTGTCTGCATTCCTTGGCTCATAGACACATTCCTCCATCTTCATAGCCAGCGTGGTAATGCTGAGTCCTTCTCGACCTGCAGGTTCTCTGTTTTCTCTCTTCTGTCTACCTCTTCCACTTATGTGGACCACTGTGACAACATTAGACCTTATAATTCAGGGTACTCTCCTCCTCTCAAGGTCAGCTAATTAGCAAACTTAATTTCAACCGCAACCTTAATTCCCCTTTGTCATAAAATTTAACATATTCACATTTTCCAGGGATTGGACATCTTTTCTTTGGGGGGAACATTATCCTGTCTACCCAAACCCTACTTACACATAAGTTGGAAATTCTGGTAGTCTATTTTTCTTAGTGTGCATATGAATGGATTGTGGGTGGTTTTATTTGCCCTCTTTATTGATTGTATGGTTTTTGGAGCAGATGCGGGGAGATTTGGCTTTAAGACCAAATGTCCTTTATTCTTCAGAAAACCCCAGAACCAATATCTTCTTCTTCTAGGCTCCTTTGTACTTATTCTATCATTCCATTTGTTGTGTTCCATTAGAATTATTCCTCTTTGTGTCCCACTAGACCAGGAAATTTATGACCGTAAAAGATAATTTCTTATTCACTGTTGTTCATCTATCACCTAGCATAGTATATGATACATGCTGTTATTATTATCTGTATTAATGATGCTAATTTTATAGCTACTATTTATACAGAGCACTTGATACATTATTATTAATGCTTCCTAAAATTCAATGACATGTGCTTTATTATGCCCATTTTACAGAAGAAGAGACTAAGACTGGAAAAGTGGTCAAAGTCATTAAATAGTTCTATAGATCTGGATGTTCACTATAAATCTTAGGCTGTTTTCACTTCATCCTAATATGTTCTTCAGAGACAGAGAAAGGAAGAGTGGTGCATTCTTGGAACAACCTACAAAAGATTTCAGAAGCCTTTGAACTCTATTATTCCCTCTTTCTTCTTTCATGTTCCAATAAAATCATCATGGTCTCCTTAAAGGGCAAGAACCTCTTCTAGGTTGACAAATATCACACCCTCAACTAGTGCATTATCTTGGTAGTTTGGACTTGGCAATTAGCATTTTGTTTAGAATAACAGGAAGCAAGGCCTTGATCATTTCCTTAAGAAGGAAGACCACAGGAACTCCGAGGGCTATGCAGATTCTGGAGATATGCCAGAGGCCTATGGAGGCTTTCAGTCAAAGTAATCCTCCCAAATGCAGGAAGCCAGAATGCTCTGAATTGTTACCAAAGTCCTCACAACAGGCCCAGAGAAGAAATACAATTCCCTCTCTTCTAAGGAGCTAACAAAAATTGCTGCCTTGGCTCAGGGATACTAACACTGAAATACTAAAAAGTTACTGAGTGAAAATTGATTTTCAGAAACAGACCAACAGGAATCCATAGATTTTGCTGATAAGGTGAGAAAGTAGACCTAATTGGCAGAGTATCCAGAGAAATAAATGCCGGGCTCATGCTGGCTAATTGGTTGTGGGTTGGACTTGGATAATAATTTTGCAGATCTAGGAATGTATTTTATATCTGTGGGTGACACTGAACTGGGAGGGACCAGGGCAAACAAAGCAAAATCGTAGAACCTAATATGGAAGCACCTTCATTTCTTATGCCAAAACCATTTTTGCAAATTGTTTGTACTTCTTAAAGGAACTGATAGCTTTACAGCCCTGGAAAACTATCTTATAACAGGCCTGGTGCAAAAACCATTGGTCCCTAAGACCTAATGTAGATTCCTAGTAGAAGGGGCTGCAGACCTAAATAAAGTAATAAAGTAAAATAAATTGGGAATTAGAATTATAGCAAAGTTATCCATATTAATGATAATATTAATTTTTATAGCTATTATTTATACCAAACACTTGACACAGACTTCTTACTGCTCAAGGTATAGTCAAACACTAGCAATGGCAAGCACCAACAGGACAGAGGAGTGCCAAGTAATTTTGCATAAGTGTTCTCACAATGCTAGTGTTAACCAGATAAGATCACAAGAACCAGAATGACTTGAGAGAAATGGACTCTGAATTCCACTCTGCCTCTGTTCTTATATAACCTGGTAGCTTTGAGAGAGGAACAAAATCAAGCCAAAATGGCAGAGTCAATGCATAAGGCTCTGTGGACTGACCATAGAGCTCTGGCTTGTGCAACAAATCCATGACTTGAAAGCAGCCATTCTCTTCAGCACATAGTAACAGTGTAATATCTCCTATTTAAAGTAACAAAGCTAAAACTAGATGAAAACAAAATAGACAAAAAGAAAAGAAAACCTCTTGGTCCCACAGCTCCTTTCAGTCATTGCCACATTATTCTGAGAAGGATTGAATGTTCTCACTCTCTACTTCCTTACCTTCTATTCTCTAATAAAAATACTCTCAGCAAACTTTCATCCCCATCACTCCACCCAAACTATCCATGGAAAGGCTACCAATTCCCTCCACTTTGATGAAAACAATAGATAGCTTTTTGTCTTAAACATGGTCAACATCTCTGTAACATTTGCCATAGCTAATTGCCTCCTCCCTCTTAAAATGCCTTGTCTCTCTTGTCCTCTGAAGCAGCCTCCTTCCTTGCTTTGGTTTAGTTTCCTTGCTTGTTCATTTGTTTATTAGATTTTTCCCTCCTATTTCGCTGGTTGTTCCTTCTCAGGCTTCTTTGCTGATATCTCCTCATTTTAATTTCTAAACATTGGCTTGCCCAAGGGCTCAGACTTTAGTTCTCATGTCTTCTCCTTTTATATGAATGCCCAAGTTATGTCCATCAGTTTCATAAGTAAATATTATCTACCCTGTCATGATGCTTAAATGTGATTCTCCAGTCCCAACCTCTCCTATAGTTCCACCGAATGGTCTAAAAAGTTTCTCAAAATCCCTACCTGGATAACTAATGGGCTTATCAAAATTAATATGTCCAAAATAGAACTTCTGATTCCCATCTCACCCCTGTATCCTGCATCCTGAACCACCCCATACCTCTTCCTCTTCAGCCTTTCCTAACTCCGTAAAAGGGGACTCTGCTCAGGCAAAACCCTAGAAGCCATCTAATACATATGCCAAATCATACTTACTCCTCTTTTAAAAGTATCCAAACTCTGACTACTTCTCACCACCTCCACGTCCACACCTACTACCCTAGTTCAAGTCTCCATCTCTTACATGTGCTACTAGATGGCATTTACCTTTTGACTGCCCTTCTGCTGCCACCTTGTTTTATCCTCCTCTTGCTGTACTCACCAACCATTTCCACATCCAGCCAGAGAGATCAGTTTCAAATTTAAGTCCCATCAGGACATTCCCTTGACCAAAGCCTTCCAAAGGCTCCCCATCATACATAAAGAAAACTCCAACTTTTTAAAAATCTTCTTATTCATAACATATGCACGACTAACACTCTCACCTCCTTCAGGTTTTTCTTCAAATATGTCTTTTTAATGATGTTTACCTTGACTGCTCCATTTAAAATTGTAGCCCCCATCCCACTACTCCTAATTCCACTAATCCTGAGCTATTTTCTTCATGGCATTTATCATCATCTAGCATGCTATATAATTTGCATATTGTTTATTGTTTATGATCCTTTTCCTCCACTAAAATGTAAAGTTCCATAAGAGTTTTTTTTCTTTTTCACTCCCAGATATGTCTTAAGAGTCTAGATGAATGTCTGGTCTACAATGAGTACATAACCGATACCCACTGGATGATGACAACTCTACAATGCCCTGGTGGCTGTGCCACTGTCTACTTCCCTGATGTCATCCCCTCTCATTTTCCTCTGTTCTCTGAGCTCTAACCGCACTTGCTTCCTTGCTAGTCCTTAAACATACCAACTTCATTCCTCAGATCCATTGTGCTGGCATTTCCCTTTGCCTGGAACAAGATTTGCTTATATCTCTATAATATTGGTTATTTCCTCACTTCATTGGGAGATGATATTCCAGACCTCTCTGTCGAATATGTGCCCTGTGGTAGATTATATCACTAATCACCAAATATTCCTGGTTCTTTCCCTTGGGTGTCCCATCCAATGGGAGGATTATACAAGTCAAGAGCAGTCATTTAACTTTCTTTGAGTAATGAAATGTGGCAGATGTGATACGTACTGCCTCCAGGCAGAAGCTTGAAAAGCCAGCCTGTGGGTTTATTACATATCTTTTCCCTTTGCCATCATGACTGGATTGCAATTGCTCCATCCGTCTGTATCCTGAAGTAAAAACCTGGAGAAGGGCTGCAGTTGACTTATAGTGGACAGGGAACAGGAGTAAGGAATAAGCTTGGTTATTGTAAGCCATTGAGAGTTGGGGCTTTCTTGCTACTACAGCATAACTTAGTCCTTTACCCTCCAAAACATTCATCAGCTGAAAGCATAATATGCATTTACTTGATTACTCTTTCAATTTCCCCCACTGGAATGTGAACATTATGATAACCTGGTGGATGAACTTTGCCCATCTTGTTCACTGTATCACTATCAATTATAACAGTACCTGAAGGTGTTTGTTATGGATTGAATTGTGTCCCCCAGAAGATATGATGAGGTTCTTCTCCCCAGTACCTCAGAATATAACCTGATTTGGAAATAGGGCTGTTACAAATGGATCTAGGCAGGTTAAAATGAGGTGTGCCCTTAGTCCAATATGGCTGGTGCTCCTATAAGAAGAGGAAATTTGGAAATGTGAAAACTGAGGTAGAGAATGCCATGGGTGGGCAACAGGCAGGAGAGAGGCATGGAGCAGATTCTTCCCTTTAAAAAGAAGTATAGCCCTGTCAACAGTTTGATTTCTGACTTCTGGCCTCCAGAACTGTAAGACAATAAATTTCTGTTTTCTTAAGTCACCCAGTTTGTGGTGCTTGGTAACAACAGCCTTAGCAAATTTAGATGGTGTTCAGTATATATGCACAGAAATCATTAATGAAACTTCATGCTCTTGGATAGCTAGTGTTGTCTGCTCCAATCTGTATGTAGGTATTCTGGAGATGTAGTATCCCTTTCAAGGGGAAGAGTGTGTAAAGAATGCTAACCAAACAGCTTCTCTCTCTAAGAATCACCATCCTTCCATCCCCTCTCCTGCCCCATACCAATGCTGATGGAGTGATACATCAGGATATGTTCACCCCTGCAGAGGGGGGGGGGGCAAGAGAAGATCTTTCCCCATTCTGACACACACAAACAACAGAAGACGTAGTTCTTAGATTTGTAATCATCCCCCTACCCAAGAATCTCATTTTTACTTAGCCAATCCAACTACCCTGCTTGAAGGAGAAAGCATGGGGCTTTTGTTCTTATAGAGGCATACAAAAAATACAAAGGGGCAGAGGGCATGCTATATTTGCTTTGGGCCTATTTTTATTAGTTATGCTGTTGAATGTCAAACTCTCTGTTTCTCATAAGGCTAGTAGTTCTCGAAGAAGTTGTTTGGATTCAAAACAAAACAGAACAAAGGGAAAAACATTAATTTTGGTTAATTCCAAACCATGACCAAAGAGAAAATTGCTTGTTTATTTAATGTGATTATAGAGATCCAACTCATAGAGCCTCAGGAGAGATAATGAAAACTCATCATTTTTCCTCTTCTCCTTTCCCACAAACCTCCTGCCTCAGTGTTCAAAATGCTCTCCACAAACTGTTCAAAATGCTCTCTACTGTCCCCTCCAATGGACTGTCCTGTTTGGCATGCCCCCAAGGAGAAGGAACTCAATATTCCACCCAATCTTTGGATAGTCATAACTGTTGGAAATTTCTTCCTTGAATTTAATGGTCTATTCCATAGCTTTTCACATATTTTTCCTAGCTCTAATCCCTGACACCCCACTCAGTCTAGTCCTTCCCTGTAGGACATTTATTTGGAGGGTCGGAGGAGTCAAGGTCATTTTCCTAGAGAAATGTACATCTAAGCACATTAAAAAAAAAAAAATAGGCAGTAATAAGTCATGCGAAGAAGGGAAAGGCCTCGAAGGAGGCAAAAGCAACAGCTCATATTTCTATTCAGAAACAAGAAACAACATGGCAAGTCCAAAGGGCTGAAAAATTTAATGTGGCAAAAGGACTGGTTCTGGAAGGGCTTGAGGAAGAAAGGGGAGTACAATAAAGGAGCCTGGAGAAGTAGAATTAGGAAGACACTCATAGGTATTCTTAAGGAATTTCGATTTTATTCTAAGCACATCAAAGAGCGTTGAGCTGCTCCAAGCAAGGGAGGGGCTTGATATATATTTTGGGAAGAACCATCTTGTCTGTATTGTAGAGAATGGATTGGATGCAGAGAAGGGACAGGAAAAATTAAAGGAGATCTTTTAGGAACCTCTTGCAGTAATTGATTATCAAGATGATGATGACCTATATGGAGTGAGTTGCTATACATTTTTTCGTGGGAACATAGGCTCAGACTCAATAGAGGCTGCCAGAAAAAAATGAACATTGTATTGCTCGCACAACACAAAGTGTCCAAATGAGCAGGAGAAAAGATTTCACCATGGCCAGTCCCCAAGAAGGCCAACTTTTTGGGTAAGCATTGGTGGATCACAGCTCCCCTTGTACCAATTGTGGCTGGTTCCTTTGGAAGGCTTGCTCAGCAGCTCTGCATGCCTCTCTTTGAGTCACAGATGAGGGATGCCTGTTCTGAATGAATGCTGAGCTTTTATACACTCCAGGAGGAGGGAGCACTGCCAATAAGCAACTTTGTGCCCTGGCATGCATTTGGGACAGGTTAAGATTTAACATCTCCCCTTGGCTGCCTGTAGTCTCTGGTAAAATAGAAACATGCCAAACACTTGCATGCAAACAAGCAAGAGGGGAAACATAACAAACACTTGCACACAAATAAGTAAGATGGGAAAAGGGGCAGGATAGGTGAGGGCTGGGAGATGGTCGCTAAGTATGTCTTTGACTTTCCCAACAGCCTGTACTAGGAAAATAATGATGATATAGAGAAAAGTGGGTAGAATTTAGAGATACTTGGGAGCTAGCATTGATAGGATTTGGTGATTAACATATTTTCCATTCTCTGTAAGACTGTTTGACAATCTCATACAGTCATTCTCTCAGACCTTTAGGATATATTTTGTGGGCCTGAAGCTTGGGATTCACTTTGCAAAGCCAAGGCTTCTGTATCATCTCCTCATTTCTTTGGGCTTCAGTTCCCCTGAACAGTGCTTGTTCATCCAACCTGTAGCAGGCCAGAGTGTATTCCTTGTTAGAGAAGAAAAAACTCAGGCAGCAGGCAAGAACATTGCATTCCTCTCTCCTAGGATAACATGATTCCCTAAGCATAATCCTGTAGTTAGAAAAAAGCCAGAATAAGACTTCTTCTGGGAGAGTGAGGTGGGGGAGGGATTGTCAAAAAATGATAGAATGAGAAAGTATAAAAGTATTTGTTTTCTTTTATATCACCAAATAATGCCTCAGTATATGATAAAAGATTACCAGATTGTATGTAAATTTAACAGTATTCAAGCTTCTTTCATTTCAGTTTTGGGAGGGACACCATTAAAAGACCTGCATTTGAATCTCAACTATCTTCTCCTACAAGCAGTGAGACTTTTGACAAGTTACAAAACTTCTGTAGGAGTTTTTCCCACAATTTTCTCATGTAAAAATCATAGTGAATTATATCCAGCTCATATGATTGAGACAGTTAATGAAGATAAAATACTTCGTACAGTGATGGTTACAGAAACAATCCTCAGTAAACAGTGGGAGTGGTGGTTATTGTTGGTGATAATTTCATGGTCAAGTCTTCTTCAAATACCCATTCTACCTACTATCACATGTATAAGTTCCTTCTGATTCAAAACCTTCTTACCTTTCCTAGAGTCAACTCTAGGTCCCCTGAGGAATTGTGTTTTATTCATGCTCTGAAAGAGGCTTAGCCCTTTCACAGGTATTGATTAGTCCTGAGGAGAACTGAATCTGAGTCTAGGTCTTGTCCTCTCAGATATGTCCCAGGACCTCACTTACATCTGTGAATTCCAGGTGTCACCATGGCCTGGCCACTTCCCTGCCTATTAGATTCCTAATAGCACCTTGTCTGTCATAAATGCCACCCACTTCTGCGCTCCTAGCTCTTCTAACCAGTCGTATCATGCTTCAGCTTCCTCTTATGCTGCGTCCACTCTTAGTTTTCTTGAGGGATCCATAATCTATTTTGTCTTCTAAATCTCTAGGTCCATGCCTTTTCCTTAAGAGGAGAAACAGGCTATGGGGTTAGCATACAGAGGCACTTAAAATGTAAGAGGTGAGAGGACCCAAAGCTTCAGTAAAATAACACTGGGTTATTTTTCCCTAACTTCATTATGCCTCCACTTCCTTGGAGGCAATGCAATGCAGTGATGAAGAGGCCAAACTTGTGAGTTAGGCAGACTTGTGTTCAATTCAATTTACTAACTCTGAGACCTCCCTGAGCCTGTTTGCTTATCAAATGGCTCCCTGAGCCTGTTTGCAAATAAAATAGAGATACCTATTATTTCATGGGTTTGTTGTGAAGATTAAGAGATAATACATTTGATGTGTGTAGTAGAGTGTCTGTCACATAACATGTATGGAAGGAATCTTCTGCTGTCATTTTAAATACTACAATGTGATTATTTTTCCTAGAGCCTTTGGGCAGGTAGTTGGAGTCCAGTCCCTTTCAAGGCCTATAATCCACAGCTCTTATTTTCTGCCCATCAGTTAAACATGATCTGCTATCTCCCAGGAAATGCCTATCTCTATACCCCAACTCTGCACCCCAATCTCTGTAAAATCCCAAAGGAAAGGGTCCATTACATCCAAACCCCAAACCATGGCAGCATGGTTATAACTGCATATGGTACAGTAGACAGTGCAGCCTTGGTCTCCTTGGACCCTCAGCACTATCCTGGACAATAAGCAGGACTAGAACACAGGCCAAGAGAGATTAGGTGCTTTGTCTATGATCACACAGTCTAAAAAAAGACAGAATTATGATTAAAATGAAGACCCCACAAAACCTCTTAACTGCTGGATTTGAGCACCTCTACTTGGAATTAACCAACTATTTGCCCCTGGACTTCTGAGTCTGATGGCCTCATAGAGAGTATACAGGCCAATCGCTTGCATATGCTATCGACACCTGGAGTCCCAGAGAGAGCAGAACAAAGAGGAAAGAAAGGGAAGAGAGCAAGGAATTTCAGTGCTCCAAAAACCTTAACATGCCAACCCCTCATTTTCCAGATAAGAAAACCACACCTCTCCAGAGGTCGTGCTGAATTCATAGCAGGCCAAGACTAAAATGCAAAGGAGAGAATTAATCTGGGAGCTGACTTAAAAAACTCCAAGTAATCCTCATTCCTGGATTTCATTATTGTCATTTATTCTACTAACATTTACCAAGCACCTACTATATACTAATAGTAAATATTAGGATTCAGAGAAGGAAAGATAAAATTCTAATGCTGAAGACAGTCTCTCTCTCTCTCTCTCTCTCTCTCTCTCTCTCTCTCTCTCTCTCTTTCTCTCACACACATATAGGCATACATATTTTCAAGAAATATTGAGTAATTGGTGTGAGAAAAGCACCATAATTTACATGTAAGCGCTTTACATCTTAAGCAACCCTATAGGATAGACAATATCATTATTCCTGTTTTACAGATGAAGAAAACTGAGGTTTAGAAAGCTTATGGAATTTCCTCAAGGTCTAAGTAATACAAGTAGGATTTGAAACTAGACAGTCAAGTTCTAACGTCAATGCTCTTGAACACTACTTAATCTCATGGAAAGAGACAAATTCCTAAACAAAAATGTGTCCCAAAATATTGCCAGTTCTACGTGGGAAGTGGAGGATCCTAGAAATGAGAGGACAGACCCACAGCACTGAGAATGGCAGAGTCAGGCAATGGTTATAGGCATAAAAGAAAGAATGAGAGAAATTCACAAACTGGGCTGCTAGAATTCATCGTCCACTGTCCAGGCATTATCATGCCCTTCCTATGAATTTTTCAAAGCACTACTTCTGATGAATCTGAAGTAACCCCAGCCAGGATGCTGGCAAATAGGGCACTAAAATAGGAAAACCAGGAGTGGGCATTGGGGAGGGAAGGTGGGGGGGGGGGGGCGGGTCAAGGCAGTATGGAGAGACAATTTAGTCTCATTGCTATTGAATCTGTTCTTTATCTTTCAAAGCTGGAACAAGCAATCCAATCCATACAGTCTCAACCCCCTCCTTCAATAAATAGCATTAAAAAAATCAACTGGTGCAGGATTTATTGATCTGAATTGACACTGAACTTCACAAATTCATACAAAAGAGTTTTCTCATTATAGAGTCATTTAAAGGACTTGTTAGTTCAGAGCATTCATCGTAAAGTTCACCTTCAGTATTTTTTAAAAAGCCAGACTCCATTTTGTACAAAATGAAGTCCAGAGTGTGGTTTTTTTCCCCCTATCAATTGGATTTTTTCAGCATATTCTTTCTGCCACATTGCATTCAATTTGGTAGACAAAGTCAGGAGATGCCACCTTGACAATTTTCTTCTCCCTAAAGGTAGTGACAGAAATCTCTACAAGGTTGTTAGCTGGTCAAAACTTGAATACATGTACTAGAATTGATGAATAGCAGATTCCAGGGGAAAATCCTGGCTTTGCTGGCAGGTGTCCCTGTGGCCCAACTCCATGTGGATATGAGGTGGCCTGTCATCGGGGAAAGAACACTTGTCAGTTCTCAGCGTTCATGTGGAACATCTACCCTACCACTTGCTCCTCTGCCTTCCAAAATATAAGCTCTGTCCTCGGCCAAAAGTGCAGAGCCTTGTCAGAGAGTTCCAGCCTACTATATGGCTGCAGTCTGGGTCCTGTCAGAAGTTCCTGAGCATTTAAGGAAGATATTCATACTGCCAAACCATTCATTTGGGCATTTTACCAGGTGAAGTAACCACCAGAAGTTTCCACATTAGGACAATCCAGATTTGTCCTGAGTTTCTATTTAATGACATAACTAGGGGTTTTGTGAAGGATTCAGATCAAGAAGATCCATTTCACTTCCTGTATATTTATCAGAATAGGAATCAAGGGCACTGGCTTTGTAGTCAGTGTGCTTGTATATGATCATTGTCCATACTGTTTATTGGTTGTGCATTGATAAATTATTTAACCTCTTAGGCTTCAGTTTCTCTGTCTATAAAATGGGGATAATAATAGCATCTACTTAATCTCATTTAATAAGATGAGTATATGTACATTTACAGCAGCTTCTGGATTAACGAATGCAAGTTACTAGATTTAATTTTGGTTATAAAGATTTTTGTTTAGGACATTGTACATTAAATCATTCCATATCTCTGATATTGGGTCCTCCATGAAAACTTTTCTTAAGTAGTTAATCTAAAGTAAATGGAGTATCCATTGAAAATCACTACTTTCTCACAATGAAAAGCTATGTAATTTAGTCTAGTTCCCATTTTGCTCTGGCAGAAAGGAATCTCTTATCCAAATATGATGTGGGTATATCTTTTATTGCCCATTGTTAACTTATTTGCTTCACCTCCTTTATAGGATTTTGAAATCCCATTGTAGAATGCTTCAAATTCATTTTTGGAAGAGGCTACTGGGCTGTCAGTTTCTTAAACCATGGTGCCTGTTACTCCATTTTTACCCCTTATATCTAAATGTGTGGCACCAAGTAACTGTTCATAAACATTTAGTGATTTGCATTTTGGGGAGAATTGAAGAGAATAGAGCCTGGAACATGATAAGAATTAATATTATCTGAGACACAAGGTAAGAAATTTGTGCCCTTCTCAAAATGATATACCTTTGGATCCTGGGGCAAGATGGCAGCTGAGTAAGGAGCTCCAAGAGTGAGCTCATCCTACAGGGCAGTTAGTAATCACCCAGAGCTAGTGAAAGCACCTGTTTTGGGGACCCAGGAGACCAGAAGAACACCCTGCAACATCCTTGAAACACTAAAAGGAGGAGATTGTCCATCTACAGTGAAGGTGAGTGAGTAGAGCATTTCCCACTGCAGAGGCCAGTACTTATCCTCCACTGGTAGCGGAAGCTACTTCCAGAGCTATTCTGTAGCTGTGGCTAGAGTTAGAAGCTCCATTTCCCAAAAACAAGGGAGGAAGAGACAGTTGGCCACTGACTTCAACTACTGATTAGCAAATTCGGCAGGCTAAGATACAATCCTAAGAACAGCTAAAGTTTGAATCTGTCCAAGTTGGAAAGAGGCTAATAGTTGCCATTTTAACTCTGCCCCAGGCAGGACAGGAAGTGAGACTGATTGAAAATCACAGTAGTGGTAGGACTGGCTTCTTTCCACCCATATAGGATTGCAGTTCTAGCCTTAGCCCCAGCTCCACCTCTGGCAGAGAGGTAGCTGGAGGGACCTGCACCAGCCTCTCTGGGATACTGCAGGCCATGCCACGGAGGCCAGTGTTCATCCTCCACTGGCAGTGCAAGCCGCCTCAGGAGCTATTCCATTTCCCAAAAACAAGGGAGGAAGAGACAGCTGGCCACCAACTTCAGCTACTGATTAGTAAATTTATCTAGCTGAAGTATAATCCTAAGAACAGCTAAAGTCTGAACCAAATCAGAAAAAGGCCAATAGCTGCCATTTTAACTCTGCCCCTGGCATGAGGGGAAGCAGGGCTGAGTGCACATCACAGTCATGGTAGGGACCAGCTTCTTTCCAACCAGATTGTTCTGCAGCCCTAGCCCACTCCACCACATCCCGGCAGGGAGAAAGCTGGCAGGACCTGCATCAACCTCTCCAGGTAACTACAGGTTTTTTCACCCAGCACAGACTGAATAGTCAGACACCTGGGGCTCCATCCCTGTACCCCAATAAGATATGAAAGGAGCTGTGTTTCTTTGCCCTTTCTGGGCAACTGTAGGAGCTTTGGGTCCACACAGACTGGTTTCTTGAGTGCCTTCAATTCCATCTCCACCTCTGCCCACCTACCCCCCATTGGATAGGAGGGGGATGGTGTTTCTTCAGCCTGTCTGGGCAACTGCAGGTGCTTTCAGCCTGCACAGACTGGGTACTCAGACACCTATAGCTCCATCCCAGCCCTCCAGTAAGATAGGAGGGGAGCTGTGTTTCCTCAGCCTATCTGGGTAACTACAAATGCTTTTGACCTGCGTGAACTCAACTGTTGGACACCTGTGGCTCCAGCCTCACCCCTGATAGGACAAGAGGGGCGCAATGTTTCCCCAGTCTCTCTGGGTAACTACAGATGCTTCTGGCCCACACAAACTGAATAGTTGGACACAGGTAGCTCCATACCCGCCCCCAAGTAAAATAGTAGGGAAGCTGTGTATCTTCAGCCTTTCTGGGCAATGGCAGGCACTTTCAGCCTGCACAGACTAGACTGGTGGTTACCTGTGGATCCACCCCCAACTCCAACTGAATAAGAGGGAGCTGGCGTTTCCTCGGCCTCTCTGGGCAATGACAGACACTTTGGGCCTGCATAGACTGGACTGTAGGGTGCCTGTGGTTCCATCCCATCCCCCAAAAGGGCATAAGGGACAATACTCCCTCAGCCTCCCAGAGCAACTGCAGGCATATTCGGCCCACACAGATTAGACTATTGGGCACTCCAGAAAGTCCAACCAAGAGGAGAGGGACTGGTGCTATATCAGTCGACCTGAGCAAGTGCAGTCATTTTGGACCTGCAAGACATAGATTGTTGCCCACACCTGCATCTCCATCCCTGCCTCAAGCAGGGGAAGAAGGGGCAGGAAGCTTCATCAGTCTCTCTGGGCAACTGCAGATGGTCTTGGCCTGCAAAATTTTGATGATTACACATGGCTGTAGTTCTGTCCCTATCCCTGGCACAGGAAAAAGGTAAGAGAAGATTCCTCAGTCCCTGGGACAATGTGGGCAGCTTCAGCTTCCACAGCTTACAGTCCCAACTACATCCTCAGCTCTGACTACACAACCAGCAAGGGAGAAAGGGCAAGAAAGCCCTAAACTAAAGAGAGAAACTATACCCAGAATAAATACATCTAGTAAGCTAGATGCCAAGACACCAACAAAAAATTACAATCCATACCAAGAAGCAGGAAGATATGGACCAGTCAAAGGAACAAGATAAGCATCCAGATAACATAAAGGAGTTGAGACAACTAATCATAAATGTCCAAACAAATCTTCTTAATAAATTCAATGGGGTGGCTAAAGAGACTAAGGATGTTAAGAAGACATTGGTAGTAAGATTTTGTAACAAATGTCTAACAATTCAATGTGGTGGTGGGTTGACTTATGGGACCCCTATATGATGTTATGATGTTATGATGATGTATGATGTTTCACATTTGCTTTGTAAATTCACAACATTTATTACACACTTATTGTTTATGTATGTTCGTTTATAAATGGTATATTAGGTTGTGCAAAAGTAATTGTGGTTTACATTGTTGAAATTTGCCATTTGATATTGGAATACATTCTTAAATAAATGTGGTAATGTTATACATGAAAAAAAAAAAGAAGAAAACATTGGGTGAGCACAAAGAGGAATTTGAAAGCATACATAGAAAAATAGCATATCTTATGGGAATGAAAGGTGCAATAAATGAAATTAAAAATACACTGGAGTGCTCACTTTGGCAGCACATATACTAAAATTGGAACGGTGCAAAGAAGATTAGTATGGCCCCTGAACAAAGATGACATGCAAATTTATAAAGCATTCCATATTTTAAAAAAGAAAAAAAAAATACACTGAAGCATATAACAGCAGATTTGAGGATGCAGAAGAAAGGATCAGTAAGCTTGAAGACATGGCCTCTGAAAGCGAACATGCTAAAGAACAGATGAAGAAAAGAATGGAAGAAATTGAACAGGGTCTCAGAGAACAGCAAGAGATGAGCAAACATACATGTCATGGCTGTCCCAGAAGGAAAAGAGAAGGGAAAAGGGGCAGAAGAAATATTTGAAGAAATAATGGTAGAAAATTACCCAACCCTATTTAAGGATGTAGGTATCCATGTCCAAGAAGCACAAAATATTCCCAACTGAAAAAAATCTGAATAGACCAAGACTGAGACACATACTAATCGGAATGTCAAATACCAAAGACAAAGAGAGAATCCTGACAGTAGCAAGAGAGAAGTGGTGCATAACATATAAGGGACACCCAATAAGATTAAGTACCGATTTCTTATCAGAAACCATGGAAGCAAGAAGGCAGTGGTATGATATTTTAAGATACTGCAAGAGAAAAACTTCGAGCCAAGAATCATATCTGACTAGGTTGTTTTTCAAAAATGAGGGTGAGTTTAGAATATTCACAGATAAACAGAAACTGAGAGAGGTTGTAATTAAGAGAGCAGCTTTTCAAGAAATACTAAAGGGAGACCTACAGGCTGAAAAGAAAGACAAGAGAGAGAGGCTTGGAAGAGAGTCTAGAAATGAAGATTACAACTGTAAAAGTAATTAAAAGTATAAAAAGAGTGGTGAAAATAAAATATGACAGATAAAACCCAAAGGTCAAAATAGGTGAAATAAAAACTGCCTTGACAGTAACAACATTGAATGTTAATGGATTAAACTCTCCAATCAAAAGACACAGACTGTTGGAATGGATAAGAAAATATGAGCCATCTATATATATGCTGTCTACAAGAGACACAACTAGACCCAAGGATACCAACAGAATGAAAGTGAAAGGCTGGAATAAGATATTCCATGCATGCAATAATCAAGAAGAAGCTGGAGTAGCTATACTTATATCAGATGAAGTAGACTTTAAAAGCAAAACTGCTATTAGAGGCAAAGAAGGACAGTATATATTAATAAAAGGGACAGTTCAGCAGGAAGAAATAATCATAAGTGTTTATGCACCTAACAAGGATACCCCAAATTACATGAGGCAAACACTGGCAAAACTTAAGTGAGAAATATCATCTCTACAATAATGTTGCAGACTTCAATACATCACTCTTAGCATTGGATAGAACATCTGGTCAGAGAGTCAATAAAGAAACTAAGAACTTGAATAATATGATAAATGTACTAAGCCTAATAGACATAAACAGAACATTGCACCCCAAAACAGCAGGATATACATTCTTCTCAAGTGCTCATGGATCTTTCTCCAGGATAGACCATATGTTTGGTCACAAAGCAGATCTCAATAAATTCAACAAGATCAAAATTATACAAAACATGTTTTCTGATCATAATGGAACAAAGTTGGAAATCAACAAGAGGCAGAAAAAAGGAATATCCACAAATATATGGAGATTAAACAACACTCTCTTAAATAATCATTGGGTCAAAAAAGAAATTGTGAGGGAAATTAATAAATATCTCAAATTGAATGAAAACAAGAACACAACACATCAGAACCTATGGGATGGAGTGAAGGCCGTGCTGAGAGGGAAATTTATAGCCCTCACTGCTTACATTAAAAAAGAAGAGAGAAAAGACAAGATGGCGTTAGTGTAGGAGGGTGCACACTGCAAGCTCCCAGAGCAAGGCGGAATGGGGACGGGGTCCTGCCCGGAGGTCTATGCTGTGCACGCGTGGATTGAGAGGCTTGGGACATCTATCTGCGCGGATCGGCAGCGTGGACCGAACGGTGGAGATTCGTGAGTTTTGAGGCTGCCGGTGGAGGTTGGCACAGGCGGCTGAGCCCCGCGGTTAGGGAAAAAAAAAAAAAATGGCCATTTTGAGCCGCGGGCGGGGCGAAAAAGTTTTATTTTCTGGGGATCTGGCTGCCTGGCGCCCCTTGGACCTTGTGTGAATAGAGTAAACGAGCTAATCAGCACCCAGTGAACCGGAGGGAGGATTTTGGTCGGGCAACGCAGCTGATTTCCCTAGCCACCCAGGGATAAGACCCAGGCCGCTGCGGAGCCAGGAGGAAGGGACACTTCCCAAAAAAGGGAGGGTTCGGTTGGAAGACAGGGAAGGGTATTTTATATTTTTAGACATCGATCTGGCT